>BEHA01050400.1:109784-153641 GCA_002897215.1 Eschscholzia californica subsp. californica | reverse complement strand
CCATGCAATGACCTGGACCAGGGATTTGATAATAAATATTCCAAGTTCACTTAATAGGGTTTCATTCATCAGATCACGTATCTGACAAACCTATTCGGAATGTTTTATCATCAATGGACTGTCGTTTAAGCACTAAACCAAATTTAGACGACTGGTGAAATAATTCTATTATTTCTGCTAACGTGAGTTGTAAATCTGAGCCTCTTCCGTAAAACTCTTTTTACCCACTCAGTTTTACTTGTCGAGGTTTAAAATTATACCTCATGCCTTAGACTCGTGTATGACTCTCATACTTTGTCTTAGGTGACAGTTTAGTTTGACTACGGATGTAATCCGTTTAAACTTTGCTAATTATCAATTAATTTGAAGACCGTTATCTTCAACCTTGATAACTTCTAGTAACTTTTACTAAAGTTAAGGCTTTTAATTCTTTATGTAGTATTTGCAACAGTTCCCGGCTTAAAACACTTTTAGCCTACTTTCCTTCCATGTCTGGAAGTTTGCTACGATGACATGTTCATTTTTTTGTTTTGTACTACTTCATCCTTTAGCCTTCTAGGATGTTTCTAAGTAGTTTTTCGGTTTTCAAATCCGAATTTGGATATTTAAATGCTAATCATATCCAATATGATTGACTTTATGTATTCGAACATAAATCTCTCTCATGCTTGTTTGCTACATCGGTATCTTTTCAAACTCCGATTTAGCAACGCCCTTAGTCATGAGTTTTGGGTCAAAATTCTTTTAGACTTTCCGAGTCTTAGATTTTCTGTTTTGGATCTCAAGCGTCTCAGCGTAATGAGTCTCTCCAATCCTATCATCCTTTTGATCTATGCTTATAGATCTTCAGATGCCCAAAATGGCATTTCATCCTTGTGTGTGGTCCTTTTATTGAGTCAGTGTGTTCACTGTTACACAACATCTTATGTCGTACTCAATCTTTTGTATGTACTCAGCATACGGACCTGGAAGGTTTGTTTCTCCCACTTACCTTCTTAAAACTCGTGATTCAAGATTATCTTCATTCTTCAGGAATCAAACTTCTTTGATTGCCTTTTGAATCGAAGATTCTAACTCTTGCGTGCTTTTAATCCGTCGATAGATTTCTGAAGCATGCCTATGGACATAACTTGATTGGAAGAATCTTATTCTTCTTGTCTAGTTTCGGGAAACATGAATGTTTCCATCCTTCTCAATTTTCTACTTTAGAAAACCAATTTAGGTCTTCTGTTGACTTAAATTATCAAGCTTCATGTCTTGACGAGATATGGATTCCACGATGATTTTGGTTTCTAGCCAAAATCTAGAGTCAGTTTCCGTTTCTGCGCAGGTCTTTTATCTCTTCAGAAATAACCTTTATTTTCTGAGTCTTTAAGATTTTATTTTGACCTTTCAGGGCTTTTGAACAACAATTTGAAATTTCTCAACTACTTTGAGATATTCCTTTAGAGACACTTTCACTCGCTTTGAGAGTTCTCATGCGAATGACATTCGCTTTTGTGCGGTGGGTTTACAAGATCATATCTTTAACCTTTCCTTTTCCGAGGAGCCGCAGTTTGTTGCTCTTGGTCGAATTTAATCGTCTTGTACAAGTTTCATGATTGTTCTTCATGACCTTCGATGATTTTTCTCATGATCGAATTAAATCGACTTGTACAAGTTTCATGATTGTTCTTCATGACCCTCCATGATTTTTCTCATGATCGAATTAAATCGACTTGTACTTTTCTCCCACTTATTCTTGTAATAATTAGTCCTTTTCTCCTAGACTACTAGGTGTGCTAATTACTAGAAGAATACTATCATGAGCAACAAACACTTTGTTCTCTTGATTAGTTGTGGAAGAAGCCCAAATTTCTTTCAAAAAGAAATTGCGTCAGATATTAACTAAGTTTTGTAACGCTGTTACAAGTTTTAGCCTTAGACGGAGTAGGTTAAGTGTGAAAACAATCGTGTCTAGAATATATCCCAAGGTATTCGGAAGACTGGCTTATACCCATCATTGACCGAATCATGCATAGCAGTGTTCGATTACTCCCACTGAATCCACCATCCGTCGGATGTGTTCCATGAAGCAGAGTTGGGAAACTGTTTCTCAACTCCTTTGATGGTTATCAAGTGTTTGACTCAAGTTTTCACTATCTTGTCAAAGTGATTCTTTACTTCGGTTTGTACTTTGTTTGAACCTTTCAAACATTCTGACTTATACTTTATGATTTGTACGTTTCCATACTTCATGAAGTTGTCAGAGTACGTATTTGAAGTTTCTCTCGTTAGCTTCTGCAAGTAAACTTATAGGTCTGCATAACACTGTATGAGTCCTAATAGATTACTAGTCTCTATGCCTTTTGAAAAAGGGTGACTTTGTCAATTTAGTCCTTAAGACCTAATTGACAATGTTGAAGTTTAATGAGTTTGAATCTCTTGATTTTAGCCATTATCAATGTTAACCTTCAGTTAATTTTACCACTGGTTTAAAACATCATATGTTTCTAGAAGAACAAAATAATCACTATTAAGTTATATACTAGATCAGTGTCTAAAAGAAGACTTTGATCCCTTTCAGCATCCCTAGCATTACTGCTTCTGCTCCCTCTTGGATCTTTACTTCTTTTAGTCAAGTATGTAATTCCCTTAAGCTCACACTGAGCCGCTCATCTGGTCTTAAATACCTGATGAAGGAATTTTATGATACTTGTTTTTAACTTTGTTAACAAGGATACGGAACCGGAATTCATAATTTCATTCCTTTTGTCCTCCAGGTGCTAAAGGTAGTTTCCTCTTAAATGGTCTAGCCATTGTTTAGAAACATTCACAGTAATGAGAAATACTCTTGATCATGTACTCGGCAACTGCTTTTCTTTGATAAAATATTTGTCTTACTTGACTGATCCTTTGCCCTTTTGAATCTCAAGAACTCTTTCTTAGATTCCTTCCATCGAATCTTAAGAACTGCTTCTTAGATCCGATGTTCCCGTGTGTTTTGCTCAGTTGTTCATAACAACCTGAGTGACTCATCTAAGGTCTTATCTATCTTTGTTCAATCGATATTGAATTGGGTGATAGATGAATTCTGTTGTCTTCCATTAGGATGACTTTCAGATTGCCATGGAGGTCTCGTGCCTCTCCATTTATGACTTCTGTAGGAACTATTTCCTCAGTTTGTCTCAATGGTCGTGCTAGCATTCATTACTCTTCCAAAGAGAATGTTATACGATTGCTTGCAAATGACTTTGGACCTTCTTTGGTATGAGTCAACATTGGAATTGGGTATTCTAGTACGCTTTCCTTTTAAACCGGAGAACCTTTCTCGATTTATTCTTCCATTCTAGGAAGTTGATCAGCACCTCCCTTAGGTGTGATTCAATGTTGAAATCGTTTGTGTCATCTTAAAACTACATAAAGAAATGACAAAGTTTTAAAACTCGTTATCATTTTGAAAAACATTAGTTTTCCCACATTATTCAATAAAAATCGTCCCCGATGGAATAAGTGATTCCATGATCTCAGTTCTTCGGAGTATAGCAGACGAAGGCCCTACCCTTTGACTCCGTCGTTCCGGGTGAGTGAACCACTTCACTGATCATACCTTATGACTCTTGGTTGATAGATTTCATTAATGAATGACTAATCTATCCTTTTGCCTCGAGTATCCAAGACTCTCTTGCTGATCTCGTTGAGTAGAACCATTTAGACGTGTAGGCCTCTTCTATAGACCTACCCGAATTGTCCCAAGGTAGAGGAGGTACTCTGCGAAGGCTGACCCACCTTCCTCGAACAAGGGCCCAACGAGTGTCTTAATCTGAATAGGCGATTACTCAAGATTACGTTTTGGGGACTTTTACGCTAGTCTGGCGTTTGTTATAGTGAACTATTAGCCTAACTAACATCCACGACATAAAGCGTAAATAAGTAAGTAAATGCGCGCGAGAAAGTAAATCACGCAGACATGGATCTTAGTATGGCCCCTAACCTAGAAGATCTAATCTTCTTTGGTTTTCTTCTTGTTTCGCCTTTTGGTTCGTCTTAGATCGCCATCTTTGAACCTCTATTGATTTCTCCCACTCGCCTTTGGATTTCATCCTCGAGTTTCTTCAATGGACTCATAGACCCAAAACTCTAATTACAAGACTCTAACGATTCGCAGATCGTATAAACTTGAAATTAAAATTAATTACAAAGCATGCACCCATCCGTGCTTAAAACAAGAATAAAGAAATAAATCTATGGCCATACTAGTTTCCCGCATTCACATCACATGCAATCATATAATATATCAAGGTTAAGAATTATATATGCATGATTATCTTGGGAGATACTTTTGTTGACATCACATGTCACATTACGGACCTTAAGTCTAAATTCGAAGAATTCAACTAATGGTGCGTTCTAGTTTTATCTTTTATGATTTCTAAAATCATCTTTAAGAAAAAACTCCGTTTTGGGCTCGAGAAAGCCCGGGTCAATTTCGGGAAAAATATTGGTTCGATTCTTAATGATTTCATAAATCAATTTAAAGAGAAATCCGTTTTGGCCTTCTGGATGGCCCGGATTGATTTTGGAATTATTTGGTTGGAATCGGAAGAAATTTTGGCAAAAACTCCCACTCGAATGATGGTCCCTTTTCGTGGTCCGAAAAGCCTCGAAAAAGCCCGGGACAAGTCCTAGACAAGTCCCGGCCCAAGCCCACAAAAGGGCTCGGACAAGGTCCGGACATAGCACGGCCCATAGGGCCGGCATGTCCTGGCCGAGGCCTATCAAGGCCTGGTCTCGTCCTGGCCGGAGCCAGAACGCTAGTCCATGTACCAGACGCGTCCTAGACGTGTCTGGTGCTGGACCGGACCAGCACTAGGTGTCTCGGACCTAGTCCGAGACACCCAGAACCTCCCAGACGCATCTCCAAGACGCGTCCAGGAAGCTCCCTTGCAGCTGCTGATCGCGTCTTAGACGCGTCCAGGAGCTTCTGGTTGCAGTTGCTCTGGACGCGTCCAGAAGACGCGTCCAGGAGGTTCCGGTCCGGCCAGGAAGCTTCCTGGCCGGACACTAGGGTTTTTCAAAACCCTAGTTTCCAATTTTTTTTTTTCTTATGCAACTCTAAGTTGCAATTTTCCAATTTTAAAACTTTTCTAAAATTTTGAAATTCCTTTTAGAACACTTCTAAAATTCTTTTAAAACTTTTAGAAACTTTTAAAATTTTCCAAATTTGTTTTGGGAGTTTCATAAACTCAAAACAACTCCTTTTAGAACACTTCTAAAATTCTAAATTTTTGTTTTTCAAAAGTTTCCAAAACTTAAAAACAACTCTTAATCAAACCAATTTTGGATCAAAATCTAGGTTTTTGAAACTTTTCAAGAACAAATTTTGAAATCTATTTGAAAAATTCTTGAATCCCATTCAAAATCAATGAAATTCTTATGTTTAAAACTCTTTTAAACATAACTATCAAGTTAATCAAGCATGGATTAGTTCGAAATTCAATCAAATTGAGTTTTTAAAACACTTTCAATCATCAATTTGATTCTCAATTTGAAAATTTTATTGAATCCCATTCAATAATATCAAATTATGAGTTTAAAATACTTTTAAAACACTTTTAAAATACTTTTATAAACTCAATTTTCAAACTATCAAGTATATCAATTATGAATTAGTTCGATTCTTAGCAAAAACTAGTTAATTGCAAGAGGCTCTGACGCCACTGTAGGGAATTAAACCCTTATACTAGTGTTTATAGCGGATAACGACATCTAATGTCTAACACTAGTATCCCCAAGATCATCATGCAAATCTAGTAATTAAACTAATGGAGATAGTAGATTACCTTAATCGCTTTTCCCTCGAACTAGTTGAATTGATTAAAGAAGACCAAGAGCTTCAAACGTAGCTCCTCTACTTGGGACACCGAATAGTGTATTTAATCTCCCTCCTCGAAAGCTCGCTAGCACTCCAATGGTGGTTTGATAATAAGAAGACCTACTTCTTGCTTGACTAGAAGATAGCTTGGAAATTAGCTCACTTTCTCCTCTCTACTTGATGTGGTAGAGTAAGAAAGCTTAGAGAAAAATTCCACACCTTATTCTCTGCCTTAAGAGTGTTTATATAGAACCATAATAAGAATCCACCTCCTTTTAGGTTTCCTAAAACACCCTTTAGAATAAGATTTAGGGAAATAGTCGAAAATAGCAACTAGTTGATATTTTCTCAATTCCCTAAGGAGATGACGTCCAAACCCAGCCAAAATTGGCAGATTAAATTTTCATAACATAAGGAAACGTCCCTCCAAAAATCAGCCAATTCCGAGCCCTAAAAGTGCCCGAATCGGCCTAGGCCCAAAACCCTTATTTCGGGCCTTTTTGCTATCTTTTGCCCAAATTCTATTTAGGCCTGTGAGATATGTTTATGGGACATTCCCAATGTTATATCACACTCCCACTAGTCATATCATCCGATTAAATACCCATTCTTATGTGTAACCCGATGTAGGATCCGATCGAAGTTAGCCGCGAATTACTTCGTAATTCGACGATCGTAGTTGGTTTCTAGCTAAACGCTACGACCCCTAAATCAATCGGACTTGATGATCTTCTTCATCAATTGTCCTAGCCGACATATTGCTCGCATTGCCATCTTGGTCAAAGGACATCTCCTTCAACTCCTTCATAACTACCCTTGGGCGTGGGTTTGTTAGATCCGCAATAGTAGGATCCCACTAGAGTGTCTTCGTAGCCGTTGATCTCTTGATAGGGCATCGTAGCCCTACGATACATGCCACCTTAGTCTGCTTGTTCCCATTAGAAGTGGTTTACTACTCCTTTAAAGTAGCGCAAGACTCGGTCTTCTACCATGACCCCAACGTATAGTGAATTGCTAGGAATTCTGATGACTCGTTCCTTAACTACTAGCTGTAGGAATTTATGTGTATCTAATACACCTATCTAGTGTTC
Source organism: Eschscholzia californica subsp. californica (assembly GCA_002897215.1). NCBI lineage: Eukaryota > Viridiplantae > Streptophyta > Magnoliopsida > Ranunculales > Papaveraceae > Eschscholzia > Eschscholzia californica. The sequence goes on along the minus strand of BEHA01050400.1, from coordinate 146,696 downwards.
TAAAGGAATCTCAAACATCATATGCTAACACTAGAATACCCAGAATCATAAGCATGAACTAATCAATGAACTAGAATAGGAAAAATACCTCTATCGCGTTTTTCCCACGAACCTTTCCAATCGCGTGTAAAGATCGAGAGCTCTAATTGTCGCTCCTCTACTTGAGACACCGAGTGTGTTGACTTGATCTCCCTTCCTTTCTGACTGCTAGGACTTAATAGAAGGTTGAGAAGAACTCTTCTTCTTGACTAGATTGATAGAACGAGAGCTTTTTCTCTACAAACCTCTCTCTCCACTAGCTGTATATTGAGAGAGAGTGAGCTGTATATTGAGAGAGAGAGAGAGCTGTATATTTTTCTTCCAGAGAAAAATCCACACCTTTTCTGTTCTCTACTGACCCTATATATAGAGAAACCCTAATTAGAATCATATTCAGATTAGGTCTTTCTATTTTCGGGTCACAGAAAAAATAATTACCAAAATACCCTTTTGGGTTATTTTGGTTATCCCTTTAAGTGTGGCCGGCCAGGGCAGCCCACTATGGGCTTTATATGGCCGGCCCACTTACCTTGGTCGGCCATCACATGGCCGGGCCAAAAAACCTTACTCCGGGCACCCTTTTTTGGCCCGGTTCTTTCTATCTTGTTCTGAATCTCCATTCGAACCTTTCGGCCCTTTTAGTTGGATCCAATCCATCTTTAGCCTGTTCCCGTCTAGTCAAGTCTCTCTGATCAAGTTACTACTCTTATGTGTAACCCGTTGTAGGATCCGGTCTATGTTAGCCGCGAATCACCGTATTGATCCGACGATCGTAGTTGGCTTCTAGCAAAGCATTACGACCCCTAATTGGACTGGACTGGATGATCTTCACCGTATGGTCATCGTTATCCTAGCTGACAAATTGATCGCATTGCCATCTTGGTCGAAGGACACTCCTTCGAAAGGACATCTCCTTCAGACCGAACGGATATATCCTTCAGTCTCCCACTTGTACTTAGAACAAGTACAATGCTCGATTCCCATGTCTCTTCGTATCTCATCTGATACGTCATATCTTGCAGACTTTCTTGATCTGGTGAACAACTGTCAAAACAAATGATTAACCATTAATCCATTTGAGTGTGGCCACACATTTTCCAGTTGCTTCTCCTCAAGTGGCCCGGAGATACTTATCCTAACTTAATAGGAGGACATCATCCACTCTTGTACTCCCACTTAACTTCATGTCTATCCTATCTCCCCCAGTATTCCGTCTTTATAACCTCCTTTTACGGCACGGCGTTTGACGATACCAAAGTTCGACATTCCTTACATAAGATGAGTGAAGGACTCATGTTTAAGGAATCTCTCCAATCTTGCCTATGAGCGTTCATGACGTTTTTCAACTTTTGAAGAACTCTCATGTTTGGGTGATCCAGTGTATATTCCCCAATCATACACCCATGTAATTGACTTAAATACTATATTCCTATAGCCCATAAAACTGCGCTATCAGTCAATCTCTCATGCTAGTCTTCATGAGTCATTGTTGTTCATGCAATGACCTGGACTAGGGACTTAATAATAAATCTATTCCATGTTCACTTAGTAGGGTTTCTTTTACCAGATCAAGCATCTGATAAACCTACTTGGAATGCTTCATTATTTTTGGACTGTCAATTAAACACTAAACCATTATTTAATGACAAAAATAATTTATTTCTTTCTTTTATTGAATGTAGCTAATTGATTACATAAAACTCCTTTTATTAATCTAATTACAACCTAAAGCCATTCTTCGATGCGCTTTATACCTATGCCCCTTCTATGACTCTCATACTTGGGCTGAGGCAGTGGTTTAGTTAACGGATCGGCAACGTTGTCGCTCGTATCGACTTTGCAAATGACCACATCTTTTCGCTCAGTGATTTCCCTAATCACGTGGTACTTCCTTTGGATATGTTTGGACTTTTGGTGTGCTCTTGGTTCCTTAGCCTGGCCAATAGCTCCATTGTTGTCACAATATAGAGTTACCCCTTTTCTATGCTAGGAACGACACCAAGTTTGGAGATAAAATTCTTGATCCAAACTCCTTCCTTGGCTACTTCAGAAGCGGCTAGGTATTTTGCTTCTGTGGTAGAGTCTGCTACAGTAGTCTTCTTTGAGCTTTTCCAACTTACTGCTCCTCTGTTTAGACAAAAGACGTAACCCGACTGCGATCAAAAATCATCTCTGTCCGTTTGCAAGCTCGCATCCACATAGCCTTCCACGATTAGTTCATCTTTCCCGCCATAAACCAAGAAGTGATCCTTTGTCCTACTCAAGTACTTCAGGATATTCTTGGCTACGGTCCAGTGACTCTCACCTGGATTAGATTGGTAACGACTACACATGCTCAGAGCATATGAGACGTTTGGGCGAGTGCAGACCATGGCGTACATGATTGATCCTATTGCCGAAGCATAAGGCACCTTCTTCATGTATGCTAGCTCATCAGGATCTCAGGGACACTGAGTCTTGCTTAGCGTCGTGCCATGTGTCATGGGTAGAAATTCTCTCTTAGAGTCTTCCATTTGGAATCTCCCAAGAATCTTATCGATATAAGTTTCTTGACTGAGTCCAATCATCTTCCGTGATCTATCTCTATAGATCTTGATGCCCAAAATATATTCTGCATATCCTAGGTCTTTCATTGAAAAACACTTCCTAAGCCACTCTTTCACGGAGTTAAGCATAGGAATGTTATTTCCAACGATCAGTATGTCATCCACATATAGGACCAAGAAAACTAGGTTGCTCCCACTAACCTTCTTGAATACACAAGATTCATCTTCCTTCTTCAGAAAGTCAAACTCTTTAATTTTCTCGTCGAACCGAAGATTCCAGCTCCTACTTGCTTGCTTCAACCCGTAGATGGACCTTTGAAGCTTGCAAACTTTTCTAGCATTTTTGGAGTCCTCAAAACCTTCTGGTTGTGTCAGGTACACATCCTTTTCCAGTTTTCTGTTCAGGAAGGCGGTTTTGACATCCATTTGCCATATCTCATAATCGTAATGAGCTGCAATTGCTAGAATAATCCTAATGGACTTAAACATTGCGACATGGGAAAAGGATTCTTCGTAGTCTATTCTTTGGAATTTCTGTAACCTTTTGCCACGAGTCTAGCTTTGAAAACGCTTACGTTTCCATCCTTGTCTGTTTTCATCTTGAAAATCCATTTGCTTCCAATGGGTTCTACTCCATCGGGCAAATCAACCAAGTTCCAAACTTGATTTTCAGACATAAACTCCATTTCGGATTTCATGGCTTCCAGCCATTTTTCAGAGTCTGGGCTCGTCATAGCTTCTTTGTAGGTGCTGGGTTCATTATCTTCTATCAACAAGATCTCTTGTCGTTGAGATAATTCAATCAGCCTTGCGGACCTACGTGGGGCTTGAACAACAGGTGAGACACTTTCAACTCCCTGAGGGTTCTCTTGCGAATCCCATTCGCTCTGCGCGGGAGGATCTCTGAGATCTACTATCTCTTCCTCTGTTCCCTTTTCTATTGGTTCTGAATAGTTAGGAATCGCGACTTCTGACATCGGTACAACGGTGTCAGTTTGTTGCTCGGATCGAATCTCTTTGATCTCTATATTTCTTCCACTTGTCTTCTTGGAAAGAAACTCTTTTTCAAGGAAGACACCATCACGAGCAACAAACACTTTGTTCTCTGATGGGTTGTAGAAGTAATACCCCTTTGTCTCTTTTGGATATCTAACAAAGAGACATTTGTCTGATCTTGGTGCTAGTTTATCTTCTTGTAAACGTTTTACATAAACATCGCAACCCCAGACTTTGAGAAAAGATAACTTTGGAATCTTTCCAGTCCATAACTCATATGGCGTCTTTTCTACAGCTTTTGACGGAGCTCGGTTTAGTGTGAAAGCGGCCGTTTCTAGAGCATATCCCCAGAAGGTGTTAGGAAGATCGGCTAAGTTCATCATCGATCGAACCATGTCCATCAAGGTTCGATTTCTCCTTTCCGACACACCGTTCATCTGAGGTGTTCCTGGTGGAGTGAGTTGGGATACTATTCCGCAACTTCTAAGATGATCCTCAAACTCTTGACTCAAATATTCACCACCTCGATTCGATCGAATGGCTTTTATTTTCTTGCCAAGTTGATTCTCTACTTCGTTCTGAAATTGTTTGAACATTTCAAACGATTCCGACTTATGCTTCATCAGATATATGTAACCATATCTAGTGAAGTCATCGGTGAACGTTATGAAGTAGCCATAGTTACCTCTCGCGAGTGTACTCATAGGTCCGCATACATCTGTATATATCAGTCCTAATGGTTCACTCACTCGATCACCTTTCCCCTTGAAGGATGATCGTGTCATTTTGCCCACTAAGCATGGTTCACATGTATCGTATGATTCTAAATCACACGATCCCAGAAGTCCATTTGCATGAAGCTTCTGTATGCGTTTCATGTTAATGTGACCTAAACGACAATGCCAGAGATAGCCTTGCTTAGAATCGTGAGTACGAAGCTGTTTCGTGTCTATGTTCAGGATTTCGTCTTCTATGTTCATAACATAAAGACCATTGCTTAGTCTAGCACTGACATAGAACATCTCATCTTCGTATAGAGAACAACACATGTCCTTTATTATTACATGATATCCCTCTTTGTCTAGTACTGACACAGAGATGATGTTCCTTGAAATAGTGGGTACATAATAGTAATTACGTAGCACTAATATCAATCTAGTTTCTAGATTAAGCTTATAAGTTCCTACAACCACAGCAGCAACTCTTGCTTTATTTGCGACTCGTAGAACCATCTCATTCTTTGTCAGATACCAGATGTCCTTGAGCCCATCTAATTCCGAGATTATATGTGCTCCACATCCGGTATCAAATACCCATGAAGGACAGTCAGCCGTATCTGCCAAATTGACCTCTATAACATAGGCACCGATTTCCACTTCCCTTTCTGGTATCTCTATTACGCTTTCTTCATTCGAAGCATCGAGAACTCTTCTCTGATCTTCCTCCCAATCTAGAAAGTCGTATAGATCTCTATCTAATTGTGAACTAATACTATATGCCATCTCTACTCTACATAAACAAAATAAGGATATTGCTAAGTACTACATTCAATGTTTAAGCAAAAACAATTTTTGCCATATTATTCAATAAAAACCGTCCCCCTTTGAATAATATGATTCCAAGATCCCATTCCTATGGAGTTAATCTTACTTTGGCACTGCCCTTAACTCCACCCTCCTGGGTGAGTAACTCTTTACTGATCATACTCCTATGACTCTTGGTTGATGAATAACACTTATGTGTTAAATTCATCCTTTTGCCTCGAAATCCAAAACCCTTTTGCTGACTCGTTGAGAATAACCATTTAGACGTGTAGACCTCTTCATAGATCTACCCGTATTGTCCCAAGGTAAAAGATGGCACCCTGCTTTGGCATGACCCACCATCGATGAACAAGGGCTCAACAGGTGTCTTAATCTGGGTAGGCATTACTCAAAATTCTTTTTGGGCACTCTTACGTTTTTAGCATGCATGCATTACTGTGAACTCTAACATAATCATACACGACATAATACGTAAATAAGTAAATGTGCGCGAGAAAACAAAATCAAGCAGACATGATCCTAGTATGACCCCTAACCTAAAAGATCTAATCTTCTTAGGTTCTTGCTTGTTTCGCCTTTGTTCGCCTGGATCTCCATCCTCGAACCTCCATTGAATTCTCCCACTCGAACCACGATCTCATCCTTTGGCTCTTCAATGGACCCTTAACTCAAATTACAAGACTCAACGATTCGCAGATCGTATAAAACTTGAAATTAAATTAATTACATCGGGCACCCATCCGTACTTAAAAACAAAAATAGAACAATTTTATGGCCATACTAGAACCCGCATTCACATTCATACATACATAATAATATGACATTCATAAAACACCCAAGTATGTATGAGATTCGCTTCCTTAGGTCATATTTAGGTTTGCTATGTTCTAAGTAGCTATTCAGGAAATACTATTGACATGTCTATGTCTAACGTGCCTTAAGTCTAATTTTCGTAAAATTCGGACTAATGGCTCGTTTTGGTTTTATCCTAAAAGATTTTGAAATCGTTTTGGAAAAACTCCGTTTTGGGCTTTCGGTTGGCCCGGGTCGCTTTCGAAAAAAATATGGTTAAAGTCGGAAGAAGAAAAGTCGAAACCTCCCACTTAAGTCAAGGCCTTAAAGACCCGAGTCAAACTCCAAAGACTTAAGTCAAACTTGGTCAAGGAACCCTTTGACTGGTCTAGGGAAGATCAAGTCAAGTCACGGTCAAGGTCCGAGCCAAGGTCGGACCCGGATTGGCACGTGCCAGAACGTGCCAAGTCCCTCTGGTGGACGCGTCCTGGTGATGTGAAATCTAGTGAACCTAAATACTAGGCTAACTAGACTAAATTAAAACTCGCAAGTGCACGAACCGTATGTGAATGTGGCAAGTATTACGAGGTCGATCCCACAGAGATTTGTTTGGAATTAAACCTAAACCTAAAATTAACTAACAAACTAGGAAAGTGAACAATTGATTTTGAGAATAATTTGAGAAACAAAAAATTGAAACTTAGAAAACAAAATAAAGTGGTGATGAAAAACTATAAGTTGGTAACTCTAGGATATTGGAATTCACCACTAACAATCATATTCAAATCTAATATCTAATTCAAACTATATATTATCCTTCTTTTGATAACTCAAGAATTGTTAGAAATCAATCTTCAATTTTCGGAAAATAAGATAATTAAACACTTTAACAATGATCAAAACCCATAACCCACTTCACTTAAAATATCTTACAATTCAAATCCAAGTTGTTAGTTTATTAGACTAACCGAGGTACGATTAATTATGAAATATTAAGCACATTAACAAGAGATAATAAAATAAATATGATATTGAAATCCAAGTACTCATGTTAGGGTTTCATCCTTTATCCTAGTGGGAACCCATGAATATCAAAGACATGGTTCAATTAATGATAAGAGAAAAAGAATTGGAGAGAAAACACCTTTTTATCACTTTTTTTCCTTCTGCGCAGCCAAACAGACCTTAGGGAAAATATTTTTCTCGTTTTCTCGGAAATACTTCTCTGTGGGAAAATTATTTTCCTTCTCTGGTTTCTTTTCTCTCTCTTCTGTTTTCTCTCTCTTCCTCACTCTATCTTCTCTCTTTCTCTCTCTAATAAACATAAGAGCTCTCTCTCTCGCTATCTCTAACAGTAGCAACAAGAAGGAGAAGAAAAAAAACTAATTTCTAACTTTCTCTCTCTAACCTCAGATTTGGCTTTAATGGTGAGGATCTCTTCTCTTCACTTTCTTCTCCTTTTATAGGATCAAAGAGTCGGCTTCTTCCTTTTCTTAAATCATTGAGTCGGTTACTTCCATCTTCTAACAGTTGGCCTCGGTTTTTAGAAGTTTCTTTAATGGAAACTTTCGTTTTTGAAACAAAGAAGAGAATGGAAGAAGATGATGACTGCTGTTGGGAATTGCTTGGTGTACTCCTGGACGTGACAGAATATGGCCCACTTCACTCTTGGTCCATTGAAATTGACCCGAACTTTGAGTCGCTCTATTTTGTTCATCCGGGCTCCAATTTAACTTCCGTTTTCGCCTACGAGTTTGTCTTGGACTCTAATTTCGATCCAAAAATTAATCTTGACCATGAAATCAAAATCAAAAAATGACCAAAATACCCTTAGTCTGCATTTTCTCCGACTTTTATCCGTTTTGCATACATAACTCTGAAAAAGGTACCTGAGTAGAAAAATGAGTAATTCATGAGAGTAACTGCTCTAGATAGACTAACTCTGAAATATCCAATGAGGTCTATTCTCACGTCTATGCTAAGATCACTAAGTTTGGCAATACACTAAAGAGGACAGACATTGGATAAAATGGATCCTCATAAACTTGACAAATGGGTAAAGAGATCGTGTTAGAATTGACAGGTATTTCCATAGGAAGGACACGAGTTTCCGAAAGACATGGTGCCAAATGATCTAATAGGTTTTCAGGTTCACCTAGACCTGAACTCAAACTAGGAGGTTTCAAAATAGGCTCATTAGGTTGTTGTATTGAAATTTCCTCCAAGTTAGGTCCTAGCTCCTTAACTTCTGACTTAGGTATGGATACAGACAAACCTTCTAAAATTTCTTTCATTATGATATCATTAGTGTCCTTAAAGAATTTTAAAGTTTCACCTAAGTCTAGTGAGTCATCACTCTCATTTAAGATTTTAGCAAGCCACAATTCATCATCTTCATCCTTTGATAGGATTCCATTATTACTTAAGGGAATATCACCATGACTAGTATGAGGAGAACTCTCAATGTCAGTATCCTCGGTCTGTGAGACTTCGGTTCTAACTATGGTGTTATCAAGAGAAATATCTTCCTCATACATCGACTCTTCATCATCCAAAATGATTGGGTATGTCACGTGATATGTATTTATAGTGTCTCTAATCAACTCTTTTTCCTCCTTTAGAATGGGTGAACATTATGTTATTTGGTGCAGAGTGGGACTTGAAACACTATAATTATAATCATTATCACATGGTGTGACATACTTTATATTCTCATGATACTCCTCTCGGGGTTCTTCCATGTGTCGATCAAACTTTATTGTGCTTTAAGAAAGAACGCTATGACTTTGTCCTAATAAAGTATGGGATGAAGGTTTATTGACCAATAGTTCACTTTCAAAATGTGGTGCAGGACTTGACTCACTTGGGACCCAACCTGCTAAGAGTTTATTTGCGTTGTGAGTAAATTCTTCTGTACTCTTAGCTAACTCTATTGTAGTCCTAGCTAAATCCTTAAGACTTTGTTGTAATGAAAGTGAAATATGGGATGAATTACCATTGGTTAGCTCAAATTCCCGATGAGGTGACTGATACATATGTGGATCCCTAAACTCTTGACTGTAATGCATGTGTGAATAATTATTGAGATATTCTAATTGTGGTCCGCAACCTTCTTGAGGTTGGTAATGATCCCAATAATTGTTTACACCATAGCCATTAGCCATCGGATTTTCAAAATAAGTTTGATTGTTAAAGCGTTGATAATTATTGGCATCTTTTAACAGAGAGACACAACCTTGTGATATTTTCTCCATACGACGATTCTAACCGTGAGAGTCTTTCCCGCAACTCTACTAATGTCAATCTCTCTTCCAATTCTCTCAAGCAGTCTGGATAGAATCCTTCCATTGATGATTTTTTTTTTTCGAAAACCAAGGACTCACTACGAAGATCCTAAGGAAACAAGCACAATCAAGCTGACTCCACCAAGCAACCTAAACAGAATCTAGCAACAAGTTATTAGACGTAAATTTAGTGAATGACTTGTCAGATTTGCCTAGTAATCTAGACAACTCCTACTTCACCACAACACTTGAACTTTGACTGTTATAAGCGTTACTCGATCAAAGTAGACGGTAAACAATTCTCCAGGAAGACAGCCAACGATGAACGTTGTAACAACCGTCTTCCTTTGGCTAACGTTTCCTCTTCTCGAGGCGGCCTTTTTGACAAGAATTACTCACACGCTTTCCTCTGAGAATGCCCAGATAAAAATCGAGTTCCCGAGTTGTTTATGAAGGTCCTATGAGCTCGATACCCTAGGGTCACTGTCTAAATCAGATTTTAATTATTAACGAGGCTTAGGATCGCGAATGTTGTTTCCTAAATGGGCAAGAGAACGGTGATGAAATCCGAACTCCTATCTTGTAATTGGGTTTTGTGCCCTTACTAAAATGCTTGCACTAAACAGTTCGGCAAAACAAGGAGGCAAACAAATTCACACAATTACCCACTTACAAGAGATTCGTGGGTGATCAGAAAAATTACCTGCTGTTCTAGACCGGCGATGACCTTTGCAGACGACCCGGATCACTATTCCCTTAAGTGTTCGAATCCGAGGCTTCTTTTTTTTTTTTTGCTAAATCTGAAACAATCACAAATAACCAAAATTTAGACAGCTCCTAAAAAAAAACTAGACACAAAATAATAAAAAAAATTTCTACTAAAGCAAATAAATTCCTAAACTACTAGTTTAAAAATAAATTCCAAATTTAGAAACAATTCCTAAAAACAAATCCCCGGCAGCGGCGCCAAAAAGTTGATGTGAAATCTAGTGAACCTAAATACTAGGCTAGCTAGACTAAATTAAAACTCGCAAGTGCACGAACCGTATGTGAATGTGGCAAGTATTACGAGGTCGATCCCACGGAGATTTGTTTGGAATTAAACCTAAACCTAAAATTAACTAACAAACTAGGAAAGTGGACAATTGATTTTGAGAATAATTTGAGAAACTAAAAATTGAAACTTAGAAAACAAAATAAAGTTGTGATGAAAAACTATAAGTTGGTAAATCTAGGATATTGGAATTTTTCACTAACAATCATATTCAAATCTAATATCTAATTCAAACTATTATCCCTCTTTTGATAACTAAAAAATTATTAGAAATCAATTTTCAATTTTCGGAAAATAAGACAATTAAACACTTTAACAATGATCAAAACCCATAACCCACTTCACTTAAAATATCTTACAATTCAAATCCAAGTTGTTAGTTTATTAGACTAACCGAAGTACGATTAATTATGAAACATTAAGCACATTAACAAGAGATAATAAAATAAATATGATATTGAAATCCAAGTACTCATGTTAGGGTTTCATCCTTTATCCTAGTGGGAGAGTTAGAAACCCATGAATATCAAAGACATGGTTCAATTAATGATAAGAGAAAAAGAATTGGAGAGAAAACACCTTTTTTCACTTTTTTTCCTTCTGCGCAGCCAAACAGACCCTTAGGGAAAATAGTTTTCTCGTTTTCTCGAAAAATACTTCTCTGTGGGAAAAGTATTTTCCTTCTCTTGTTTCTTTTCTCTCTCTTCCTCACTCTATCTTCTCTCTTTCTTTCTCTAATAAACATAAGAGCTCTCTCTCTCTCTCTCTCTCTCTCTCTAACAGTAGCAACAAGAAGGAGAAGAAAAAAAAACTAATTTCTAACTTTCTCACTCAAACTTTGGATTTGGCTTTAATGGTGAGGATCTCTTCTCTTCACTTTCTTCTCCTTTTATAGGATCAAAGAGTCGGCTTCTTCCTTTTCTTAAATCATTGAGTCGTTTACTTCCATCATCTATCAGTCGGCCTCGGTTTTTAGAATTTTCTTTAATGGAAACTTTCGTTTTTGAAACAGAGAAGAGAAAGGAAGAAGATGATGACTGCTGTTGGGAATTGCTTGGTGTACTCCTGGCCGTGACAGAATGTGGCCCGCCTGACTCTTGGTCCATTGAAATTGACCCGAACTTTGACTCGCTCTATTTTGTTCATCCGGACTCCGATTTAACTTCCGTTTTCGCCTACGAGTTTGTCTTGGACTCTAATTTCCATCCAACATTAATCTTGACCATGAAATCTGAATCAACAAATGACCAAAATACCCTTAGTCTGCATTTTCTCCGACTTTTATCCGTTTTGCACACATAACTCTGAAAAAGGTACCTGAGTAGAAAAATGAGTAATTCATGAGAGTAACTGCCCTAGATAGACTAATTTGTCCAAATTAAGAGACTCGGATGGGATATTTTCATGTCTTATCACCTGGCCCTAGGCCAGACGCGTCCCAAGCCCTCAGACGCGTCCTAGACGCTCTGTCCAAGTTTATACATCTCGGACAGGAAGTCCGAGATGGCTCTGGTTTCTCCAGACGCGTCCTAGACGCGTTTGGATTCTCAATCCGAGACGCGTCCGGACTATTCTGGTCACGTCCAGCTGACGCGACCTCACGTGCGGGGACGCGGATCTCTCGGGATCCCAATCCGAGACAGTCTCGGATTGGGAGTCCGAGATAAACTGGGACGCGACTTCTGTCCGAGAGAAAGTCGGACGCGTCTGTCCGAGACGGTTTCGGATTCCCAACCCGAGGAGGACTGGGACGCATCCTGGACGTCCGCGACTGGCCAGACGCGTCTTGGGACGCGTTCGGGTCAGTCCGGCTCTTGGACAACAGCTTCTCCCTTCCTGTTTTACTGTTCTAACCAACTTTGGCTGCTGTTTTTGATGAAAAATCATCAAAAACAGCAGATTTTGAAAACTCTTCTCAAAAACCATCATCTTTTAAAACTTCTTTTTGAAAACACTTTTCAAAAACTCGAAATTTTAAAATTCTCCACATTGAAACACTTTCAATTTCTATCCGATTACGTCTAAATCTAATTTAAACTAATCAATTTCATGTTTAAATCAAAATTTAAACATAAAATTATCTAATCAATCAAGTTCGAATCTAATTCGACTAGTCAGAGATAGTTCCATGCAACCGGCTCGTGATGCCACTATAGTAATTTGTGTGTATCTAATACACCTATCTATTGTTCTAAGCGGAATCTCAAACATCATATGTTAACACTAGAATACCCAAAATCATAAGCATGAACTAATCAATGAACTAGAATAGGAAAAATTCATCTATCGCGTTTTTCCCACGAACCTTTCCAATCGCGTGTAAAGATCGAGAGCTCCAATTGTCGCTCCTCTACTTGAGACACCGAGTGTGTTGACTTGATCTCCCTTCCTTTCAGGACTTAATAGAAGGTTGAGAAGAACTCTTCTTCTTGACTAGATTGATAGAACGGGAGCTTTTTCTCTACAAACCTCTCTCTCCACTTGCTTTATATTAAGAGAGAGAGAGCTGTATATTTTTCTTCCAGAGAAAAATCCACACCTTTTATGTTCTCTAATGACCCTATATATAGAGAAACCTTAATTAGAATCTTATTCAGATTAGGTCTTTCTATTTTCGGGTCACAAAAAAGATAATTACCAAAATACCCTTTTGGGGTATTTTAGCTATCCCTTTAAGTGTGGCCGGCCGGGGCAACCCACTACGGGCTTTATATGGCCGACCCAAAAAGCCTTACTTCGGGCACCCTTTTTAGACCCTGTTCTTTCTATCTTGATCCGAATCTCCATTCGAACCTTTCGGCCCTTTTAGTTGGATCCAGTCCATCTTTAGCCTGTTCCCGTCTAGTCAAGTCTCTCCGATCAAGTTACCACTCTTATGTGTATCCCGTTGTAGGATCCGGTCTATGTTAGCCGCGAATCACCGTATTGATCCGACGATCGTAGTTGGATTCTAGTAAAGCATTACGACCCCTAATTGGACCGGACTGGATGATCTTCACCGTATGGTCATCGTTATCCTAGCTGACAAATTGATCGCATTACCATCTTGGTCGAAGGAGACTCCTTTGGAAGGTCATCTCCTTCAGACCGAACGGATATATCCTTCACTAGCCACGTGGTGGCGTGACCATATGGAGTCTGAGTGAGGTGAGACGTCAGACTAGGGTTGTCATGCTGGAAGAGTGGGCTGGGGTGAGCACGCCAGACCGACTGGGCTTGCTAGGCGTGTTGGGCTTGCTAGCGAGGAACTTGAGATGGGCTTCCTTGCCGGCTAGCTGGGTTGCTAGAAGGACACTCCTCATGTTGCATGAAGGCGGGCGTAGAAGGAAGACCCAACACGAATTTCGCCTCTATTAAGCCCAATGCCGTTTTTGGCCAAAAAAGTTTGTCCCCCACTCTATGAGTTAGCATGTGGCTTGCTTATAGAGTAGTAATACCTCGAAATGGAAGGGGTTGGCTCGGAAGCTTACCTTGTCGCCTTAGGTGATATTCTCGGGATCGAAACAATTTCGGAGGGCCACGAGATGTACTCTGTTATCGTGTCTTGCATGTACGTCTGGTCAGTGTTTTGTTGTGTTGAGCGGAGAGTTGCGCTCGGACCAAAGAGACTCTTGCTTCGGAGGAAGCAACAGACATTAGAGAATCGGTTCACACTCGTGGTTTGGCGCGGAAGGGGAGATATTTCTATCGACCGAGGTGAGAAGGGATGCCCCTACTCGATTGTGGGTAGCGTGGACACGACCCGGCAAGGCACGAGCGAGAAAGCCCACGCCTTGGGCCGCGGCAGGGCAGGCCGTTCAGCCCTGCCTATGGCGCGGCAGGGCAGGACGTTCTGCCCTGCCTAGGGCGCGGCAGGGCAGGCCGATCTGCCCTGTCTAGGGCGCGGCAGGGCAAAACGTTCTGCCCTGCCTTGACACGGCAGAGCAGAGCGTGCTACCTTGCCTTAGCATGGCAGGGAAGGGCGTGCTGCTCTACCATGCCGTGGCAGGGCAAGAACGCTCTGCCCTTCCTTTGCACGGCAGGGCAGGGCGTGCTGCTCTGCCTTAGCGCAGCAGGGCAGGAACGCTCTGCCCTGCCCCGTCCAGGGTGATGTGTTTTTTTTTTGTTATATATATATACGTGTATGTTTTTGTAAAAAATACGTATATATATGTATGTGCTCGTATGCCCGCGTATGTATGTACGTCTACGAGAATTTCAGAGTTACCTTGGAGAACGGCTTCTCATTTCTTCGTCTAGGTTGTCGGGTAAACGAACTCTGGTAGTGCCGCGAGTTGTGCCCGCCCTAATTTCCTTTGCAATAATCTGTCTTGGATCATTTTGTACGGATGGGTATGCGCCGTGTAGCGATGTGACTGGCAGGACGATGTGGTCCATTGCTTTTTTGCTTCACTACCCGTATATAAGGGGGTGAGGGGGCTTGGACCCTCATTACTTGGGACCTAAATTTTGGAGGCAAGAGTTGGAGAGAGAATTTTGGAGAAGTTAGAGCTTTCTGAAGGTAAGTCTTGAACTTTCCCTTGTGTTCTTCGCGTTCTTCGTCTGTTCTTCGTTCGTTCTTCGTGGTTTTTTCAAATTTCAATCTTCCATTGCAAGAATCGAAATGAATTTATATGTTTCTGAGTTTTGATCTTGTCGTAGTATTGAGATCCTACCAAGTCGTGTTTGTTTTATTCGCCATGTTAGCGTAGTGAACCTTGCACTTGCTTCGTAGAATCTCTAGTGTGCCTGCTTTTCCATGTTAGCGTAGTGAACTTTACACTTGATTCGTAGAAATTTTAGTATGCCTGCTTTGCCATGCTAGCGTAGCGAACTTTACACTTGCTCCGTAGAATTTCTAGTGTGCCTGTTTTGCCATGCTAGCGTAGAGAACTTTACACTTGCTTCGTAGAATCTCTAGTGTGCCTGTTTTGCCATGTTAGCGTAGTGAACTTTTACACTTGCTTCGTAGAAATTGTAGTATGCCTGATTTGCCATGCTAGTGTAGTGAACTTTACACTTGCTCCGTAGAAATTCTAGTTTGCCTTAGTTGTAGTGAACCTTAGAATTTGCATCGTAGAAATTCTAGCATGCCTCAGTTGTAGCTGACCTTAGCATTTGAATCGTAGAAATTCTAGCATGCCTTAGTTGTAGTGAACCTTGGCATTTGCACCATAGGAATTCTGGCATCCCTTAGTTGTAGTGAACCTTGGCATTTACACCGTAGAAATTCTGGCATGCCTTAGCTGTAGCTAACCTTAGCATTTGCATCGTAGAAATTCTAGCATGCCTTAGTTGTAGTGAACCTTGGCATCTGCACCGTAGGAATTCTAGCATGCCTTAGTTGTAGTGAACCTGGCATTTGCACCGTAGGAATTCTGGCATGCCTTAGTGGGCTAACAATCGCGGGTGGCTGCGCTTGGTACGCGAGTCTAGAGTGGCCAAGCATGGTAGGATTTTCTTAGTTTTGGCATCGTGTCTTACTAAGGTTGGTCGTGCATGGCAAGCTAGGTTCGGGTATTTTCTAACCCAAGAATGTTAATTATAGGATGAGTGGACAGACGTACCCGGTGGCCCTTATTGGGAGCGTCCCTTCGGTGCAAAGTGACGGTAGCTCGAGTGCTCCCTCCGAGAGGCCAGAGTTATCCAAGAACCCTACGTCCACTATGAGCGATGAATATTTAAACGGAGTATTTAGGGAGAAACATGGCATACCAGTCGACGTAGAGCTTCGGGCGCCTGACCCGTTAGAGTTGGTGGACGGTGACGTGCCGGGTTGGGTAGCTTTTTACGAGCATAACTTTGTGAGCGGCCTAGAGCTCCCTATCCCGTTTACAATCTACGATGTCCTTAAGGAGTTCAAGATACTTCCTTCGCAATTGACCCCCAACGCTTGGAGACTCTTACTTGGTCTTCAAACGTTGGGGGATGATGCCCGAGTAAGCAGAGTATTTCATTATGACGTCGTAGCTGCGTATTACCTTCTAAAGTTACACAATGGGCGCTACCAATACCGCGTCCGTACTGGTAGGGAGGCTGTGATTTTGGGTTTGCCTGCTGCCGAGAAGGGGTGGCAGCGTTGTATTTCTTCGCTAGGGGCCCTAGTTTGTATGGCCATCGTGATATTTCGTGGCTGCCTCCGGGTTGGAGGTATTCTGGTAAGTTGCATTTTCTTAGTCCCGCCAACGTTACAGTCATACGGTTTTGTCGTTATATTTCCTTTACCTCGCTTTGTTCGTGTTTGTAGATTCTCGTCGTGGTAATCGTTGCAAGCTTGACGATCGCTCTGCCAGACTGCAACTCGCTTGTTGTTTCCTAGTTCTTGTGGAGGAGAGGACTTGGAAGAGTTTTCCGATCCCTAGCGTGCCTACTGGTAAAGTCTTTGACGTTTTTTTCCTTTACTTATCTAGTTAGTCTGACACTTCCTACTGTGCCCTGTTGATCAGACGTTTTGATTTTGCAGAACCGGAGATGTCGGGGAAGAGGCAGAAGAAGGCTTTTTTCATACATCCACTTCCTCCGTGCGGAGTGAGGTCGGCACATGCAGGAAGGTCGGATGAGGGTGCTATGAAAGGTGTTGCAGAGCTCTAGAATAAAGGGTGCTAAGAGGAGCAGCAGTAGAATGTAAGAGCAGAGCTCTGGAATGAAGGTAAAGGCGTTATGAAAGGTGTTGCAGAGCGAGCTTGAGTTGCAGGTAATGTTGTAGAACCACTGATGGTAGTTGATTGCATGGTTGGTTGGCTGAAAGAGCTTCCTGGTTCTGGAGTAAAAGGTTGCATTGAAGTAACTAGAGCTCGGAACCTTATTCCTGTTTTTCTTTGTACAGAGAGCTCAGTGATCTTCTTTTGAAGTAGTTGGTTCTCCGTTCTCATTAGAGAATTCTCTTCTTCCAGAGCTTTAAACCTTTGGGCATTCTCCTGCACTTGGGCTGTGAGAGCAGCTATCTGGGCCGAAACGTCGATCGGGGAGGCTACCATGTCATCTGCCATTGCAAAGGTCGTCTTTGATAGTTGTTGTTGGGGCCCCACGGTGGGCGCCAAACTGTGGACGGGTAGAAAGTCACACGGTTAGAGAGATCGTTAGGTGGGCACCAGCAACTAGGCTCCGGGCCTTCAAATAGACGGGTTGACGGGCAGAAGGTAGGATTTGTTAGTCGGGTAGATGGGTATGCAAACGTCCGAGTAGAAAGCGGCTACTGGTAGACCAACGTCTGGGTAGGAAACGGATACGGGTGGACTAATGTTTGGGTAGGAAACGAGTACTAGTGACCTGTAGACCTGCATAAGAGAAACAGAACCGTGAAGTCTAAGGGCACCGGAGATGGTGTCAGCGAAGGACCCTCCGACAGTCAAGTCAGTAACTTAGTTCGATAAAATAAAGTAAATAAACCGAAGATAGAGTTACTAATGATAGTAGAGTCGTTGTAGCGTCGGAGGTGGCACGACTTGTAGAGAGGTCGGAGCTCGATTCTACGGAGTGATGAGTCGGGATAGCTTCTGGACTACTTGGACGACATAATAGATCTCTAGTTAGGCAGAGTAGGCTTCTGGTCACCGTAGAGTAGATTTCTAATGATGGCAGCGTAGACTTCTGATGATGGTAGAGTAGACTAGAAAGGTAGAAGAGGAACAGAGAGCCTCTAATAAGATCTGGCGAGGTATCGTAGACACTTCTGCCCAAAACCTCCTTCTTAGACTAACTTAGATAAGATGTCACCGGAATAGATGAATTTTAGTCGGAGCTTTAGTTGTGAATGATTGATGTGATCGGAGCAATACAGTTTCTGGAACGCCAAGTAGAAAGTAAGCAAGTAATTTCGAGTGAGAGTGAGATGTCTTTGAGTTGCCTCATTTTGTCAGCCTAAAAAGCTTGGTGGGAACTCTTTATCCGTTTGACTCCTTTAGTTGTATTAATTCCGGTTTATAAGACATCTGTGTGTTTTGGTTGCCCGTGGGGCGTGTTAGACTTTTGGCGGACTGAATCCCGCGTTGCTTGAATTGCTTTCATAGTGTTGACAATGATAATTTAGTAATTGCTCTTTATTTGCTAATTTGGTACTTTACAAGTCTTGAGAAGTTAATACATAACATGCTTATATAAAATGTAATAGGTGCTTGGTAGAGTAAACTGAAGAATGGCGTGTCAGGGTAGCCAAGGGGTGCCAAAATTACATTACCATGTCTTGTGCCCCGTTGTTTAGGGGTAAAGAGAGTGGCGCGTCAGGATAACCCAAGTCGTTGGGACTGGCTTGCTTTTTCTTTGTTGTGTATCTTGTGCCTCGTTGAGTGGAGGGTAAGTAGAATCGTTTCGTGTCATCTGTTCGTGTTATCATGGGCAGAGGTGTGCAGGTTAGGAGGGAGGAGGCGTTGTCAAGGCAGAGGTGTCGACTTGCCAGTTTGAGCCGTCTCTGCGGAGGCATCGTTTGGGCAGAGGTGTCGATTTGCCAATGTGAGATGTCTTTTGTCCCCCCAGCCTAAGTGTAGAGTTAGTTCACTCTGGACTTAGGTTGTTATTTTGGTCGGCGTCGTAGGATGTGAGAAACATGTCTTTTCTCCAGCTTGTCCAAGTCCGCCATTAGGTAGTTGATCATGCATGCTGAGATGTGGGGTGGTCGATGGCATTGCCATCGACCTTCCGATGCCCGAGTTTAGTAAAGTTCTGAGATGACAGTGAAGAACGAACGAATGAGGTAATGGTATGTGCTACTCTCCCTTAGGTTAAGCGTTGACTAGGACATATCTGCAATGAGGGTGCGATTCTGGTTGACGTCGTAGGATGGGAGAAGGGTGTCCTCTCTCCAGCTTGTCCGCGTCTGGCATCAGATAGCTGGTCCTACATGCAAAAAGGAGAGGTGGTCGATGGCATAGCCATCGACCCTCCGACGCTCAAGTCAGTAAGTTTTTGAGACAACAAAGAAAATACATAAAAGAGGTGAGATCATATGTTACTCCTTTTCAGGCTAAGCACTGAGGTAGGCTTGTTCCAGCCTTAAGTTGTTATTTTGGTTGACGTCGTAGGGCAGAAGGTAGTGTCATGTTTCCAGCTTGTTTAAGCCTACCCAGTTGATAGCCAACCTGCATGCCAAAAGGAGAGATGGTCGATGGCATTTCCATCGATCCTCTGACGCCCAAGTCAGTAATGATCTGAGGAGAAATGAAAGGATGGACGGAGGAGGTGAGGGCATGTGATACCTCCTGTTTCCCTAATAGAGGTATGTCCTGCAAAGGCAAATGTGCATCCTTGCAGGGATGGACAGGAGCAGTCGAGGTGTCGATTTAACTTGTCAGAGGATTAGTAAGAAGCGTAGTCGGTGGCAAAGCCACCGACTCTCCGATGCTTAAGTCAGTCAAAAAGTTTATGAATGTAATAAGTAAAGTAAAGAGATAGGGTTTAGAAATGGTACAACTTTAGGTGAGTGGCGTTCCAACTGTTGTTAATGTTGAGCCCATCTTTGGCTTGGAGCTTGTATGCTCCCTGGCCAACCACTTTGGTGATTAGGTAAGGACCTTCCCAGTTGGGTGCTAGCTTGCCTGCTCCAGCCTCTCTGGTATTCTGAAAAACCTTGCGGAGCACCCAGTCACCTACTTTGAAGGCTCGAGCCCTGATGTTCCTGTTGTAGTGACGGGCTACCTTTTGTTGGTATGCCGCGTTTCTGATTACCGCCATGTCTCGGAGTTCGTCGACAGTGTCGAGATTATAGTTGAGTTGCTCCCAGTTTGACTCTTCGGTTGTCCATTGGCAGCGTACCGTGGGTACCCTAGCTTCTGCTGGTAAGACTGCTTCAGAATCGTAGGCTAGAGAGAAAGGAGTCTCACCAGTTGGTGTTCTAGCAGTAGTGCGATATGACCAGAGAACTCCTGGTAGCTCGTCTGCCCAAGCAAGCCCCTTTAGCCTTTTAAAGCCTTTTCTTCATAGTTTTTATGATGGTCTTATTAGAAGATTCTGCTTAGCCGTTGGATTGGGGGTAGCGTGGGGTAGAAAAACTAAGCTCGATCCCCCATTCCCTGCAGAAGTCCTGGAAATCGAAGCTAATGAACTGGGAACCGTTGTCTGTAACGATCTCCTTCGGTACTCCGAACCTGCAAATGACATTTTTCCAAATAATTTTTTTTACCTCACGATCTCTGATTTGGTGGAATGCCTCAGCCTCGATCCACTTGGTGAAGTAATATGTCACGGCTAGCATATAGACTTGCTTCCCTGGAGCAGTGGGAAACTTTCTTACGATATCCATACCCCACTTCATGAATGGCCATGGTGAGAGTATGGAGTTGAGTTTCTCTGGAGGTAAATGAGAGGAGATGGCGAACCTCTGGCAACTGTCGTAACTTCTGACATGACTTATGCAATCTGCTCGCATGGTAGGCCAGTAGTAGCCAGTTGTGAGGACTCGACTTGCTAGACTACGACCCCCTGAGTGATATCCACACTCCCCTTCATGAAGCTCAGCTAGCACATATTTGGCTTCCTCTCGAGTGACACATTTGAGATACGGTCCAGAGTAGGACCTTTTGAGTAATTGACCTTCCAACATAGTGAACTTGGCTGCCTTTGCCCTTAGTTTGCGTGCCTCATTCTTGTCTTCTGGTATTTGGTCGGTTGTCAGGTAGCTTATTATGGGTGTCATCCAGTTATCGATGGAGTCTACAGTTGTTACTTCGAGTGTGGAGTTGTACCATGTAGTTGGCCATTGGAGGATGACCAGTGGAATCGACTGCTCTGACTTGGGTGGGATTGACGAGCCTAGATTGGCTAAGGTGTTGACGTGTCCGTTTTCCAGTCTGGGTACCTGTGTTATATCAGCTTGTTCGAAGTCAGCTAGCATTTCTTTTACCTTGGCTAGGTAAGCGGTCATCCTGGCGTCTCTGGCTTGGTATGCCCCTTGCGTCTGGTTGACTATCAGTTGGGAGTCAGACTTTATCTCTATCCTTCGGATGCCCATGTCTTTGGCAAGAGCGAGTCCAGCGATCAAGGATTCGTACTCTGCTTCATTATTTGTAGCTTTGAATTCACATCTGATGGCCCGTTGAATTTGGTCACCGGGATTGGAGAACGATGCCTACTCCAACTCCATTCATGTTGTTGGAGCCGTCGACCGACAAGGTCCATTTCAGCTTTTTCTGCTCTGCAAGACACAACAACTCCTTCTCGGCTTAAATTAGAGTACCAGGTGAAAAGTCGGCTATAAAGTGAGCCAACACTTGAGACTTAATTACAGTACGAGGTTGGTAGGATATATCATGCTCGCTTAGTTCGACTATCCACTTGGTTAGTCTACCAGATAGTTCTGGTTTGTGAAGTACATTTTTTAATGGAAATGTGGTAACTACAACCATCGGGTGGCACTGGAAGTAAGGTCTTAGCTTCCTGGCAGCCATTACTAAGGCCAGGGCAAGCTTTTCTAGTTGGCTATAACGTGTCTCTGCATCAAGCAGAGACTTGCTAACATAATAAACGGGCAGCTGCTTACCTTGCTCTTCCCGTACTAGTACTGCACTTACTGCCGTTTCAGAGACTGCTAGGTAGACATCGAAGTTTTCGCCTTCTTGAGGCTTAGACAGTAAGGGTGGAGAGGTTAGGTATTCTTTCAACTGTTGGAGTGCTTCTTCACAAGCGGGATTCCACGTGAATTCTTTGGACTTTCGCAGAGTGGAGAAGAAATGGTGGCATTTTTCTGAAGAACGTGAGATTAAACGACTAAGTGCTGGCACTCGACCAGCTAGCTTCTGCACATCCTTGATGCATGTGGGAGAAGGGATGTTCATCACAGACTACGTTGGCCAACCAGTCGGAGTAGTTGACTTCTCGAACAGACCCTGCTTACCGTTCTTCTTCTTCACCACGACTATGTTGGCCAACCAGTCGGGGTAGTTGACTTCTCGAACAGACCCTGCTTCGATCAGCTTTTGAACTTTCTCATTTATTATCCTGTTGTGTTCAGGAACAAACTTTCTACGCTTCTGTCTTACTGGAAGATGGCTAGGAACTACCTGTAATTTGTGTACCATTACCTCAGAGTCGATTCCTGTCATGTCAGAATGGGACCAGGCAAAGCAATCATGGTGGGTCCTAAGGAACTCGATTAGCTTGCTCCGCAGCGTAGGACTGAGTTTGGAGCCAATCTGCACTTTTTGATCCAGGAAGTCAGGTTGGATCTGGACTTCATCTAGCTCTTCCATGTTTGGGCAGTCTGGATCAGTGCTACCGAGCTTCTCCTTCTGTAATTGCTACAAGGCTGATTTTGGCGTTTTCATTGCGTTTTTGTAGCAATTTCTCGATGTGATCTGCTCTCCTCTGATCTCCCGTACACCCTAGGGAGTTGGGAACCTGAGTACTTGGTGGAAAGTGGAGGGTACTGCCCTCATATTGTGGATCCATGGCCTGCCAAGTATGATGTTGTAGGCTGAAGGACAGTCTAATACAACGAACACAATATTGAGGTTGATTCCTCCTGCGTAGACGGGAAGGGTGACTTACCCTAATGTGTGTTTTTGCTCTCCATTGTACCCTACCAGGACAGTAGACCGTCGGCAGATGCAAGATTCGTCTAAACCCATACCTTGCAAAGCATTCAGGAAAAGAACGTTAGTAGACGAACCATTATTGATTAAAATACGCTTAACTAAAACATTTGCGATATTAAGAGAGATGACAAGAGCGTCATGATGAGGGTTGACGAGCCCTGTGGCTTCATTGTCTACGAAGCTTATTGTCTGGCTGGTGTAAGCATGAGGAGTGGCTTCTGTAAAGTGGGTTAGAGGGTTGGCTGCAATTCTAGCACTCCTCTTGGCGGACGAGTGGCTAACTCCACTCACTTCCGAACCTCCTGAGATTACTAGACACGTCTTCGTAGGAATCGGCTGCTCTGGTTCCTTGACTTGGGTGTCTCGATGTGCCAAGGTATTCATCCCTTTGTCTGTCAACAAGTCAGTAAGGTGACCTCTTTTCAGCAACTCTGCAACTTCTGGCCTAAGGGCTTTTGTCATACATCCACTTCCTCCGCGCGGAGTGAGGTCGGCACATGCAGGAAGGTCGGATGAGGGTGCTATGAAAGGTGTTGCAGAGCTCTGAAATGAAGGGTGCTAAAAGGAGCAGCAGTAGAATGTAAGGGCGGAGCAGAGCTCTGGAATGAAGGTAAAGGCGTT
Organism: Eschscholzia californica subsp. californica; assembly: GCA_002897215.1. NCBI lineage: Eukaryota > Viridiplantae > Streptophyta > Magnoliopsida > Ranunculales > Papaveraceae > Eschscholzia > Eschscholzia californica. The sequence goes on along the minus strand of BEHA01050400.1, from coordinate 123,317 downwards.
ATGAAAGGTGTTGCAGAGCCAGCTTGAGTTGCAGGTAATGTTGTAGAACCACTGATGGTAGTTGATTGCATGGTTGGTTGGCTGAAAGAGCTTCCTGGTTCTGGAGTAAAAGGTTGCATTGAAGTAACTGGAGCTCGGAACCTTATTCCTGTTTTTCTTTGTACAGAGAGCTCAGTGATCTTCTTTTGAAGTTGTTGGTTCTTCGTTCTCATTAGAGAATTCTCTTCTTCCAGAGCTTTGAAACTTTGGCCATTCTCCTGCACTTGGGCTGTGAGAGCGGCTATCTGGGCTGAAACGTCGATCGGGGAGGCTACCATGTCATCTGCCATTGCAAAGGTCGTCTTTGATAGTTGTTGTCGGGGCCCCACGTAGGCGCCAAACTGTGAACATGTAGAAAGTCACACGGTTAGAGAGATCGTTAGGTGGGCACCAGCAACTAGGCTCCGGGTCTTCAAATAGACGGGTTGACGGGCAGAAGGTCGTATTTATTAGTCGGGTAGATGGGTAGGCAAACGTCCGAGTAGAAAGCGGCTACTGGTAGACCAACGTCTGGGTAGGAAATGGATACGGGTGGACTAACGTCTGGGTAGGAAACGAGTATTGGTGACCTGTAGACCTGCACAAGAGAAACAGAATCGTGAAGTCCAAGGGCAACGGAGATGGTGTCAGCCAAGGATCCTCCGACGGTCAAGTCAGTAACTTAGTTCGATAAAATAAAGTAAATAAACCGAAGATAGAGTTACTAATGATAGTAGAGTCGTTGTAGCGTCGGAGGTCGCACGACTTGTAGAGTGGCCAGAGCTCGATTCTACGGAGTGATGAGTCGGGATAGCTTCTGGACTACTTGGATGGCAGAATAAATCTCTGGTTAGGCAGAGTAGGCTTCTGGTCATCGTAGAGTAGACTTCTAATGATGGCAGCGTAGACTTCTGATGATGGTAGAGTAGACAAGAAAGGTAGAAGAGGAATAGAGAGCCTCTAATAAGATCTGCCGAGGTATCGTAGACACGTCTGGCCAAAACCTCCTTCTTAGACTAACTTAGATAAGATGTCACCGGAATAGATGAATTTTAGTCGGAGGTTTAGTTGTGAATGATTGATGTGATCGGAGCAAAACAGTTTCTGGAACGCTTAGTAGAGAGTAAGCAAGTAATTTTGAGTGAGAGTCAGATGTCCTCTCGAAGAGTGTGACTCCCTCTATTTATAGAGTTTAGAGGAGAGTAACCACCTTTGGGCGTGGGTTTGTTAGATCCGCAATAGTAGGATCCCACTAGAGTGTCTTCGTAGCCGTTGATCTCGATAGGGCATTGTAGCCCTAGGATGCATGCCACCTTAGTCTGCTTGTTCCCATTAGAAGTGGTCTACTACTCCTTTAAAGTAGCGCAAGACTCGGTCTTCTACCATGACCCCAACGTATAGCGAAATGCTAGGAATTGAGATGACTCGTTCCTTAACTGCTAGCCACGTGGTGGCGTGACCATACGGAGTCTGAGTGAGTTGACACGTCAGACTAGGGTTGTCATGCTGGAAGAGTGGGCTGGGGTGAGCACGCCAGACCGACTGGGCTTGCTATGCGTGTTGGGCTTGCTAGCGAGAAACTTGCGATGGGCTTCCTTGCCGGCTAGCTGGGTTGCTAGAAAGACACTCCTCATGTTGCATGAAGGCGGGCGTAGAAGGAAGGCCCAACACGAATTTCGCCTCTATTAAGCCCAATGCCGTTTTTGGCCCATACAATGACAAAGGGGGATTCTTTTCTAATTCATTTGTTGATTTTAACAAATTCCATATTAATCTTGTTGAAATTTTTAAAATTTTTGAAAATTGTATAGGACGTAATGATATGTACAGTACAAGACATTTGGTTGTGTACTTTATGCAACAAAATTTCCTATACTTTCTCTCCAAAAGTGTAAAAATTTAAAAAATGCACAAGACATAATCGTATTTGTACGCCATATGACTTTTGATTATGTGTTGTCCACAACAAAATGTCGTATACTTTCTCTCCAAAAAGTATAAGGAATTTGAAAAGTGTATACAACATTATTATATGTACACTACATTTGATTATGTTTTGTACATAACAAAATGTCTCATACTTTGGCCAACTAACAATCACAAGTTGACGACCTTAATTAAAAAAAAAAAAAAAAAAAAACTGTTTCTTCTTTTCTCTAAACTCTTGCCGGAGGTCTAGTTCTTCTTCTCTCTGAACTCTTGCTGGATGTTTTTGGTTTTCTAGACAACCGGCCCAGAAAAAAAAAAGGAAGAAGAGGAAAGTTTAAAAAAAAAGAAATTTAAGTCGTCGGCCGGAGATAGATTTATGAATCTGTTAATTCATGATTCTTCCATTCAAACACGTTACAAATGTAGGTCTATTGATCACACCCACCGTACCTAAAAAAGAAAAGTCAATACCTATTAAAAGACCAACTACTCCCTCTTTACTACTCTTACGGGCCCTCCCAACGTCAGACATTTTCCACTCATAATCTTTGCGTCTCTTGTCTCCTCTTTTTCACCTCTTCTCCCTCTTAAATTTCTTTCTGCCTTTTGTACCCTCCTAATTCTCACTCTTTTCCTTAAAGGCCAAAAACTCAACACCCCAGTCCACATAGTGTTTGTACGCCGATTTTTTTTACGTGTGCTTTTTATCTATCCAATGACAAAGCTTTTATTTGTTTCACGACTCACGATTTTTCACGTAATCATATCAGAGTGAACCTCTCGTAACACCAAAGAAAACCAATAATAGTTGATAGAAAAAAACCAATGGGTCTCAAAGGTTGGCGGTGGGTAGGGGTGGGAAACGGGCGGGCTCGGGCAACTATGAGCCGGACTCGGGCAGATCGGGCTAGAATAAGCCGAGCCCGCGAGAGGGAGTCAGACAGATAGGGTCAGACCAAACACTCCCTATAAGAGCCCGTAGCCTGTCCATGCCCGACTGCCCGAGCGGGTTCCAACGGGCTCGGGTTTTTGTGACTTCAAAAATATTAAAAAAAAAACAATTGTTTAATAAAAAATAATAATTAATTGAAATACCATTTTATATATGATTATATTTAAACAAAATTACATAATTATTAAAAGGTCCAAAACAATAACAAAAAGTACCCAAAGGTCCAAAACATTAACAAAAAGTTACATCTCCCTTCTTCGTTAATCGAGCGATTGAACTTGAGACGTGCTAGGAGTTGCTTCGGGAAAACCGTCGTTTAACGGATCAAACTCCATCAAACTAACATTAAGTTCATGTTTCCACCAATCTTTAAGACAAACACAACACTCCAACATCTCCGGAGTTAAACTGCTCCTATAGTTTACCTAAAAAGAAAGCTGGCTCAGATGCAACAGTCGAAACCGGGACCGCAAGAACATCACGGGCTATTCGGCATAAAATCGGATACCTTTTCTCGTTCTCACACCACCAACCCAAAACCTCAAATTTCTCAATGTTATCAACTGAGGGATCTGGCTCAGAATCATATCTAGATATTTCTTCAGAAGTAGTAGCTAAAGGGTCCCTCCGGGCTCTCTTAATACTTCTCCAAAAAGCACCATGCCTTGAGGAGTCATTGGTCTCAGTCTCGGATGGACCACCAACAGCTGATGAAGAGACAGAAGTAGGCACATTCAAATTAGCCGTATACTCAGAAAATAATTCGCGTAACTTATTAATCATCGTGAAGGATTGCGAAGTAGAACACTTAATAACATGAGACGAACTTTCAAAACAATTCTCAAGTTCAGCTAAGAGCATATCAACTTTCATTTTGATTCTTGGATCTAGAATACATGCAATACCGAATAAAACGGGGGTTTCACCCCAATAGTTGCAAAATTTAGCTTCCATGGAATTATCCAGAAATACCATTCCAACATCAACCAAATACTCCAAGACGGAGTTAGAAGTTACATAATCAACCCCCGAAAAGAAATTGGTTGCCTCATAAAAAGGCTTCAAAAACTTGTACAACATATTGGCATGTTGCCAATCATAACTCGATAAAACATACGGTGGGGAGCGATCGGATAAAAAAAATTATCGGATCCTTAAATGGAAAGGCACTTTTCAACATAAGATAAGTTGAATTCCAACAATGTTTTACATCCAACTGCAATTTTTTGGGAGAAAAAACCCTTTGGTTCACAATGTGTTCGAAATTGTGCATTTCTAGTCTGCGATGCATCAATATATTCAAGAGACCCTTTCAACCGAATAAGCATTTCCCTAAATTGAGGTACTTTGAAACCATCCTGAACAACTAGGCTCAAGATGTGACAGCAACATCGAACATGAAATAGTTCACCTCTCAACGGTAAATGAGGCATCAACTCGACCAATCGAGAAATAGAAACAGTGTTTACAATAGCATTATCCATAGAGAGGGAAAACACTTTGCCCGAAATCATCCAATCATTAGTTAATTTGTCATACAAAACATTGGCAATGTGTTTCCCGGTATGAGATTCGTCCAACAGAATATAAGAGATGATTCTCTATTGAATGTACCAAGTCTTATCAATATAATGTGCAGTAATGGACATGTAACTAAGCCTCTGATTCGAAGACCAGATATCAGATGTGAGAGCAATTCGGCCAGGAGCATTAAGTAGAGAACTTCTAAGTGCATCTTTTTCTTCCTTAAAACATTTTAAGATATCATTTCTAGTTGTGCTCCTAGAAAATTATTTGAAACCAGGATGAAACAAGTCAGTAACATAAAACTGGAAGAACGGATCTTCTACAAATTGCATTGGCAACTCGCGAAGGATTATAAGTTTGATCGTATTTTACCGAGCTCTCGCCTGACTAAACTGAAATGAGGCCAACTTTCCATTCTTTTGATTTTGCGACAATTTCGCCTGAGACATGTCAATGGGTTGTCCCATTAGACGATTTCGAATCTCTCATAACACCACAAAAAATGCATTTGGCCATTTTAATTATCTTTCCATCTTTTTTAGGATCTGGAACATCAACAAAGGTATAAAATTTCCAAACCTTAAAGGTTATTTCTCTGTTACAGGTTGATTTCCCAGTTGCCAAATCCACTTCAACTACGGGAGATCCAGTAGGAGCAGATGAACCAGGAACAGAAGAACCAGCAGTACCAGCAGGAGTTAAGTCTCCATGAGCACCACTTTGACTCTCCGTCAAATCAACCTAAATTAGAACCACAACCAACATAGAAATGTCATTCTAATAGGCTGAGTTCTTTTCTACAGATTTAAGACAATTAACTTCATCATCAGTTTGTAGGCGAAGTCAATATTAGTTCCAATAATCAATTTCAACCCAGCTTCCTTGAATCACCCATTTTGGTTACCATGTTCTAACAACAAAGAAGTATCCACAATTGTAAGACCACATGACCAGGTTCTTCTGTTGGATAAAAGAATAAACCTAGACCACCGGTCTTCATTAATTCGGTCCTTCTAAGAGTTTAAACAAAACATCCTGAAAACTAAATGACAAGTTATCTAGTTTAAATCCTACAAAAGTCCAAATAAGATATGTTTTGGAATTTAAGTAATAACAAATGTTTTAACAAAACTTCAATGATGTATTTCGAAAAACAAAATGTCTTTAATAAAAAGAAAGATCTATTTTAGAAAAAAAAGATTTGTTTTAGGAAAAAATCTGTTTTAGAAAAAGAAATAACTGTTTAAAAAAAAAACTAAACTGTTTTAGAAAAAAAGATCTGTTTAAAAAAATTTTTATAAATAGAAAGATCTGTTTTAAAAAAACGATCGTAGAAAGATAGATATGTTTTAAAAGAAAGATCTTTTTAGAAAAAAAGTTTTTAAAAATCTATTTTTAAAAAAGATCAGTGTTAGATAAAGAACAATCTTTTTTGGAAGAACTAGCTTGTTCTTTATCTACTGTAGTTTTTTTTTGGAAGAACAATCTACAATTAGGCTATTAGGTATCCAATGGTTCTGAAATATAACTCTCTGATCTGTTTGATTAGACAGATCGATGGTCAGATCTGTCTGGTCAGACAGATCGATGGTCAGACAGATCGATGGTCAGATCTGTCTGATCAAACAGATTAGACTTATAGATGAGTTCTGTTTCAGAAATAAACAAAAAAAAATCCACTATTTTGTTTTGGTACATCATACATCATACAACATCAAAACCTCATAAAATAATACATGATACCATCTTAGTACGAAACAAAACTCTCGGATCTATTTGATCAGACAGATCTAAGACTTAGATCTGTCTGATCAAACAGATCTGACTCGTGAGAGTCGAGATCTGTAAACAACCTTTAAAATAAAATACAAACAAATAACAAGATAATATCAGAAAATAAAATCATTAACATCATTTATTAACTTCTCTAAGATGAGTTTGAAGGCTTAACCGCGTCATTTGATCCGTAGATCATCGACGTATACCAGTGAACCGAACATCACCGTATCGCCTTTACCGAACCCACGTCACATGCAGATCAGCAGAAGTAGAACAGTAGAAGACTAGAAGTAGATCAAAGAAAAATCTTTACTAACCATGGTTGTAGTTGTAGACTTGTAACCTTCACTGTTGGATGATGGAGAGTCGAGAGATCTGAGACCGAGAGACAGTTTCACAGACTTGAGATAGAGTTATCTGATTAATAGAATGATAAGGATCATGAGATCATAGTCATAGATTCATAGTTAGGGTTTCGATTTAGGCTACTGGTAGAGAGATAGAGGCAGAGAGAGAGAGAGAGGCGGAGAGAGACAGAGAGATTAGGTTTAGCCGTTTAGGGTTTTCAGGGTTATGGTGAGGGTTTTTATAACAAGGGAAGGGCAAGTAGTGTTGATCCAACGAGTGAGAACGAATTTGAGGAGATGCCCTATCTTCGCCGTTGGATCAATAACATGACACGCAGATCTTGTCGGGCTCTCTCTCGGGCTCTCAAATCGGGCGACCTATCGGGCTTCTCTATAGCGATCTATCGGGCTTCTCGTCGGACGGACTTAACGGCCGGGACTCGGAATGAAGGGCATGTCCGAGTCCCGCCCTATAGGCCCGATTTCAACGGGCGGGGTAAGCCCGGCTCGGGTTGACTTCGGTCTGCGGATCCTAACGGTCCGGGCGGAACGGGCCAGACCCGGATTCCCGGACCGTTTTTCCACCCCTAGCTGTGGGTGGGTAAGACTAATGATTTTGAAAAGTGATGCTAGAAGAGACGCATGAGAAATCATAAACGCTCTCAACTAAAAGAAATTTTGCAGTCTTGTATATATTAGACATACTGTAGAGCAAATTATATGACTTGGCTCTTCTATTGACATAGCAAAATTCATTTATCTTAATAGAGTACACCAACAAATTAAAAAAAGAAAAGAAAAAAAAAGAGTACACCAACAAATTAAAGTTTCTTTACTTACCTAGGCATACGATTAGACTGAGTTTAGAAGTCTGGGATTGTCACCAGACCAGTCTATGATAAGTTTGGAACATCTCGATTGGCCTAATTTAATCTAGGGTTTGTTAAACAAAGGCATCTTCCATTTCAACAAAAACGAAAAAAGAAACATTATTACATCTAAAACTGGTTCTTCCACTTAATAGTTAACCTATGAAAGGCTATTATATTATCTACGGACTACATAAGAAGTTACACCAAAAGACAAAAGAGGGCAACAAATCAATCTTATCAGTAAATATCTAGGCCAGCGTTTTGGGGAAGCAAAATAGTTTTCGTAGTGTGAAGACTTGGTCAATTTTGTTTAACAATTTTATGTTTTAAGTTGTTAGAGGAAAATAAAAATAAAAATAAAAATAAAAATAGAAAATGACTTATTAGGTAGTAAATAATTTCAAAATAACTAAAAAAAGCCCCAATCATTAACTATATTAGTTATTTCCTATCAAAATATTAAGGCTAACTAGAGATTAGGTTTAAAATAATTTCATTAATTATTATTCAGGCCAAAATTTTATAAGAATTTTTGAAATATTCCATTAATACCCTTAGTTCTATTTTGCTTTCTCGCTCTCTCTCTACCTTATGTCTGTTCGACGGGAGAAGTGGAGAAATTAGGGCACCGATTTTTCGATTTTGGTGGAGAGAAGACGAAAAGAAGACGATGATGAAGTTCTCTTGCTTAACCTAGTTTCATCACTGATTCATATTTAGTTGTAGGTCTTCATCTTCTCTTAGTTTTCTTTAACATAAATAATTAGGGTTTTTCCATCTCTGCGGGAGTTTTTGTATTCGTCCTGTGATTTGTTCATCAACTATTCACATTAGTTTTCATCAGTTCATCTTCTTCATCTTCTTTACTGTAAGTTAGTTTTCTTCATCCTTAACCTAGTTTTATTTATATAATAGATTGTTATTTATCTTTTTGATTTGTTTCTCTGTTTATATTCCTCTACTTGATGAATCTGGGAGATAGTATATATGAATTTTGTGTTTTATGTATTATAGATTATGTATTATAGATTGCTTTATGTTTTAGTGTTTTGATTTTTTCATACATGGTTTGTTGGTTCTGATGATTTTACACATCTATTTTTGTGATGAATTTTGTTCTGCAAATTGTGTTTGCACAATTCTCAATCGTATAATAATTATTGGAAGAATAGAAAATGACTTATTAGGTAGTAAATAATTTCAAAATAACTAAAAAAGCCCCAATCATTAACTATTAGTTATTTCATGATCGTGCTTGCACAATTGAGTATAACTTAGCTTTTGTATTTGCAGCATTGTTAATAGATTTGTTTTGATGTTCAGGAAATGGATTTAGTTGAGTCATCGAGTGCTTCATCTTGTTTTATTCAAGCTGGTTCATCGAAGTTGTTCCAACATCCTCTCAGGTCTGAATCTTGGGGATCTGTGTTTACTGAAGTTGGTCAGAAGTTTGAAGGAGGTGCCGATCAATTTAGGATTGCATTGAATAGGTATTCCATCAAATTTGGTTTTGGGTATAGAATGAAGAGGAACCATGCTCATCGGGTAGTAGCAGTATGTCCGGTTGAGGGTTGTGGGTGGAAGGTTCATGGTTGTTCAAGGTTTGGTATTTCATCGTTATTTTATTTGAAGAAATATGTTCCTAAGAACACTTGCGGTGGGGGTTTTACTGATATAAACAAGCCAGCAGTTCATTCTAGAGTTGTATCTAATTTGATAGAAAGTGAAGTAAAGGTTGATCCGAAAAAGAAAAACAAAGTTATTATTACTACTTTTCAATCAGATTATGGTGTTAAAATCCCGTACTATATTGCTTACAATGCTAAGAAAAAAGCACTTGATTCTGCATTTGGTGACGAGGAATCTGGATATGCTAAACTTGATTGGTATACGAAGTCCATTATGAAGTGGAATCCTGGTAGTTATGTGCAGCTACAACTTGATATGGACACTTATCAGTTTGAAAGGGTTTTCATAGCATACGAGGCTTGTATTCATGGCTTTAAGTACTGCAGGCCTGTTATTTGGATTGATGGGACGCATCTTAAATCCAAATATAAGGGGACTTTGCTAACAGCTTGTGCAAAGAATGGCAATGAAGGTATGATTTCTAAGTTAATGAATTCATATAGTATTGTGTTATGAATAGTTGTTTGTTTATTGTTACTCAATAAAGAATTATTTGTCATTTGAATATGTAGTTTTTTCTGGTTAAATGTATGCGAATATAGTTTGCTTTGAAACTGTTGTAGGTACTTTTTTTAGGTTTCTGTATGCAGGCACCTGATTAGAACAATGTGGTATGCAAACACCTGTTTGCATGTTTGTTATGCAAACAATTGTTTGCATCTGTGTGTTCTGCAACCATATTTGCACATATATGTCATGCAAACATGTTTTCATATTCAACCTCTGCATATATATGTCATTCAAACATGTTTGGTACGGTTTCTTAAGTTGATGAACTTATATAGTTTTGTGTAACTAGTCTTCTAGTTGCAATTTATTTATTTAACTACGTTTTCTTTTCAGGATTTTTTACTATTGTTTTAGCTGTTGTTAGTGTTGAAAACAATTCAAATTGGAATTGGTTTTTGAAGAATTTGGCTCGTGTTGTTGATAGAAGTCGTACATATACTTTCTTGTCTGACCGTCACCCGAGTATTATCAAAGGAGTCGGTGATCTTTTTCCAAATGCACACCATAGTTATTGTGTGTGGCACATTAGAAACAACTTAGTTAATGCAATTGGTTATGGTTCTCAAAGAGCAGATTACATAGAGTCTTTGTTATATCGGGCTGCTCGTGCGTTGACTAAGGATGAATTTATCATTCATTTTAAAGAGATGGAGTTAGTAGGTGGTAGACGTTTGACGGATTTTTTTATGAATTGCCCATTTGAAAAATGGGCAAACGCTTATTTTGTCGGTAAAAGATATGGTGAGGTATGTTCATCCTTATGCAAAAGTTATAATTCATGGATTAGGGAGGAAAGGGGCATGTCGGTAGTTCTCATGTTAGAAACCATTCGTATACGAATGATGGAAATGATGCAAACAAGACTTGAACTAGCTGAAAAATGGACTAGTTTGTTGTGTCCGGAGATAGATAAAATCATAAGACAAAGGCGTAAGTTCGGTTCTATATGGAAAGTTGTAAAATCATCGAAATTTGTATATGAAATCTTTTCAACACCAAGTCAGTTAGTTGATTTGAGTTCGTTCTATTGTTCGTGTTTGAAATGGCAAGTTGAATGCATCCCATGTGAGCATGCTATTACAACTATCAAGTATGATGGACGACCAATGGATACATTTGTTGAACAATATTTTACGACTGAGAGCTTCAAGAAAACTTATGAACACGCCATTATACCCATTCCAAACAGTGATGAACCAAAGGTGTTTGCAGCAAATGAGACGATAATCAATCCACCATCAAACAAGCGAGCACCTGGTAGGCCAAGGAGTGTGAGAATTGAGAGTGCTGGAGCAGCCAAGTTTAAGAAGAAGAGAAAATGTGGACGTTGTGGCAAGTTAGCGCATCATAACAAGAGAACATGTGCAGCAATATTGAATTAAGATTAATTTTGACATTCGTTTATTCATTGTTACTCGATAAAGGATTATTTGAAATATGAATATGAAGTTTTATTCTGGTTAAATGTATGCAAAGATAATTTGCTTTAAACTGTTGCAGGTATATTTTTTTAGGTTTTGTATGCAGGCAACTGATTGGAAGTGTGTTATGCAAACAACTATTTGCAGTGTGATATGCAAACGTGTGGTACGCAAACATCTGTTTGCATATTCAACCTTTGCAAACGTGTTTGCATATTCAACCACTGCAAACTTGGTTGCACATTACACCTCTGCAACCTTGTTTGCACATTACACCTATGCAAACTTGTTTGCAGTTGTATTTTGCAAAATTGTCAACGAGGTTTTGTTTCCAACTAACTTGTATGAAGCGTTCTGTCTACAAAAATATTGATGGTTGTTTTGTTGCCCTCGAATTAAGTTAAATATTTTTACGGGGGTTCGGGGGGGTAGCCCCCATTTTGTTTTAGAAAAAATTTCAGTGTTCTGCTCTTAACAAATTTTATAAAAATTATATTGATTGGAGTGAGTTGCCCAATTTTAAAAGTAAGATTTGTTGGTACTATCTCATCATTATAGAAAGCTTTGAAAATTGATCCGAATGGAGTTTCTGATAGTGCCATACAATGTTCAAGTTTCATCCTTGCACCTATTTTTTTCATGAACATCGCTGTATTCTTCATCGTACTCCTGTAGTTGTACGTTTCATATTCCTTCTTTACTTTTTTATTATCATATTTTATCTCCTTTGTACCTTCATAAATCACCATGTCAGTGCTTTCGGATTTAGCACCCTCAGTACTATCTAAGGGTACTACTTGTTTTTCTCCTCTTTTTGCTTTCACCATTTTCTGCATAAATAATCAAGTGAATTTAATAGCAAACAGTTTGTTTAACTTTTGCTAATACATTTGAAAAACCTATTTGCAGAAGCACTAAACAACAAAATTGTTTTTCAAAACCATTTGCAGTTTTTTATTACTGCAAATAGTGTTTGCAAATAGTGTTTGCAGTTATATTACAGCAAATAGTGTTTGCAAAATCCATTTAGAAAAGCACAAAACAATTAAGGGTATGGAATCCCAATTTGCAGATCTTATACTGCAAATAAGGCTTGCATACCCTGCATGAACAACTTGTAAAACCCAATATATTCCCAAAATCATTAACAAAAAAGGTTTTGTAAACCCTAGTTGCAGTTGTAAATCTGCCATTCGAAAACCACGAACAAATATAGTAGGTTTTAAAGACAAATTATTTGCAGATCTACAAACTAGGGTTTGCAAAGCCAAAGATTAACAAAAATAGTAGGTTTTAAAGACATTTGGTAAATGTGATTCTACAAAACTTGTTTGCAACGCCATTCATAAATCCAAAAACAAAAAAAAAAATAGGGTTTACAAACCCTATTTTCGCTAGAGACAGAAAGTTTGAAAAAAAATCTAAAGAAACTTAAATATTCAGTTAAGATATACTTACTTGTTGTTTGTGTAGTAGATTTATGCGAAATTGAGAGGTAGAAACCCTAAATCTCGAAGAAGAAGAAGATGAACGGAGAGTCGGGAAGAAAGATGACTGTTCTCTCGCGAGGGAAATAGAATTTTGATTTTTTTATGACTTAAAATTCTTTTATATACGTCAGGATACGCGCGTCATTTTTAATTTGTTAAGGGTAATGCCGAAAATTCACAATTTCGGGATACTCTCGGGATCTTTTTGACCTCTTTAATAATTTCCAAATCTTTTCTGTCTTTCCAACTATTTCCAATATTTTTTTGACCTTTATAGTAATTATCTCAAATAAAAAACCCTCCACCTCACCTCACTCTCTCTCCACCTCACCTTTCTCTCTCCACCTCATCTTCTCTCTCCACTTCATCTTCTCTCTCCCCACCACTCTCTCTCTTCTCCGACAAGGTCGCCGGCCGGAAATATATTTTCCGGCCGACGACCATGAAAAAAAAAATATATATATTTCACTCCCTCTCTCTCTCTAGAAACTCCGGCAAAGGAGTTTCCCTTCGCCGGAGTTCCGGTCTCTTCTTCAACAAACCCGTTCTGGTCTGTGTTGGACTTAAACATCACGGATTGGACCCAATCTGATATTCTTCAGATTGCCTTGAATCACAGGTTTCAAACTCATAAGTCCGAAGCCCACAAACCAGGAGAGGAATTGACTAAGGGCAAAAGAACAGAACCCTTTAAAGGCAGCCATGGGCCAATTTTATTGTCAAGATGTTTCCTTTGAGGGTGCATCTGACGGCTAGATGGTAACTGTAAGTACACCCACGGAAGTGGTGGGTAATTTGGACCAACACTGCTGATTCAAAATTTCCATGAGAAACAGGTGAAGTCTACAAGTACTGAAGGTCGGTTATAAAGAGAGAGAGAAGCACGTGGCAAATTGAGTATGACATTGACATCAGCTCTGGGTGTTTTGTCTGAGTTTGCCCAGTGACCGAGGCTTCTCCACTGCCCCCCAAAAAACACACCTCTCTCTCTCTCTCTCT
>BEHA01050400.1:80453-93161 GCA_002897215.1 Eschscholzia californica subsp. californica | reverse complement strand
TAGACTTAAAAAGATACAATTAGGGTAAATCTAGGATAAAGATTACAAGTATATGATGTCTATCTAAATTAAATACAGAGTCTTCTGGAATACAGAGACCGGTGGGACCGGTCTCTCTCTTGGCCGACCGGGTTGGTCGACCGGGTTATATGGATCGGGTGGCCGATCCATATTTATAACCCTAATATGTACAAATAGTTTCAACATGTAATCAGCTCAAAAGGATCAAGATCATGGAAGTTCAGTAGGAAAAATGTAAAATTGATCCACAAAAGAATTATAAGAACTTAGATTTGTTCGTAAACCAAAGTTCCATGCTATGAATTGTTTATCAACTAGAACATTAAACACGGTTTACTCTTTGGAATTCACTAGTTTGAGCCCCATCAAAATACTATTGAATTGCATCTTGAGATTTTAATTTCAATATTGTGTAGATTTATCAAATGCCACGAACTACTTGTTGTCATTTGCGAAATTAAATACATGTAATAAAGAGTATTCATCTTCACCAACAACATTTGTCTAATGAAGTACAATAATGAAGATGAAAAAAGAAAATCCAATGCAATAAAAGCCCACTTTTATCTACAAAAGAAATTGAACGGAGAAAAAAAAATCATGAATGGGTCAAATGATGGATATACTTAGGACTAAGTAATTCAGATAGTATTGATAACAATAAGGAACACTAACCTAATCGAAGATGAAAATTTGAAAATTTCCTCTCGTACAATTGTATGTTAGTAATATGTCATATAACATGTCATAAAATCAGCTGCTTAAAGAAATGAAGGTAGAAATTAATACTTCTAAATATTAGTACCTTATCAACAATATGTTTAAGCTCTAACTATATGTTGGTTGCCTGAACACTTTAAATCCAAAGACTTCAGCCATTGTGATTGAAAAGGTCTAACTTGTCAGCTTGTGATTCTTCCTCCATTATCTGTCGAAATTTTTCTACAAACTATATATATGTTGCAGAAGTGAGTGAGAGATTAGTAAACCCCAAACCCTAATTAATCAAACCCACCGTGACAAGTATAACTAAGGTGCTGTTTTTTTTTTTTTTTATGGAGGCTGAATCTGAAAACTGAATCTGAACAATCTGAAACTGAAAATTCTGAATCTGAAAATTCTGAAGTAATATGTTTGTTTTATCCATATCTTTTCATAGATCTGAATATAACAATTGACTTTTATACCCTTACCCACAAGGCCACAATATAAATAAATTATTTAGGGAAATGCTAAATGTACAAAGAATCTTTGACAAGATTCTTGACAAAATGCTAAGTGAACGGTCCCGATCAAAGTCAAACTTTGAAAAACTTTGATGAACTTTTGTCTTTTAGTGAAAATGAGTCATTAAGTTAAGAATTTTGTCAAGGACTTTGTACATGTAGCACTCCCGAATTATTTATACTGCCTACACAACCATTATTCAGCCTCTCTCCCAATCCCATACCTTAATTCTTTCTCCCAAACCCTAGTAGCCGCTTCTCTCTCCCAAGTCCCAAACACAGACCCTAATTGCCATCTCATATCTTCTTTAGCAGGCCGTCATTTCTTCTCAAACCCTAGCAACAATAACTCATTTCTCCTACCCATAACTCAAATCTGAATCAATACAATAACTCTTCCTCAAAGCTTCACTTCCTCTGTCAAAACACTAGAGGTTAATACATACAACATCAAAAATCAAAATACAGAGAAATCAATAGTTAGAGAGAGAGAAAGACGTCATTAATGAGATGATAAGTGAGTTAATTTTACATGATTCTTCTATCAAAACACTAGAGGTAGGATCACGCAGATTTGGAGGGAAAGTGAAGAGCGAAAAAGTGGAGAAATGACTACAGGGTGGTTTGGTCTGTGGTGGTGTTGGTAGTTTGTTAGGTGGTTTGGGTTTGTTACGATTTTGTGGTGGTTTTGTTTTTTCTCTAGTGGTGATGGTGGTGGTACTTTTCTGGTGGTGGTGATGGTGGTGGCGCTGGTGGTGGTGGCTTTGTGTTTTGGTAGTGGTAGTTTGTGTGGTGAAGACGGTGGTGCTTTTGTTTGGGGTTGTGGACATTAAAATATTTTGATAAGTTCGAGGGGTATAACCGTCATTTGCCCTTTTTCAGCATTTGGACCCATATTTCAGACTTGTTTTGAAGTCTGAAATATGTGATCTCTATTTCAGCGAATTCAGACGAAGTCTCAATTCAGATCAGATTTTCAGATTTCCTTCAATTTAAAAACAAACGTCTGAAATCTGAATTGACACTCAATTCAGATTTCAGATCTGAAAAAAAAAAAAACAGCACCTAAAGAGTAAAATTAAGAGGGAAGAAAGGAGTAGTAATTACCCTCTCCACAGCTAAGTTTGGTTCCTTTATAACGAGTTTGAGTCCGTAAGAATTCAAGAACAGTATTTGAAGAATCGATTGTAGAAAGTTGAAATCTCTCACCATTAATGGAGAAAACAAGGTTATTCTTATCATCTTCTCTGATTCCTCCCATTTCTGATAAACCAGCTGGGTAGTGATAAAACTATAGGAGTGGCTTAGAAATAATAAAATCGAGAGGAACATGATTCAGTTGGACTTGAATACAGATTTGGAAAGTCTAATTTTTTTGAATAAATTATTCTTTTCTTCTGAATTTGTTGTTTGTGTGGATGGTAGCGGTGGAAGTTTGGAGCAAATTTGAATACGACACCGAGGAGAGAGAGAGAGAAGCTGATTCTAGACAGAGAAAGGAAGAGGCTGACATCAGTGATATCGGCTGGTGCTATTTACAGAGCTATTAAGTGCTATTTACAAGTCCCGCTATTTACAGATCTACTTTTTACTATTTACAAATCTTTTGATTTTATCACAACTTATTAGTTATTTAGAATAAAACCCCTATTTTAGAGATAGGTCCCCCCACCGAAAATGCTGAAAAATTAAACATCAAAGTGACCGAAAATGTTGAAAAATTAAACATCAAATTGACCGAAAATGTTGAAAAATTAAAATGACCGAAAATGTTGAAAAATTAAACATCAAATTGACCGAAAACGTTCGTCGTTCTAAGCATTATTTCACCGAAAATTTGGGTTGTTCACTTAGAATGTTGACCTAGAAATCTGAGTTTTTTTTAGAATAACCACCACAAATTAGTTTATCTTACCTCTAAAGTTATGTCTTCACTTAGAATGTTGTTATACGAGTCCAATGAAGAGTTGTAATTGAGTTCTTCAACATCAAATTCTTCCATTAATGAAGTCTCCTGACCATCAAGCTCCTCCATTAATGTACCTTCCTCATTGTTAGGTTCTTCCGTTACTAATGTTTCTAGTAGGTGATTGTGAGTTGATTGTTCATAGTTGTGGTGGTGATTGTTGGGTGGTGGAAGGTGTTGGTGGTGGGATTTAGGAAGGAAGGAAATAAAATATCTTCCAATAATCAATATATTTTTTCAGGCCAATCCTTATCAGAGTTTGATTTTAGTCCCTATGTGTTCTGTAAATAGCAAAGTCTTATTTACAGAGAAAGTGAAAAGATTCCAACTTTTGAGCTTTGTAAATAGCCAAAGTAGCTCTGTAAATAGTTTTGGCCGTGATATCTTATTTGCCAGCTGCTACTAAGGGCATCTCCTTTTTATAAAAAGGCACCCATAAATTTAAGTTATTCGGTTTCGTATTCCTTAATAAATTATTTTATTTGCTTAAAAGAAAACATATATTCCTAACACAAGATTAATATTACAATATACGGATAAAAAGGGGGAGGAATCACATCCATGTTCTATTACTCTTTTGAATACCCGCTTATTTTGTTGATTTGTCTGCTTGAGTGTTGTCTTTATGATGAATGTATGAAAAGGTGATTCTTATAAATTGCGGAATGAGTCTTCTGATTTTTTTGATATAAGCTTTTGACTGTCATTGGATCGTCGTTCTAGCGTTGCGAAGATCACTAATAAGGCCTTCATTATCACTTTCTATATAGATAAGTTTTAGATTATTTTTGATGGCCCATCTGATACCACATAATATTGTCTTGATTTCACTTTCTTCTGCGTTTCTAGCCCACTTTAATGAATTCATCTTGATGATCATGGAGAATGGAACTAATTCCTGCCAGGGCGTTAATATTTTTAAAATATGCATCAACATTCAATTTAATATACAAGTAACAAGGTTCCATTTGCCTATATTTGATGATGTTTCAGAGTAAATATTGAACTCTTTGAAGGATGGGTAAGCCAAATTTGATTCACAACCTGCATGGGGAATCAACAGATAATTGAAAAAGTCGGTCACATCGGGCTCTCCGAATAACTCAAAGTATCGTGGCATACACATTTACCATGTTAAAATCATTCTTATTCTGTGCATCATTCATAGAGGTTGTCCAAACCTTTATCGATATAATATAATCTGATCGAATGTTAAAGTATAAACAGATAGTTCTCGCACACGAGCAATGTAAAAGAGTATGTTCTATTGTTTCTGTGTTATCACAGTAAGGCCAAATAAAGACATTACCAATATATTTACCAATTCGGTTTCTGATCGGGAGACAACCCGAACAACATTGCCATATAAATAATTGTATTTTCAGAATCGTTTTTATTTTCCAAATGAAATGACAATTTACCTCAACGTGATGAATATTATCACACTCTGCCATTAATTACCTGTACATATACCAAATACAATAATTACTAGATTTGGTAAGGGACCAACGAGTGGTATTTTGTCATTCTTTCTAATGTTCAATGGATCGAATGGCATTACAAACATTTGTATGCAAGGTACTAGTAATAATAGAGTCATTCCATTGGTTATTACTAGTAAGCTTAGAAACCCAAGCGGGACTAGAATTATTGGGGTTATTTATGGGAGGCGGATGATTAGGGATATCCAACAGTCATTCCAGATATTAATTTGGAATTCCGAATTAATCTCCCGAATTAGCAGGGATTTAATTCCATCGTGATACTTACAAATGACTTTCCAAGTCCATGGGTGAGCTTGTTTGGCCAACCTAGTATTTTGGTTTTTGGGGAAGTATGTGGCTTTTAAGAGTTTATCCATATTGCGTTTGGCTTAGTTTTTATACCGCATGCTAATTTTCTCAAGAAAGCGAATGAGTTTCTAATACCAAGCCTGCCTTGTTTTCTAGGTCGACATATGAAGGACCAAGCCTTAGTGTAAATACCTTTGGTTTTACCCACTAGAAAGACTTTTATGAAGTCCCAATGCTTTCGCATACACTTTCAGGATGCGCCTGTGAAAATAAATAACAATAATCATAGAGAAGAAGGAAGAGGAGAAACATTGTGGAGGCTATGAATCTCATTCAATTAAATTAGGGTTACAACTTAACAAATATATACTAATGATAAAAAACTAAAAGACCCTTAAAGGGAAAATTACTAAACAACCCCTAACTATTACATATATTATTCTAACACCCTCCCTCAAACTCACGATGCGATTTTGAAAAGTATCGAGAGTTTGCTAACTAAGCAACGAAAGCGTGGAACCGAGTGTGACTTGGTGAACAAGTCACTGCTAAACCAAATACTGCAAAACTGCTAAACCAAAATCCGATACTGCCAACCAAAATCCAAAAACTCGATGTTGCCAACCAAAATCCAATATCCAATACTACAAAACTGCTAAACCAAAATCCGATACTACGAACCAAAATTCTATACTGCAAATTACTGCCAAACTGCAAGCGGAGAAGATGCAATCCTTGGAGAGAAGAAGATGCAAATGCAATATTGCCCAAAGGAGAGAAGAAGATTCAAATGCAATATTGCCCAAAGAGGAGAAGAAGATGCAAATGCAATATTGCCAACATTCAAATGCAATATTGCCAAAGGAGGAGGAGAAGATTCAAATGCAATATTGCCCAAAGAAGGAAGAAGAAGATGCAAATGCAATATTGCCAACATTCAAATGCAATACTGCCCACAATCCAAATGCAATACTGCCAACATTCAAATGCAGTACTGCTCAAAATTCAAATGCCATACTACCCAGAATCCAAATGCAATACTGCCAATATTCAAATGCAAATCAAAACCGCCAACAAATTCACTACCAACAAGATCAATGACAAATCCAAAAACCACTTTCAAATTTTTCACTAACACCACGTCCTCCAAGTTCCAAAACCACCTTATCGAAAAACCACTCAAATTAAATCTCAGCCAAAACTACCATTCAATACCTCCTAAACCATTCAATTTCAATCAATCTAACAAATTAAAACCACCGAAACCACTCAATATTACCATTCAATACCACTTAATACCATTCAGAACTTCTTTTTCATTCAAAAATTCCGTGAAGAATAACGAAACTAATAACCAAACTAAACCATTAAACCACTCCCTTTTTTACCAAACAGACTAGCTAAAGAAATACGAAGAAGAAGTGCGAAGTTACAATACCAGATCTGCAACGAGAAAATAATTTTCCTGCAGCAGCCAAATGGTCCCTTGAAGAAAATGATTTTCCAGCAACGGCCAAACGATCCCTTGAAGAAAATGAATTTCTCAGCTAGCAAAAACTTCAACCAAACAAGTCCTTCAAATAACCAGTCAAAACCCATCTTCTCACCAAAACTACCTTTATTATTTCCCATCCAAATACTGCCTCTTCTCAAAACCAAATTCAAATGCCACCTTTTAAAACCACCAACAAATCCTTACAAAACCACCACTCTTGATTCCCTCTAAAAATCGTATTCCCCAAACCACCAAGCCAAAACCTCCCAAACTACCAAGCCAAAACCTCCATTGAAGATCTTTTCCCAACAAAAACTACCCACCAATTTGATTAAACCACCAACAATCTCCAAACCTCCAGAATAAAGCGCCCAACAAGTCCGCCAATAAATTCTCAAACCACCACTAAACTTGTGAGCGCCCTTCAAAACCGCCAATAGTACCAAACTAAAACTACTTTCTAAATCCAAACTGCCTCTTTATATGATTCCCCCCTAAAACCACCTCCATTAAAACCGCCAAATATAAAACCTCCAAATCATTCCCATACCAAACTGCCAATAAATCCACCTCAATATTTAGCCAAACTGCCACTTTTGCTACTCCAGTTTCTTCCCAAAGAAAAACCGCCCAGTCTAAAACGGGTTCCAAAAACTACCTTCTTTCAATCCTAAAAACCAAAACCAGCCATCTAAAATCCGAACTCAAGAAATCGCCTCAAAACAAAACCATCTAAACCAAATTACCTGTAAAACCACTTCTTCCCCAACAGTAAAACCACTTCACAAAACTACCTGTGGAATACAACCAAAGCAAAATAATACCATCCTTCTTCTCCAATCTACCAAAATTGAGAAAAACTTCAGCAACCATGCTCTGATGCCATGTGAAGATCAATAACAATAATCATATAGAAGAAGGAAGAGGAGAAACATTGTGGAGGCTATGAATCTCATTCAATTAAATTAGGGTTACAACTTAACAAATATATACTAATGATAAAAGACTAAAAGACCCTTAAAGGGCAAATTACTAAACAACCCCTAACTATTACATATATTATTCTAACAGCGCCAAACATTGCATTTGGTATTGGAAAACGACTGCTACAATTGTCGAGATGAGAAGTTTATTATGCAATTTGGTTAATTTGGCTTGAATTTGGTCAATGATGGAGTTAACAACTTTAGTTTTATTAGCCCATATAAACCGTTGGGCGCTTATGTACTTCTCAAAGAGAGAAGCCTGTTTGACTTCAAGATTTTGAATAAGCATTCACTTGTTAAGAGTTTGTTTGAGATTGTGGATATGATCAAGAGAGTTTTGCTGAAATATGATGCAATCGTCAACAAATGGTAGATGTTTGGTGACTAAACTTGTATTTGAAGTAGGAAATCCAGAAAAGAGAGTATATCATTAAAGGACTCAATCCGTCGACTAAGGCCATCCATTGCCAAAGTGAAGAAGAAAGAGGATAGGGGGTTTCTTTGACGAATTCCTCTACTCGGGGTGAACTTTGGACCTGAGCGTCCATTAATTAGTACCCACATAGTGGAGGTAGAAATGAAAGACTCAATCATCATGTTCTTTTACCGGGCTTTCCAAATAACCCAAAGTATGGTGACATACAAATTTACCATGTTATAATCGTTCTTATTATGTGCATCATTCATAGAGGTTGTCCAGACTGTTATAGATATAATATAATCCAATCGAATGTTAAAGTATAAACAGGTAGTTCTCTCGCACATGAACAATGTAAAAGAGTATGTTTTATCGTTTCTGTGTTATCACAGTAAGGGCAAATGAAGACATTACCGATAGATTTACCAATTCGGTTTCTGACCGGAAACGTCTCGAACAACATTTCCATATAAACTATATTTTTAAAATCGTTTTTATTTTTCAAATGAAATGACAATTTACCCCAGCTTGATGAATATTATCACACTCTACCATTAATTGCTGTATACATATACCAAATATATATAATTACTAGATTTGGTAAGGGACCAACAAGTGGTGTTTGTCATTCTTTCTGAAGTTCAATGGATCGAATGGTATTACAACCAATTGTATGAAAGGTGTTAGTAATAATAGAGTCATTCCATTGGTTATTACTAATAAGCTTAGAAATCTAAGAGAGACTAGAATCATTGGGGTTATTTATTGAAGGTGGATGATTAGGGATATCCAACCGTCATTCCAGAGATTAATTTGGGATCCCGAGTGAATCTCCCGAATTCTATCGTGATAGTTACAATTCCCAAATCAAAAAATGAAATGACCCCTCCCTCGAATCCTTTCGAGTTCTGAAACACATTAAAATTCAATAAATATAAGATAAGTCTCGAAAATAAAAATAAAGAAAAAATTGGGGGAGTAATTTAAAGTCAAACTTCTTCACTTGACTGAAAAAATGAATGACTTTCCATGTCCATGAGTGAGCTTGTTTGGCCAATCCAGGATTCTGGTTTTGGGGAAGTATGTGGCTTTTAAGATTTTAGTCCATATTGTGTTTGGCTCAGCTTTTGTACGCCACACTAATTTTCCTAGGAAAGCTTGATGCTGAAAGAATGGGTTTCTAATGCCCAGCCCGCCTTGTTTTCTGGAAAGACATATGGACGACCAAGCCTTAGTGTAAGTATCTTTGGGTTTTACCCACTAGAAAGACTTTTATGGAGTCTCAATGCTTTTGCATACACTTTTCAGGATGCGCGAAGCATTGCATTTGGTACTGGGAAACTGCTACAATTGCCGAGATGAGAAGTTTATTATGTAATTTGGTTAATTTGGCTTGAATTTGGTCAATGATGGAGTTAAAAACTTTAGTTTTGTTAGCCCATATAAACAGTTGGGCGCTTATGTACTTCTCAAAGAATGAAGCCTGTCTGACTTTGAGATTGTGAATAAGCATTCGCTTGTTAAGAGCTTGTTGAGATTGTGAATATTATGAAGAGAGTTTTGCCAAAATATGATGCAGTCGTCAACAATTGGCATGACTATTTATTATTTTGCAAAGGGGTCGTGGACTAGTGTTGACCAGTTAAGTTCTAACACCGTTAAATTTAATACCATTAATCTAACCTTATACTTAAAAATATATTATTACATTTAAGAAACTTATATGATTTTGACACTAAATTTCCAAAGGTGGAAAATTAAGACATCTACCTTGAAAATATTGTTCTTCCCGATTTTGTAGCGTGTTACACATTTAAACACTGAATTTCATAATTTATTAATCTAATACATAATGAATAAATAATATAATCAAGATATATTTATGTGGAATATAAAGAGAAGTAAAATTTCAACTCAACATAAGCATGAGAGAGAAAATCTAATGGCACATGAAGATAAACCTCAGCTTTACTCGGTCTACTCAAGTTAAAGGGTTCGAAAGTAAAATGGATTTAAGAAGTGTGATTAGGATTCGTAAAAAAAAAGATTTAAAAAAGGGGAATTTGGCCAAAACTCCCTAAAAAATAATGACTTTGGTTAAAAAAGATTAATCAAAGTTTTTTAGGCTTCACCTCCCTAGTGGCAATTATGTAATTTTCTATTTCAGTGAAAAGACTAACCTAACCGTAGTCTAAGAAAATACCTTACAAACACCTTGCACTGCCTTGCAAACACCTTGCAGAGCCTTGCAAACACCTTAGATAACCTTGCACTGCATTGCAGAGCCTTGCAAATACTTTGTAGAGCCTTGCGAACACCTAGCATGACTTTTGCAAACACCTTGCATAATCTTGCAGAGCCTTGTAAAGCTTGCAAACACCTTACAGAGCCTTGCAAACACCTTGCATGGTTTTTATAAACACCTTGCATGGTTTTACAAACACCTTGGATAGCCTTCCAAACACCTTACACTGCCTTGCAAACACCTTGCAGAGCCTTGCAAACACTTTGCAGAACCTTGCGAACACCTTGCAGAGCCTTGCAATGCGCTTGCAGTGCCTTGCAAGTAACTTGTTGAACCTTGCAAATGGTTTGCAAATTAGTTTTTGAATTGATTTAACATGAAATTTGTTACAAATTGTTATATTAATAGAATGTTTTACCAAAAAACTAGCTAAATATCCTAAAAATTCATAGTTGTCATTTTATCAACTCTAGCACCATCCTTTTACATTTCTTCGAAAACTTTCATGAAATTCTTGATTTGAACATAAGTACATATCATGATTGTTCAAGAGGAAGCATTTCTCAAAGGAATTTCATCAAACAACTTTAGAGCTATTTCAACCAATCTAAATTTTGTATAACCAACTAACATTGCATTCCAAACAACAACATTTTTTTCAAGCATTTATCAAACACATTCCTTGCATCAACTATACTTCCATATAAATTCAACAAATAAGTTTGAACATAGACATCAAAAATAACAAAACATCAAAACTAACATAGCAAAAAAATTTACTTCAACCCTAAAGATTCGAAACTTGAAAATTGCAACTTTCTCTCTCTAGAATTTTTCACCAAAACTAACTCAAACCCTCCAAATCATTTTCTAACAACAAGTAAGAGATTCAATCACAAAAACCTAAAATAGACTGATGATCAAAACATAAGGAGATCGACCCTATAGAATCAGCTCGGAGAAATCTACCAATTTTCCACATTCGTTTTTTTCATGAGTAGAAAAAAAAACTTCCTAATTTATGAAAAAATTGATTTTTTTGGTATTTTTCATCACACAAAGAGTATTTTTGACCCTGAAAATGAGAGTGCCTACAAAATTGTCCTTCGAGAACATTTTGAAAAGCTATATGAGGCCTAGCTCTTTAAAAAGATGAGGTGTCTTTTTAACAAAAAAAAACAAAAAATTGGGCAATAGTGATGTTAACTGTTCATGTAATGTGATGTTAAATCTAACATTTATTTAACGGTCAATGCTAGTCCACGATACTTTCACAAAATAATAAATAGTCGTGCCCCATTCGCAAAACCTGGTACTTATGTGCGCCCCTTTCGCAAAATAACCCTTATTTAATGACTTGAAGAACTTGATCTAAGTAACAATAATTTCTACGGAATGATTTCAAAAGATACTGGAAATCTAGGCAACCTGCAGGAATTAGACTTGCCGGAGAACAAACTTTGTGGACATATATCTGGAGTTTTAGTAAATTCATCTAGATGTTTGACCAGTAGTTTGAAGAAGTTGTTTTTATCACTTAACAAACTCTCTGGTCCTTTGCCTGAGCAATTGGGGAAATTACAAAATCTCGAATACCTCTTTCTCGACAGAAACTCATTTTCTGGTTCAATTCCCTCGTCCTTAGAAAGATTATCAGTATTAAGGGATTTACAACTTCAAGAAAATAATTTGAATGGATCATTGCCGGAAACAATAGGGCATCTCTCAAGCTTAGAAGGATTTTATGTTTATGATAATAACTTACAAGGCGTTGTATCTGAAGTTCACTTCGCCAATCTTCGAAGATTAAAAGGTCTAAATATTACTTCAATTGATTTGAAGTTGAGCTCTACTTGGAGACCTCCTTTTCAACTCGAAAGGTTATTATTAAAAAATTGTCACATAGGATCTGGATTACCCCAATGGTTAAGAACACAAAAGGAATTAACACATATTGATTTATCCAACACAAGAACTTCAGGCACTGTTCCTACTTGGTTTTGGGACATGTCTTCTCAAATGGATGTTTTAAATCTAGACCAAAATTAACTCACTGGAGAATTGCCAAAGTTCTTCAATTCAATTCTTACGCAGAGATTAACTTGGGTTACAACAATTTCAACGGTCCTATTTCCTCGTTCCAATGTGATATATTAGAAGTTCTTGATCTCTCAAACAATGCCCTGTTTGGAGAGATTCCAGACGGTTGGTTTAACTCATCGTCTTTGCTATTGCTAAAGTTGGATTACAATCTTTGCATTTGGGCAGTAATTCTCTATCAGGTGAACTACCTAAGTCTTTCCGGAATTGTACCAAATTAGTAACGATTGATCTTGGTGAGAATAAATTCAGCGGGAGCATATCAACATGGCTAGAAGCAGACTTTACAGACCTTATAGTTCTTAGGTTGCATCTAAATAAGTTCAACGGTGGTATTCCAGAAGCACTTTGTAACCTTACTTCACTACAAATACTGGATATTGCTTATAACAACTTATCAGGATCAATTCCAAGATGTTTCAGCAATTTAACTGCAATGGCTTTGAAGCAAAATCCGA
>BEHA01050400.1:44427-70355 GCA_002897215.1 Eschscholzia californica subsp. californica | reverse complement strand
TAAAAGAAATAAAATGAAGTACAACAGAGAAGAATTATTATGATTTAAAGATCTCCCTCGACAATTAGAGAACAAAGGGAGCTTCCAGAGATTTGCATAGAGGTATTCATATTTGCTTCGAGGCATTATGTTTAACTAGAGTCTTTAGTCTTTCTCACCTTTAAAGAAATTGTTCTTTTGTGTCAGTCTTTCAAACACATTGATGGCTCAAGCGGATATTATAGATAAAACTAAACTAAATGCAAAATAACCACAAAAGACAGATACTCCATTTCCGAAGCTATAATATATCATTTCATTAAGTGAATTTTGTCTGATCTGGTTTGACACTTCTAAAAATAAATTTTCATGTCGATCAAAATATGTATTATAAGGTAAGGTATAAAATTCTTACATTAGGCATGTGGGTGGGTATATCTCTCTTAGGATGTGGAGTAAAGAGTCAGAGGTTGTACATTTTGAGAAATCACTTTATTGAGTTTATTTAATGTTTTTGGCTAAGTTGTAATTGGGTAATTGTTTAGATATCAAAAGACATCCTCAAAGTACTTCTATACGAACCCAGCTAGAAGTTGTTGGTACTAAATTGATAGATGAACATGTTTTGATTTCCGTAGTGTGTTACTGTCCAATATTAGGAACTCGTTTCCTTTTTTCATTCATTACCAAAATTGTTTTCAGATGAATGTATTCTCCCTCTTCGTCAAATAATTCGCAGGTAGCAACTAAGGTGACACCTGATGATGCTGACAAGTATGAGTGGTTTGTCGTAAAAGTAATTATTTATGTTACAAAATCAAAACAGTAAGTCATCTACTATCAAATTAGCCAATTTTCTTTACCTTCCATGAAAAAAACCCGTAATTCTGGTTATGTTTTTTCCCTTGGTTTTAAAAATTTGATCAACTTCTTCTCCAGATTATAGTTTTTAACAAAGAACTAGATGATTTGGTTTGGTGCTTATTTCGAATAAAACGATGCAAATTTATTCCATCTTATTTCTTCAGTTTAAGTACATCATACATGTTTTACATTATGGTTCCTTGGTTTCTAATATCAGGCCACACAAACCAGCATTTCGCATATTATTTCTTGTCCAAAGCGAAATGATGTTTTCGGCGCCGGATTTCCCAAACTGTCACTCATGTTTTAGTGCTCTTCCCCGACACCTCTGCTTTATGCAAACCAATGGCAGTTAGTCCTCATCATAGGGAATATACATATATCTGAATACTCTTTTAGGGAAACTAAAATATTTACAAAGTAATGCTCGTCATATCCACCTCCAAAGTGTCTACATCATTGCATTGTTTTGTCGTGCAATTCGAAATGTATCTGATTTTTCATAAAGAAACACGAAGAGTGAGTTGCTTCCCTCCTTCAGTCATGAAGCTTTGCATTGCAACTATTGGCTTATAATCTTGCATATTGGAGTGTTGCATTTCATGATTTCTTTGTTTTCTCTTCTTAAGTAAATATCAAAAATATTTTTATAATTTTTTCTTTTCAAACTAAAATGAGATAGTATCATCGTCTATACTTGTGTGTTTTTAGCTATTTATTGGAATTCAATGATGATGAAGAAGATGGGATGATTCCACAAAGGACGATAAGCCAATACCGGATCATAAGGTGGCTTCTCTACCATATAGACATCGCAAGTTACCTCTTATATGTAAGTGTGATGTCAATTAATTGAAATCTTTGGTTTGTCTCTTATAATGCGCTACGTATTTATTTTTCTGGTGGGCATCATTTTTATCTTATTTGCCAATGTGTGACCACATAAACTTATAATCTTGATTTTGAAATAAACTGTTTAGCATATTCAACTAGGTTTTCTGAAGAATGTGCAAATTCTTTCAAAACCAGTATCAAATTTAGGAACAAAATCTTTTCTAAATTTATTGCCCGTGCGGATCATCATTTTATTCATTATTTCCAACCGAAATTAACCGTTCCCCATCTTCTTACGAAGAACTACGTATTTTGCAGGTGATTGGGATGATAATACTCATAATATAGGCGAGAGGGAAGGAGTGTTGAACTGCGAAGGTTCGTTTAGAGCATCTCCAATGGGACACTTAACAAACACTCTAAAAATCCTAAGTGTCAAGGATCAAAAGAGATTCTCTTATCTAAATGTCAATATAGAGACACTCTAATTTTTGTTGGTCTTCAATGGAGATCTCTAAAGTCTCTATACTTAATACACATGTCCCTCTTCAATCCAATAGATAAAAAGTAGTTGAAAAGCAAGGTTTTCTATTGGTTGAAATTATAAAGTAACACTTAGAGAGTCTCAAGTAGACACTCTCATTTTAGAGTTTCTCTCTCTAGAAACTCTATAATAAATGCGTCCACCTCATAATAGAGTGTCTAATAAAGTGTTCCACTGGAGATGGTTTTTTAACAACAATTCCAAAAAATCATATGTGGCAATCTAAGTGTTAGAGATTGAGTGTCCCATTGGAGATGCTCTTAAAGGAGTAAGATTTTGAACGAACATTGACATTATGGTGAAGATTTTAGGGGAATATTTTAGATGACTTTAAAAACTTATTTTTTTTCCTCAGTGAATGGTGTTTCCATATAAATTTCTAGAATTTTTATTTTGCAGGTGAAGACTATGTAATCTTGAATTTACCCGAATATTACTCTGATAATATTTTACATTTTACACGGGTTTTGATTATTAGTTTTGCAATCCTGACTATTCGTGAACGTTACGCTTCTTTTATATCGGCCATTACATGGTTAAAAGAAACTTAATTCATTTTTTTAAAATGGATTATATTTATAACTACTTTTTCAAGTAGGGTAAAGGGCATGAATATAATCAAAATATATTTATGTGAAATATAAAAAAGGAAGCAAAATTTCAGTTCCGGCATAAACAAGAGAGAAAAAAATCTAAAAGCACATGAATATAAATCTAAACTTTATTCTATCTACTTAATTTAAAGAGTTAGAAAGTAAAAGGAATTTAAGAAGTGTGATAAGGATTCGTAAAAAAAAAGAATTAAAAAAAAAGACAAATAAACTGACAAAAAAAACCCTAAGCTCTTCTCTTGTTGGCACAATCTCTTTGTAAAACTCAAGCGACAACACCTCTTTCAATTTCCGATGAAAATCGAAGGTGGAAGAAAGAAAAAAAAGAAGAAGATGAATAATGTTAACTATTCATGTAATGTGATGTTAAATTTAACATTTATTTAACGATCAATGTTAGTCCACGACTCCTTCGCAAAATAACACATAGTCATGTCCCTTTCACAAAACCCGGTACTTATCTATACCCGTTTCGCAAAAGGCCGCGGCTTTGGGGAATAAAGAAAATTCTCCGGGGAATAAAGAATTTTCTTAAAACTAGTCAAATAATATTGACTTTTATGTTTATTTTTTATTGCTAAGGGGCTTTTAATTTTAGAAGATGCTATAACTCATCACCTCTCTACCACCTCATCTTCTCGCCACCTCATCATCTTCTCCGTCGAAGGTCGCCGGCCGACCAGTTTTGGTAAGATGACGTATGGTTTGAATGAACAATTATATTTCTACAACAAGAACTATAATTTTTTTTGATGAGAGAACAAGAACTATAATTATGGACCAGTACTCTACTATTAGAAGACTTTGGTTACAAAGTGCACCATAGATAATGAAATTAGTCGTCGCAAATCCTTTTGGAAGTCTCTTTTTGTTGATTCTGCACGTGCAGAATGGTCAGTTCTGGTCTGTGATGATGATGATTTTGAGAAAATAAAGCCCAGTAAAAACTCATCATTAGATTTGAAATTTGGGGATTGTTTGTTGTTGAATTCAATTTCTTCTGAGACAATTCAATTACCTACCCTTTTACCTTGGATTCAAAAATTCCAACCCAATCGACGACATGGTATCCATCTCCATCGTTGTATTTTGACTCCCCTCCTTCTGCTGCTTCAGGTTCCATGGTTTTTTTATTCCTTTGTGATGCTGATATTGATGATGATTATAATGAAGACAAAACTAGTGGCAGTAGTTTCAATTCTTATTACTTACTTCTCTTTTGTCGACCTGGAGACAAACATTGGAGAACACATGAGGACTTTCCTGCAAAAAAAGGTACTATTAGAACCCTAATTTGTTTTAATAATAACAAGTTATATGTAATTTGTTATGATGATATTATTGTGGAGGTTGGAAATTTCAATGATGATAGTGAAACCCTACTAGCTATAAGAAAATTTGATTTGTATGGTTGTGCCTTTGTCCCTTGTGAATGTGGAACTAGGAGTCAGTTAGAGTTCGTAAAATTTAATGATCAGTTGTTTAGGGTTACAAGATGTTATTATCCTGGATCCTTTTACAATGAAATACTCAAAGTTCTTGTCTTTAAGATGGATTTCTCTACAATGACTTGGGAGGAGGTTAAGAGTTTGGGTGATCATGTTCTCTTTATTAGTGGAAACAACATCACAATGTCTTACTCAGCCGTCGAATTAGGTCTTACAAAGGGTTGTGTCTTTTACACAATGCCTCTATATGATAGTAATAAGACTTTGTTCAAATTTGACCCCGAAGATAATAGTATTATGATGTCTTCGCCTCGTCTGAGTCTACCACCAAGGCCATATATATCCCCAGATTGGGTGGTAACTACTAGTACACTCACAAATATTGGGAACATAAGAAGAAGAATAACAACAAATGGACGAGGAAACAACATAGACAGAAATACTAAGAATATCGTTGTTACAACGGGAAGAGGAGAGAATGAGATGAACGGGAAATGCAATGGAAATGAGAGCCAACTTCTAGAGAAAAATGAAAGTGGATTAGAAGGATTAGTGACTTTAGAATTTCTTTGTGAGGACTTGTTGATGTCGTTAGCTAGTTTTCTTCATCCATTGGCTATATACATTTTCGTGCAATTTGTAAAGCAAATCGATCTGCAATACCTGCACGTAACTGGAGAATATCTTCTAAGGCAACCAGTTATTTACCCCCATGGCTAGTTTTTTGTAAAGAAGACAAGGCTATTTACAATTTCATAAACCCGATGCATAATAACGAGAACTATATTATCAACCTCTCTGAATCGCTGGTATTAGGTGCTAACAATTCTGAATTGCTAGTGGGTGCTAAAATTCGATTTTCAAAAGGCGGATGGTTACTGATGTCCCAAGGCTCGGAATCCATATTCTTCTTCAATCCCTTCACGAAAAAGATAATTCATTATATAATTCAAGCACTCTACCAATTTATGTATTATTCTTTTTCATGTACACCAACATCTCCAGATTGTCTACTTTTTGCCATCAATAATAATGAGGGGCACAATACTGTTTCAATTGCACTTGTGAGAAATGGAGGACGTATTGTTTATAATCTTTACGAAAATACCAAGCTACCAAACGGAAAGTATATGCAATTTAAGCCTTGCCGGAACAATTCTATTTTCTTTCGTGGAGCAGTCTATTGCTTGGATCGAACTGGAACATTAGGAGTTTTTAATTTCAAACACGTATGCAATTGGAATGTTCTTGCAACACCTAGCGCTCCATGTTCTTCATTTTGTCGGTGTTTCTTGGCGGAATGTGACGAAGAGTCTATCAATATTTATAGGGAAAGTCGGGCAATGGGTTCGGATATTTAGACTAGATCACAATAACAATTGGGTTAAAGTTAAAGATTTGGGAGGTTATATGTTGTTCATCAGCAATACCAGTTGTCTATCTGCAGTTGCACCAGTTAGTAGTGGCATGGAGAACAAAGTCTACTTCTCTAGACTCCACGAGGGAAGTATTTTATATTATTCTCTTGATACAAATAGATATCATGTTGTCGGAAGCCACCATTCGCTTGAAAATATTTACGGCACAAAGGAGCTGCTAAATTGTGGTTGGATTGAACCTAACTGGTCACCCAACACAGATGAGGAGCTAATTTGGCGTCGTAATTAGTTGTACTTGTTAGTATTTTTAATACTAAAGACTAATGTGGACTAATATATGTATTAATTACATAATACATGTTATTTCACTTAAGGGTCCCAAAATGTGATCTAATTAATTTATACATTATGGACCATAAAATATCAGTTTTAAGTGTGGGGAGCGTATTAGCAATATGTCATGTGTAGAGCCCTCAAAAGTAATTATCAAAGAATAATGGGCTCTTTAA
Organism: Eschscholzia californica subsp. californica; assembly: GCA_002897215.1. NCBI lineage: Eukaryota > Viridiplantae > Streptophyta > Magnoliopsida > Ranunculales > Papaveraceae > Eschscholzia > Eschscholzia californica. Next base: position 64,187 of record BEHA01050400.1, on the reverse strand, counting down.
TAATTACTTGGGTAACTGCTAGTAACTACCTAGGCAGTTCCCGTATTATTCAAGGGCAAATCCCTAAACCAGAGAAAAAAGACGTGATTTTCTCAACTCCCATTTTTGAGAAATCAGAAACAACGTCCATTCTCAAGGTTTAGAAGATTTTGTCCAAATCTTAAGGGTGACACGGAAATCTACTGCATCTTCAAGTATCTTCAAGCTATGGATTCGGGTAAGTACCTAAAACCTCCTCATCTCTTTAATTCATCAAATAGAGATCTTGGTTTAATTTCATTACTTGTGTTTTGTTATTTATATGCATAAGTTATTGAATTTTCCATCAAGTGGTATCAGAGCCACTATTTGTATGAATTTTGAGATGATTTTGGGTTCAACTATTTTGGGTCAGAGAAATATTGATTAGATTTTAATTTCTCCATTCCATAATATCTCTTATTCGGTTGTTTAGAGAGATAATTGGATATCAATTAATTCCTCCTAACATGGTTTTTTCACTAAATCAAATTTGTTTAGAGAAATTTTGATACCATTACAATTGCTTTAGATACTGGAGGTATTAAACGTTATCATACATATATATCGGACAATAAATATAATAGTTTCTAGTGTGGGCGCCCATAGCAATTACCGAGGATGCCTAGAGGAACTAGGGTGCATATAGTATTTAGTTCGGTGCCTATAGCAACTTATATAGTATTAGTGGGTGCCAATAGCACTAGTTGGGTGCTTATAGCATTTGCAGGGTGCCTATTGATGGGCCTAGAAAGTTTCCTAAATAGGTCTACACCCGCAAGTGCACGGGTGTCAAGTTGTAATTTTTCCGGTAAGACCGGTTCGTTCCTCAGAGACTAAGTCGAATTTCAATTCTAATCTTAAAACTATTAGGTTTTCGAGAAATGGTTTGATTGATAATATTTTTTCTTTAATAAGATAAATAACAATTAAAATTTAAATAATTCTAAAGTGATATTCAGATAAAGGGAACCTAGGGTTTTCGAATCCGTTTTCCTAACAATTAAAGACAAATTAATTTGGTCTAATTCGATAGTTCTTTGTATAACTCAGGTTTTCAGTCCATGGATGGTCTAAAAACCCGGAAGATATTATCGTTAAAATAATAAAAACTGTAATAAATTTATCATTAGAATAATTATTAAAACTTCATCAAAACCCTAGATAGGAAAATTAGTTACTCATGGACAATATATAAAATAAATTGAAAAATAAAATAAAGAGAGGAAGAAGAAAACTTAACTTTTTCGCTATTTCCAAACCAAACAGACCCTAAGGGAATAGTTTCCCTTTTATTTTCCCAGGTTTCAGCCAAACAGAGCTTTAGGAAGTGATTTCCTTCTGATTTTCCGAGATTCTGCCAAACGCATCCTCCGGGAAAACGATTTTCTCGTCTTCCCGGAAATATTTTCCTTGAGAGAAAATAATTTTCTCACCTTCTTCAACCTCATGTTTCTCTCTTCAACCTTTCTGTTTTCTCTCTCTTTTCTTAATATCTCTCTGTTAAGTCTCTCTCTCTATCTCTCTCTCACTAAGAAGTAAAGGAAACAACAAGAAAATCAAAAATCAAAAAAACTCCATTAAACAAGTCTCGGTTTTCTCTCTCTCTCTCTACAATCTCCTTCTCTGTTTTCTTCTCTAACTCTACTTTCTTCTCTGTAATCTCTCTCTCTCTCTCACTAAGAAATTAAGGTTACAATTCAAAGAATAAAATTAGAAATTGAATCAAACAGAAAAAGCTCTCGATTCTCTCTCTCTCTACTGTTATAACCCGAGATACAAATCTCTCTCTCTCTCTCTCTCTCTGTAAACTCTTCTCTCACTGAAGAGTTACAATCAAAAAGAAGAAGATGAAAAAGATGATGATGATGATTATGATTTTCCTCCTCTCTGTCTCTGTTTCTGTTTCTGGCCATGAGAGATGATACCCTCTGTTCCTTCTTCTTTTGTTTATGTAGAGAGCCACCGACACCCCATTGATTCCCTTCCTTATCTCCCTTTCCTTTCTTTCACAAACATTCCATTTCTATTACTCTTTCCATTTCTGTTTCGATTTTGAAATATCTCCTTTTCAAGAAATTAAACAGCTCTCGGTTATAAAAGGAAGAGGAAGATGATGACGTCATCGAGTCGGGTTGGGTTGTCCGGGTCACGCGTACAGCTTGGTGTACCTCTGGACGTGACCGACAGTAGCCCGCGTATTCCCTGGTTCATTCGATTTCTTGCCGGATGCATGCCACGTGTCCCTCTTGACTTTTAGTATACCAAATTTGACCCGAACTTTGACTTGCTCTAATTTATTCATCCGGACTCCGATTTGACTTCCGTTTTCGCCTACGGGTTCGTCTTGGACTCTACTTTCCATCCGAGCACTAATACTGATCATGAGATCAGAATCACAAAATGACCAAAATACCCCTAGTCTGCATTTCTCCGACTTTTATCCGTTTTGCACACATAACTCTGAAAAAGGTACCTGAGCAAGGAAACACAAGCAAAACATCAGAGTAACAGCTCGAATTAGACTAACTAGCCTAAATTAAGATATTCAGATGAGGCATTTTCATGACTCATCACCTATAGCAATAGGGTGTGACATGCCGTTTCCACTAGTTGGGTGCCTATAGCAATTGTAGGGTGCCTATAGTTTTGGGGCGGCTGTAGCACTTGGTGTTAATCGTTTTGGGTGCCTTTAGTAGTTAGTTTGGGGTGCTCGTAACAGAAATTCTGGATGCATACAACATCATATTTGGGCACTTGTAGACCTCTAATTACTCATTTTGGAGTAATCACGTTAATGCACTTGTTCTATTTGTAATGCATGAATTGTGAGTTATTGTTGAGTGCCTTAATTGGGTGTTTGAAGGCACCACAACATGTTTCTACTACTAAATAATGCACATATGATTTTTGGTTTATCGTTAATTATGGTAATTTGACGATGATTTCATGCATATGTGTACTTTGGATTATCAACCTTTAGTGGATATAATATCTATGTTGATATATGCTTAATAAGTAATAAGAAACATGATTAAGTGATTATATGTCAATAATCATTAAACATAAGGTTTGGCTATTGATTAATCTTGCACAAAATATTATGATTTTAATTTTTGTCAAGAACTTAGATGGTTATTGCATTAATTATGGGATTGAACTGACATGTCGCCAAAGTGACCTCTGTCGGGTAAAATACCATAGTTGGTGTAGATAAACATGTCTTAGTCCATGTGAAGTGATCGGCCCAAAGGAAGGTTACTTTGACAGGTCTAAGGGAAGCCTTAAATTGCCTTATGACTAAGATATGTGATATATTTAGGTGTCATGCGAGTATTGTGTCGGTCCAAAGAAAGGCACAACACTTGGCAGATCTTGTATCAATATCAGAGAGTATCACTAGTAAGTTATTATCTCTGTCCAAAGACTAGGTAGTAATGTTACACTTGATATCTTGAAATGGGCCCACAAATTGCAATATTTGGTTAATTGCTAATTTTTATGCATGATTTTATTGAACTCTAATATGAGCATGTGTGTTTTATTGTCTTTTGTATTTAGTATCATCTATATCTGCCAACATAAACAACATTCCGGTGCTTAACGGCATTAACTTTAAGAAATGGAAGAAGCACGTGATGACTGTGCTTGGTTGCATGGATCTTGACATTGCTCTTAGGATGGATCGCCCAATGCCTCTGTCCAGCTTAAGTACTACTGAACAGAAGGTTGCTATGGAAAAATGGGAGAGATCTGATCGGATGAGCCTGATGATCATGCAAAACTCAATTCCAGACTCGATAAGCAGTGGACTGACTAAGGCGAGCGCTAAGGAGTTCCTCAAGCAACTCTCTGATCGCTTTTCAGCGAGTGGGAAAGTGGAGACAAGCACTGCCTTATCTAAGCTTGTCACCATGCGGTATAACGGTAAGGGGAACATACGGGAGTACATTATGAATATGTCTAACCTGGTGACCAAACTCAGGGAACTAAGACTTGTATTGTCTGAAGACATACTTGTTCATTTGGTCCCCATATCTCTTCCTGTTCAGTATAACACACTTAAGATCTCCTATAATTCTCAAAAGGAGAAGTGGAGCTTGAATGAGCTCATTGCACAAGATTAACCAGGAAAAGACAGAAAGTGCTCACCTAGCATCAACTTCAGGAGTAAAAAGGCTGGATAAGCAAAAGAAGGATAAAGGTATAGCAAACACAATAACTTCACAAGTCAAAGGCAAAAGAAATTTGGATTCAAGGCATTCCTGTTTCTTTTGCAAAAGGACTGGTATCGTGAAGAAAATGTGTTATGAATACGCCGCTTGGCGTGCTAAGAAAGGTTTGCCTCCACTATTGAAAGCCGATTGATGGCGAAAGATACATCTTTGTGGGCTGTAGAACAACCTTGCAGTGGAAGCAATCGGTGTTTGTTTTATTTGTAGTTCAATTACGTACTGATTGTTATTTGAATTTAGAAGAAACTTTTCATGTACCGTCATTCAGACGGAACTAATTTCTATTTCCTTTTGGACAAATTTGATTTTAATTGTTCAATTGAAATAGATCATTTAGTGTTTCTCTAAATCCTAATATTGTGGATTATAGTACTTAAATTGATTAAAGATATATAATCAAACACCATAAAGGCGAATGTGGAGTCAGGCAAAGATATTTGGGGTTCATTCCCTTAGGTATCGTGGAATGACAAACATTGTCTTGTCTGCTTCAATAATGACTCATGGCATTAGGAACACCTTTACTGGAAGCAGTTTGATCGCTCAAACGACCCTTCTTTTAATCAAGAAACTCATGTTCGTCGAGGATGTTAATTACAGTGGGAGTAATCAAAATAAAGAGATTGTGTTTGAAGATGAGTATGCAAATATTCGTCTTAAAGTCACGACTGACAATAACTAAATTTTTTTTTATACAATTATTGTTCAGCCTGTGAATTAAAGTATTTAATCAGATACAACCATGTTGGTTAATCCCACATTTAGTGAACAACCTTTTCTCGTACTAGTTAATAAAGAACCTCTAAAAGAAACAGAGGAATAACTAGAGAGATTATGGTTGACATTAACGACCTTGAATTAAGGAAACACTTAGAAGATCCACTATGACTTTGTTGTCTATCTTAATGAGCACAATTATGACTTAAGGTTTGAAGTATTTAACTTCTCCTAGTGAAGTCAAAATGAGCTCAAAAATTTGATGACTGGATTGAGGTCATGAAAGGAGAGTTGAAGTCTATGGACGACATTAACATTAGGATCTTGTCGAGTTACCTCTAGGGTGAGATCAATTGGTAGTAAATGAATTTACGAAACCAAAAAGACTCAAAAGGTAACATCGAAAGATATAAAGCACGTCTAGTCGTCAATGACTTTACTCATAAGGGAGGATTAAACTTCGAAGAGGTATTCTCGCATGACTTTACGAAGTATTCTTTAAGTCAAATAAATTGTACCAAAATTTTGATGAGGTCATTCCTCTTTCGGTTCTATGAGGAAAATATCATCGATCAGTGCATATATCTCAAGATCAGTGGGAGTGGATTTATGATCCTAGAACTATATGTAGGTGTGGTTCTACTAGCAAACACTGATATAGGATTGTAGCATTATACCAAGGGCTTTCTCTCAAGCGAATTTAAAATGAAAGACCTTGGAAATGCTTCTTATGTTTTGGGTATTCAGATAGACCAAGATCACCCTAAGGACATCTTGGTCTTTCCCAAAAGGCCTATATCGTAAATTTCTCTATGGCATCCAGAAATAATCGCTAGGAGATACGTCAGTGAATAATGATGGCAAGTTTGTTTGCTCCAACTTGTGAAGTTCGATCTTGAGTAAGAAACTGAGACAATCCCAAACTCGTCTGTGGTTGACAGTCTCATGCATGCACAAGTTTGTACATGTTTGGATTTGACACTTGTTGAAGGAATGTTGGGTAGATATCCCAGTAACCCAAGCCTAGACCGTTGAAAGGTCATCCAACGGGTTATGTGATAACTGCAAAAGAGCGAAAGATTACATGCTCACTTTTGAGGAGAACCGATCATAGAGAGATCATAGGTTGCTCCGATACGGATTTGCTGGATATCTTTATCATAAGAAATCCAGATCAGGTTACATTTTTGTGGTGGTTGAAAGGCTTAATTACTGGAAAGTGTAAAACAATCCCTATGACCTTCTCGACCATGAAAGCAGAGTTCTTAACATGCTTTCAAGCATCAATCATGCAATTTGGCTTTGAAATTTTGTCTTTAAGTTAGAATGTGGTCGGATACGCAAAACGACCAATGAGGATCTAACATGACGATTAGGCAGCTGAGTTGTACTTAAATAACAACAAAAGCTTTTCAAAGTCCAAATACATTGGTATGTAGTACCTTGCGGTAAAAGGTAACGTTCAGAGTCTTTTGGTATCCATTGAGCACATTGACACAAACTCCAATATGGTGAACCACTCACTAAAGATTTACTGCCTAAAGTTTTTCAGCAAGTATGTGGTTTATATCGGGATTCTAGGATCCCATTGATTAGTGGGAGTTTGTTGTCTTAATTTTTTGGATCCATTTGGTTGTGCTCATTGGAAATGTTTGGTTTCTTGTATTGACCTTACGTAGTTTCAGAAATTATGTATTATATTTGGTACTCTGAACATAAGGATATCAACTTTTTATTGAGGACATCATTGGGAGAAAGTTGGACTCTGTGGAGTCACTGGATTAGTTGGAAATAGACATGTTTTAGATCACAATTGCATGCAATTTCCATGCTACACATCCACACTTGATCTATGTTGTTAATTACGTTAGTAATGTGACCATTAAAGGTTTAGTCATGAACTAATGCGACGAACGCCGTTTTGATCCCTTGCTAATGTGGTTAATGAACCAGATTGTACGTGATATTTGAAGTCGTGAAATAACAATTTTTGTGCACACTAAGGTTCTTGTATTATGAAATTCGGGAAACATATAAAGTCCAAGTGGGAGATTGTTAGTATTTTTAATACTAATGACTAATGTGGACTAATATATGTATTAATTACATAATACATGTTATTTCACTTAAGGGTCCCAAAATGTGATCTAATTAATTTATACATTATGGACCATAAAATATCAGTTTGAAGTGTGGGGAGCGTATTAGCAATATGTCATGTGTAGAGCCCTCAAAAGTAATTATCAAAGAATAATGGGCTCTTTAATAATTACTTGGGTAACTGCTAGTAACTACCTAGGCAGTTCCCGTATTATTCAGGGCAAATCCCTAAACCAGAGAAAAAAGACGTGATTTTCTCAACTCCCATTTTTGAGAAATAAGAAACAACGTCCATTCTGAAGGTTTAGAAGATTTTGTCCAAATCTTAAGGGTGACACGGAAATCTACTGCATCTTCAAGTATCTTTAAGCTATGGATTCGGGTAAGTACCTAAAACCTCCTCATCTCTTTAATTCATCAAATAGAGATCTTGGTTTAATTTCATTACTTGTGTTTTGTTATTTATATGCATAAGTTATTGAATTTTCCATCAGTACTATCATAAGGCATTTATTGGGAGCTAATCTATGGTATTCTTAATTTAAATTTCATGAGGTGTTTTGATAGTCGAGGTGGGTGGGTTTGAGTAAATTATATGAAGATATTATTTATGTAGTTTGCTTTAATGTAACATACTAACACCATCTTGTTTGATTGATGTTCTTTTATGTCATGGTCAATTTTTATTACTATTGAATGTGATTACAATTAGTACAAGAAATTGAGTGTGTTTATTACAGTTTTTCTTATAAGGCAAGCCTTGCCCTACGCCTAGATGCATAAAAGACAGCTCCAATGTAGCTTCGAGTGGCCACCTCCCTTTAATTTGCCAAGACGCATTTTCAATTTTTCAGCTCTCTATGAAGCTGCGCAAATTTGATACAAAAGCTATGAACACCGAGTGTAAAGGATTTTCATGGAAAGAATGAAGTGTTTGCGGACTAACTTTGTTAGTCAGAAGGAATAACATGGAAAATGGTATGATAAATTGGAGTTAGATTGTCAAGAACCCTTGCACACAACAGTTTACCCCTCAATACTAACACCAGAACAATTTTGACGTGTGGAAAAAGAATAGGAATACAAGAATAATGATCGGCTAATGTGATTTTGGTAATTGTAATATCTTACTTTAATGTTAGACTAAATGATTGATAACTAAACTTTGTCCTAAATTTGTTAATTAACACCAAAAACAAACTGACAAAAAGAAACATTTAATGTTAGACTAAATTGCTTGCATTCTTATGGGAGTGGAATATGGAAGTTCAGCTTTTTGCATCCATCTAAGCTAAACCACCGACCAGACAATATAAGGCTCACTACTTTCATTTAACTTTGCTTTAAACACATTGTGCCGAATTATAAAAATCTCACAAAGAAAGAGTTCTACAAAAAGACTATTGGATTTTGAATGAGAAACTATCTTACCTTAACGCCAATGTCGTGGGAAACTCCTACAAAATTTCCAAGGGCAAGTTCAGCAACAAGTGTGAAGTCTTCAGACAAATAGACAAGGTTCTTAGAAATAGAACTCTTTGACATATACATTGGGGAAAGGACCGGAGCTTGAAATCCTCCTCCTTCCTGCGCTTTCGCCTGATTCGCCAAAAGCTCAAGAACAACACAAGTCCTAAACAAGAGCAACAATGAATGATTATTACAATATCATATTTCAGTGGTAGGGTAATGCTAAAGTTACAGAAGTTTTGAAGGAATAACTATCAAAAATTCTATTTCTCCCTCCATTTTGGTCCCTCCCCCAGCCAAGGGCGGCCCTGGCCCAAAGCCACCAAAGCGGTGGCCTTGGGCCCCCAATTTTGAAGGGCCTCCCGTTAAATTTTATCAGTTGTTTACTTATTTCCTTACATCAATTAGCACAAAAGAGATCTTAGTGGATTGGTCCACACAGTTGGACTCGTCCCAACTGACTCAGGTTTGAGTCCCCACAAGTGCATTTTTCTTTAGTCTTTTTGTATAAAGCATTACAAGGAACTATTAGGGGCCCCTAATTCTCTCTCCAATTGCTCCACACTCAAGTGATATGTTGCCACATCGGCAGAGGGTTGGGGGAGGGACCAAAATGGAGGGATAAATAGAATTTTTAGAATATATTTCTAGCCATTCTCTCTCCAATTGCTCCACACTCAAGTGATATGTTACCCATAACGTTTCCATTGAGAGAGAGGGACTTTAGAGAGAGAGAGAGAGGGACTTCAGAGAGAGAGACAGAGATGAAACCCATTAGGATGATTCACCATTAATGGAGTACAAGGTATTCCAATTTGATCAGCCATAAAGAAATAGAGGAACTAATAAACTCAGAGCAGAGCACATTTGTTGAAGTCCGGAAATAGTGCTTTGTGTGAGGGAATTTTTTGATTTGATGACAGCTGACTTCAATGAGAAGGAAGATCCAGTTTGCATTTGTTTGATCTTCTTCATCATTTGATGGGTTTTCCTTTTGGTGAACTTTTTAAAGAGATCGGATTGGAAAAATGATTAGATGAGAGAGAGAAGTGTGACTTTTTGCAGACGAGATTAATTGTTTGAATCAATTGAATCTGGGCCGTTCATTTTTTATGGCCCAGACTCAGTCAAAATTTCAAATTGGACGCCACGTCATTCCGCAACATTTATTCGTCAAAAATGGGCCTCATCTCGAAACCCTAACAGTAGAGGAGGAAATTATCAAAAGAAAAAGTTATTGAAGAAAGTTAAGTGTTTAAGAAAACTCAAGGCCTAAGGAGGCTATTTATAGTGGAAGAAGAAGATCAAGAGACCTTCTTAAACAAGAGGAAAGCATTAAAGAGAGAGGGAAAAACACCTCGGTGACGCACCAAGTCATAATGACTGTGCATCAAATCGCGGCTATAGTCTGACCAAGCTAGAGAAGGGAATTAGTGAGACCCGACAAGACTCCGTCGTCCCTCCACTCACAAGACGCCACGTACCCCACGCATGGCAATATAGGTACCGTGGGCAGTTACCCGAAAGATTTCGCGGGTGATCAGAGGATCAAATCTTTGACATCTTAAAATCACGCAAGAAAGCGAAAGTTAATCTTTTGAGGCACGGAACCGAATCGTGTCAAGCGAAAGACGATACGTGGGTATATCGCTCAAGAACCACCACTCGGCCTCTCTGGGTGAACAACCTTGACAAGCAAAATTGCATCAGCGCAGTAACAAGAAACAAGGTTTCGAAATAACCCTGAAACACGGAACTCACAAATTCAAAAGAACGACCGAGCTTCACGAAACGACTCTTGTCCAGGTATACCCATTATCTTCAGGGTTATTTAAGATATTTAAATATCAAAACTCGGGAGTCGCTTCTACTCCTTAGTTTCTCTACTTTCGACTAAGGAGTGGGCGGACTCATGATGATGGAGAAAATGTCGAGAGGTTGACTGACCTCAAGAAGTCAAGAATAGACCAAAAGTCCAACAACTCAACCTGGCTTAAGGCAGGAGGACTACTGAACCCGCAACACTCCGCCACTTGCACCCCTAACTGGGTGGTCGCCCAGGATCAGCTAAGAGGTATCAACCCTTTCGTTTAACAACACGATCAAATCAGCCCTGGAATCTCTAAAGAAATGAGGCTGGTCCACGTAAGCTGATGGGCCTAAAAAGTTTCCTAAATAGGTCACCACCCGCAAGTATACGGGCGTCAAGTAATAATTCCGGTAAGTCCGGTTCGTTCCTCAGAGACTAAGTTAATCTATTCTAAATCCTATGACTAATAAGGTTTTCCTTGAAATTGGTTTTTTTTCTTTGTGATAGAATACTTAAAATACTAAAATAACGAGGGCAATTAATAACGATGAGAGTAAATCAGTGAGATGGAAGTCTAGGGTTTGAATCCATTATAACTAGGCATAAATATCGACCTAAATCTTATATCGTGTATGGCTCACTATGATTGATTTTCTACGACTCTAACTATTGCCTGTCAACTATCAAGTATTCGTCATTAAAGGACTTAACCTAAATATGACGAATCAAGACTTATGAAGCATAGACAATGAAAGATTTACACACGTTTTCAACATTCACCTATTAACTAAGGAGTATTGGCCATTAAAGAGATTATCTAAATATGACTAATCAACTCGGAAACATAAATGAAGAAGAAATCATGAGAATTTATGGAAAATCAATGCATGAGTTGCTTATCAAAGTACTAAGATATTAAGTGAAAATTTACACAAAATCATAATTTCATCGAAACCCTAGATTAGATAAATTAGTTACTCATAACTAAAGAGATCATATTCATGGTGGGAGAGATAAAAATTAATAACATTAAAGAAAGAAAAAGATTCGGAGAAGAAAACACCTTTTTTCGCTTTTTTTTTCCTTCTGCGCAGCCAAACAGAATCTTAGGGAAAATTATTTTCTCATCTTCCCGGAAACGATTTCCAGGTGAGAAAATAATTTTTCTTCTCTGGTTTTTCTCTTTCCTTCTCTGTTTTCTATTTCTTTCTCACTCTAAACTTTATTTTTATCTCTCTAAACAATAATATAGCTCTCTCTTTCTCTATCTAACAGAAACAAGAAAGAAAGAAGAAGAAAAAGATGATTTCCATTAAAACTCTTTCTCTCTCTACAAAACAGTAACCTCTCTCTCTCTTAACTCTTTCTATCTATCCTTTTCTCTCTCACAAATAGAAGGATTAGAAGAAGAAAAAGAAGAAGAAGAAACAGAAAAGATTCAAAATCTCTCTCTCTCTCTAGCTCTCGGTTATAACTTGTTAATGGCCGAACTCTTTCTCTCTCTCTCTCTAAACCTTTTTCTTGCTCTTTAGCCGTCGAGAAGCCGATCAATTTTTGCTCCCAAAACCCGAGTATCCCATCCAAAACCGAGCTGCTATTGTAATATAGCCGAGTATCCCCTCTCTCTCTAACTTTCCTTTCCGGTTTCTATCTTTTCTTCTTTCCTTTCTTGGTTTAAAAACTCAATATATGAGAGGAAGAGAGGATAGAGAAGGAGAGAAGATTTCCAGCTATCTCTCTCGGTTCCTTCCTTTCTCTCTCTAAACTTCCTTAACCATTTCAATTCTTTCCATGTCTCGGTTTGTTTTCTTTCTCTCTTTAGAAATTCTAGCAGATAGAGACGAGAGAGAGAGAGAAGAGATCGAATTTACTTCATGCTCACGGTTTCATGGTGGGAGCTTCAGTGACCGTCGGATTTTTCAACGTACGGATCTGGATATTACACGGACTCGGGAGTACGCGATAAAGTAACGTTGTGATGCACCGAATCTAAAGCCAATGTACATCCCGATTTCTGTACCGTGCGGCCCGATAAGATCCCGCGTCATTCTCTTCTGCTCACGGCTATCCGCCACGTGTCTCTGATGCTCCTGGTTGACTTCTAGTCAACTTGTTTTGACCATGACTTGACCTGCCCTAGTTTGCTCACCCGAACTCCGATTTGACTTCTGTTTTCGCCGATAGATTCGTATTGGACTCTTCTTTCACATGAGCACTAATATTGACCAGAATACCCTTGTCATTAAAATGACCAAAATGCCCCTCAAGTATGTCTTCATCCCGATGTTTTGGCATCGAACTCCGTAAATGAGACCTGAGGAAGAAAATCAAACAAATAATCAGAGTAACCGCTTGAACTGGACTAACTAACCCGAGTTAAGAGATTCAGATGGGACATTTTCATGTCTCATCATAAGCCAGGCGGATGCCTCACGCCTTAAACTGGGGAAACAGAAGCGCGCCGCAAGCTTACCCACTCAATCCTCGAATCTCCCTAAAAGATTATAATTGGTTAAAGATCTGAAGTGTTTAAGCAAGCTTGAACTTTAAGAATCTCAAATGAGGAAACATTTCCTAGAAGATCTATCACCTCGCCAGGATATTTACGAAGTATCCTTGAACTTAAGAACTTCTATTTATCGTAGATACGAGATAAACTATAAGGGAAATCTTAACCCAGAACAGTGAAAAACTCCCCAAACGGTGGATCACAACCGCCTCAGCTACACAGTCTAATTACAGTCAGTCTAAATCAGCCTATAAAAAGACCCGCCATCGTCTTGCACAGGACACGATGTACACTGAGTTATCACAACTCGCCCCCAAAAGGTTCAATCAATATTCAATCTTTTCCTGCAAAGAGCAACCTGATTGTCTTGAGCGTCAGAACAGTTTTTGAACGCTTTGCAGGTTTTCCTCCAGGTTTACAAGGAACATGAGCAAGAGGAAGGAATATCAATCAACCTAACGAAATATTCAATCATAACGTATGTTGTCATGCAACAAGTCCCAATTTCTTGACTGATTAATGGAAAACCATTTTTCGACATCAGCACTAGCGACACTTGTTGATGTCAAAAATTGGCTTTCCGTTAAGCAGTCCGAGAATTTAGACTTGATGCATGATAGCGTCTGTTATGAATGGATATTTTGTCTGGATGATTAATACTCCTTCCTTTTCCCTTTCCTTGATCCTTCCTCTTTATAAACCTGGGGGCAGGGGGTGGCATAGGATTTGAAAACTGCTCTAACACTCAAAACAGCCAGATTGCTCTCTGTAGTTAAAAGATTGAGTATTGATGATCCTTGTGGAATGTATTGAATTCACTCAATGTGCTTTGAAGAAGGCGATGTGATGCCCTTTTATAGGCCGAATTTGACCGACTGTGCTAGACGGTGTAGATGAAGGGGTTGTGATCCACCATTTGAGAATTAAACTTCGTAGATAGGGTTCTCTTTTTTGTTTATCTCGTATCTACGATAAATAGAAGTTCTTATGTTCTAAGATACTTCGTAGATATCCTGCCGAGTTGATTGATCTTCTAGGAAATGTTACCTCTTTTGAGACTCTTAACACCCAAGTTGCTTAAACACTTAGGATCTTTAACCGACTGAGATCTTTAAGAAGATTCGAGATTAAGTCGGTAAGCGTGTGGCGCGCTTTTGCCTTCCCAGATTAGGGCGTAAGGCATCGCCTTGCTTACGTAGACCCCCTACTCTTCTAGAGAATCTTGGGGCTGACCAGATTGTGTTTTAGGCGAAACAGGGCTATAGCTCCTTGGCTGATCTTTGCGGACCTCCCAGTTCTAGGCTTAGGTGGCGGATCGTTGCGAGTCCAGCAGTCCTGTTACCTTAAGCCGGGTTCACCCGCTGCACTTCTGGTCTATCTTTAACTTATTGACGTTAGCCTACAGTTGAACATTTTGTGCATCGTCAGGTGTAAGTTTCTATTGTGAAGAGAACCATCGACCATGTCAAAGGATAATAACTTAGGTTAGAAGCATTAGTATGAATAGGACTGATTAGAATTTTTTCGTGCAGGGGGAGACTTTAGTACCAGACATAGTAAATTAGGGAAACAACATTAGTAAGCTTAGGATTATGCTAACAGGATAACAGGGTTTCTTTTTTATGTTTTGAATGAATACATAGTAAGGTAATTTAGTCTTTTATGTTTGGGAGATGCTAGAGTGACTTAGAGTATGACTCAGAGGGTGACATAATGACGTGGAATCCATTAAAAGACAAGGTTTTTCAAAGTTTGACTACGGTGGGGACAGTTTTTGTTTTCAAATGAGGAAACATGTCATTCTCCAAGTACCAATTTCTAAGTCACTTTGGCCCCATTTGGTTCAGCTTAAAAAAAGCTAAAAGCCAGCTTTTAGCATATTTTAAGCGCTTTTTGAAAACTTTGCGCGTTTGGTTCAAAAAAGTTGTAGCTTATTTTAAGCTAGAAAAGCCCATTTTCCCCAAAAAGCAGAAGGCACAATTTTGTGGCTTTTTTATAGGTGCTTATTAAAAGCTAGCTATGAGAATAAAATAAATATTTTTTTTTGTCACCATCAATAAACATCCACCACCATCACAACCACCCCACCACCTCTACCACCACAATCACTCCACCACCTCTGACCATCACCCCACCACCTCTGCCACCATTCCACCACCATCACTAACACTTCACCACTTCCATACCACCTCCGACGCAACTCCATCACCACCACTTTCGCCGCAACTCCACCACCACCACCACCACAACCACAACTATTCCACAACCATCAATTTTTTTTACAACCACTCCACCACCTTCGCCACCACTCTACCACCATCACGGGCGCTTCACCATCATCCCCCGCGACGCCAAGACCTCCGACGTAACTTCACCTTTGGTGCAACTCCACCACCACCACAACCATTCCACAACCACTTCACCATCGTCGCCACAAATCGACCACTCCACCACCACACTATACCACCTCCACTAATATAATTTCACTATAGGCGTTACAACTTTACCCCCTAACCACCAACACCCCCTCTATTCTACAACTAACATCACTACCATAACTCCGCCACCATTAAACACCACCATAACACGTCCACCACTATTGAACCTATCACCACTACATAAGATTCAAATTTTGACCTTTATGTGTTTATGAAAATTAAAAAATATCTGTTATTTTATTTTATTTTTAATATATACACTTTTTTTTATTAATATAATGATATAAGCATATTGTTTAATAACTACAATACGAAGTTTACCTTTTTTTACCAAATGTCATATCCTAGCTTTTTAAGATACAAAAACAATTTTTATGTAGCATACCAAACGACTCAAACAGATTTTTAAAAAGCTCTTTTATTTATGGACTTATCATTTTCGTTTATGTTTTTTTACCTTCATAATAATTATGAAAAGTTTTGTGTTTTTTTACTTACTATCAATATTATTTTGACATTTTTAGTTATTATCCTGTTACTTACATGTGTGGCAGTTATTTTTGCAAAAAAGTAATTAGCTATTTAAAAATTTAGAAGACCTCGTTTATATTGGTTGAAATTCAAATATAGATGAGTTTGACCATTAAACATATCTGAATATGACAGTTTATTTACTGGGACATCTTAATTCAACCCTAAACATGCAGGGGCGTGGCTATGTGAGGGCCTGTGGGGTCACAGGACCCCACGCCCCACATACCTAAATGAGAAACTCCTTTCACCCACTTCTGTGCCCATTTTTTTTTAAATAAATCTTCTGCCCATTTAACAAACTAAGGAAGTCCTCCCTATACCTACACAACTAAACAGAAGCCCATTTGTTACTTCTTCCTAAATCAACCCTTTATCTCACTTGGAAGCCATCATTTCACAAACCCAAAACAACATGTGTCTTTGACTTAGTTAAAGGCTAACTCTTTGGACCAAGTTCTTGTTAAGCCCGTAACAAAAAAGAGAGTAGACGATGAACAATTTTGAAGGAAACTCTTTGTCAGCAATATGAACTATGACCCAAACAAATGAATGGAGAGAGATATTGTCGAATTAAAGACAGAGATCGCCAGATTAAGGGAAAGAGTGAGTGAAGGACAAAAAGCGAGTAGAGAGAGATAAAGATATACGAATGAGTTGATTATAAATAAGTAGATTTATAATTTCTTGTGTGTCTATATAACATCCCATTTCATTATAAATGAGTTGTCTATAATTTTTTTTGCATACAAATTTTTTATTTATAGTCACTAAAACGGGCCCCCACGACTAAAATTTTTGCCTTGAGACATGTCCCTTTTTGAGATACTAGTTGTTGAGTTTTGTATTGGAGAAGATTTTGAGTTTCTAAAATTGCAAGTTTCAAGAATTGGAGATTATCTTATATGAGAAAGTCTAAATCTTTTAGTACTATAAAATCAGCCCCAATCCTAATAAAAATAAATTATGAAACAAAGAAAAGCTTCATCCTTGTTCGGTTCTCTGTACACGCATCAGTGGTTCCGATGTCGGTTTTTGGTAACATGAAGCATGGTTTGAATGAACAATTATATTTCTACAATAAGAACTATAATTATGGACCACTACTCTACTACCAGAAGTCTCTGGTTACAAAGTGGAGCATAGATAATGAAATTAGTCGTCGAAAATCCTTTTGGAAGTCTCCTTTTGTTGATTCTGCACGTGCAGAATGGTCAGTTATGGTCTGTGATGATGATGATGATGATGAGAAAATAAAGCTGAGTAAAAATCATCATTATGCTTACTCATCATTGAATTTGAAATTTGGGGATTGTATGTTGTTGAATTCAATTTCTTATGAGACAATTCAATTACCTACCCTTTTACCTTGGATTCAAAAATTCCAACCCAATGGACGACATGGTATCCATCTCCATCGTTGTATTTTGACTTCCCCTCCTTCTGCTGCTTCAGGTTCCATGGTTTTTTTATTCCTTTGTGATGCTAATATTGATGATGATTATAATGATGACAAAACTAGTGGTAATAGTTTCAATTCTTATTACTTACTTCTATTTTGTCGACCTGGAGACAAACATTGGAGAACACATGAGGACTTTCCTGCAAAAAAAGGTACTATTAGAACCCTAATTTGTTTTAATAATAACAAGTTATATGTAATTTGTTATGATGATATTATTGTGGAGGTTGGAAATTTCAATGATGATAGTGAAACCCTACTAGCTATAAGAAAATTTGATTTGTATGGTTGTTGCAAAATCCCTTATGAAACTGGAACTAGGAGTCAGTCAGAGTTTGTAAAATCTAATGATCAGTTGTTTAGGGTTACAAGACGTTATTATCCTGGGTCCTTTTACAATGAAATACTCCAAGTGCTTGTCTTTAAGATGGATTTCTCTACAATGACTTGGGAGGAAGTTAAGAGTTTGGGTGATCATGTTCTCTTCGTTAGTGGAAACAACATCACAATGTCTTACTCCGCCGTCGAATTAGGACTTACAAAGGGTTGTGTCTTTTACACAATGCCTCTATATGATAGTAATAAGACTTTGTTCAAATTTGACCCGGAAGATAATAGTATTATGGTGTCTTCGCCTCGTCTGAATCTACCACCAACGCCGTGTTTATCCCCAGATTGGTTGGTAACTACTAGTACACTCACAAATATTGGGATAATAAGGAGAAGAATAACAACAAATGGACAAGGAAACAACAAAGAGAGAAATACTAAGATTTTCGTTGTTACAACGGGAGGAGAAAATAAGATGAACGGGAAATGCAACGGAAATGAGAGTAAACTTCTAGAGAAAAATCAAGGTGGATTAGAAGGATTGATAAATTATGAATTTCTTTGTGAGGACTTGTTGATGTCGTTAGCTAGTTTTCTTCATCCATTGGACTATATACATTTTCGTGCAATTTGTAAAGCAAATCGATCTGCAATGCCTGCACGTAACTGGAGGATATCTTCTAAGGCAACCAGTTATTTACCCCCATGGCTAGTTTTTTGTAAAGAAGACAAGGCTATCTACAATTTCATAAACCCGATGCATAATAACGAGAACTATATTATCAACCTCTCTGATTCGCTTGTATTAGGTGCTAACCATTCTGAATTGCTAGTGGGTGCTAAAATCCGATTTTCAAAAGGCGGATGGTTACTGATGTCCCATGGATGGAAATCCATATTCTTCTTCAATCCCTTCACGAAAAAGATAATTCATTATATAACCCTATCACTAGCTCGTTTTAAGTATTATTCCTTCTCATGTACACCAACTTCTCCAGATTGTTTAGTTTTTGAAATCAATTATGATTGGAATAATAGTGTTTCAATCGCACTTGTGAGAAAGGGAGAGCGTATTTCTTCTAATCTTTACGAAAATACCAAACTACCAAACGGAAAGTATATGGAATTTAAGCCTTGCCGGAGCAATTCAATTTTCTTCCGTGAAGCGGTCTATTGCTTGGATCGAAGTGGAACTTTAGGAGTTTTTGATTTCAAACACGTATTCAACTGGAATGTTCTTGCAACACCTAGCGCTCCATGTTCTTCATTCACTCAGTGTTTCTTGGCGGAATGTGACGAAGAGCTTCTATCAATATTTATAGGGAAAGTCGGGCAATGGGTTCGGATATTTAGACTAGATCACAATAACAATTGGGTTAAAGTTGAAGATTTGGGAGGTTATATGTTGTTCATCAGCAATACCAGTTGTCTATCTGCCGTTGCACCGGTTAGTAGTGGCATGGAGAACAAAGTCTACTTCTCTAGACTCCACGAGGAAAGTATTTTATATTATTCTCTTAATACAAATAGATATCATGTTGTCGGAAGCCACCATTCGCTCGAAAACTTTTACGGCACAAAAGAGCTGCTAAATTGTGGTTGGATTGAACCTAACTGGTCACCCAACACAGATGAAGAGCTAATTTGGCATCACCGTAATTTAAATCTCAAGAGGTGATTGTGGTAGTCGAGGTGGTGGGTGGGTTTGAGTAAATTATATGAAGATGTCTATTTATGTAGTTTGCTTTAATATAACATACTAACACCATCTTGTTTCATTGTTGTTCTTTTATGTCATGGTCAATTTTTATTACTATTGAATGTGATTACAATTAGTACAAGAAATTGATTGTGTTTATTTCAGTTTTTACGTCATACTAACGCCTAGATGCATAAAAGACAGCTCCAAAGCAGCTTCAAGTGGCCACCTCCCTTTAATTTGCCAAGACACATTTTGAATTTTGCTGTGCAAATTTGATACTAAAGCTATGAACACCGAGGGTAAAGGATTTTCATGGAAAGAATGAAATGTTTGCGGACTAACTTTGTTAGTGAGAAGGAATAACATGGAAAATGGTATGATAAATTCGAGTTAGATCATCAACAACCCTTGCACACAGCAGTTTACACTCAATACTAA
>BEHA01050400.1:6416-42238 GCA_002897215.1 Eschscholzia californica subsp. californica | reverse complement strand
ATGAATATGAAGGTATTATTTTAATTAAAAACTTATTTTGTAAGAATCCAATTATGTTTGCCAAACAAGCCAAAGGATTTTAGATGAAGGAAACAAGAATTCTAGGATTCTTATAGGTTACCAAACACACCAAAAAAAATCATTTGGATTCATGATTCCTGCATCCAAACACACCAGTAATTCTTTTCCTGATTAGAGTATGTGTCCAAACAAAATCTGGAGAGTGTTTTACTTTCGTTTTCAACAAAATCTGAAGAGTGTTTTACTTTCGCTTTCTAAATCCTGTTCGTACACATACTACCGTGATATGTCTGAGGCACAGCATCATCTCTGGGCCGTACTAACATTTTTCACAAAATGTAGGAAAATATCCAACCGTTGATGAAACTGGCCCCTTAGTTCCACCCCACATTCCCATAAACATATTCTCCTCTGAAACTTAGAGAGAGAGAGAGAGAGAGATAGAGAGAGTAGCAATGAATCTTAGAACAATTTGTCGTCCTAGCTTGGTCTTCTCGTCTTTCATTTGTTGTTTTAGATACCAAACCCAATTAAGATGTACTTTCCAACAATTTAATAACTATAATTCATCTCGAATTTCTTCACCTCCCTATACTACGTTTTCTCCTTCGATCTACCATCCCTACCGATTTAACTCAAGAAGAACAGTTATTAGGGCATCCAAATGGACCGATGAGAAATCTCCCTACGAAACACTAGGTATAATTTTCAAACTCAGAGACCCCAAAAAAAAAAGACTCAATTTCCCCTAATTGTTTGCAACCATAATTCGAGATATGTTCCTGTGACCACTTCTTTTAACTGATTTTTTTTTTTTTTTTTTTTGTTGCAGAGTTGGAGAGGGATGCTGATGAAGAGAAAATCAAGATAGCTTACAGACGTTTGGCCAAATATTATCATCCAGATGGTTGGTTTTTTAATCTTCAACTTCATATTTCTTTGTCTCAAAATATAAATTTTATTAAATCTGTAGAATCAATTTTTTTTTGAATCCAAGGGATACATATCCATTAATAGTGATAAAATCACAATGATACAAGGATGATAATTGTTATTTCTCTCTTTCGGATACGTCATGCTATTTACATACCTGTAAATGCAAATGCCTCCTTAAGGGGAAGAAATTGGACTAGACACGGACACTATTGGGATCCTAAAGATCCGAGAAAAAAGTCCCTAAAGATCTGACAAAAGGATCCTAAAGATCCGACAAAAATAACTGAAAAAAACTAAAATAACCATCGCCAGTAAACCTTCAATGCCGCCGGAAAACCGCCTTTTTTCACCGATAAGACCGCCACCATCACCGACATAATTTAAATTCCCGTCGCTTTCGCTGGAAAACCGCCATTGTCGCCGGAAACCGTCGCCGAAAAACCGCCGTCAACACCGGAAAACTGCCACCACCATAGAAAAAAAACCGTCGTTATCATCGGAAGACATAATTAACTCAGCAAGTCTCAACGAGTCAATTCCTTCTTCTTTGTTACACGTATTCGCCAACCACCACTCCCACATCCAATGTTTGATACATAGAAAGCAATGGAATTGATCTTGGTTCTGCCAACAACTATCTGAATATATAAAGAAGCATTCTCATGGGCTGCCTTCTTAGTATGTGAAGCAACAGAACTTAATGGAGTCTGGCTACTCTTGAAGTTGATACTTTTACAAAGAATGCCGGGTGGGAATGAAATTATCAGACCCTCCATGAATCAAAGAAGAGAGAGATAAAATCTCTTAGTCTCTGTCTTTAAACCGTGAAGAAGACAATGTTTCTCAACATTCGATGATTCAAATATGATCCTAGAATTATTTATGGAGGAAAACTAACTAACAGAAAAGGAAGAAGGGGCTCCGGCGAAGGGTCTTCCCTTCGCCGGAGGAATCAAACACAGATCTGAAGGCGGTTTAAGAAATGGTTATTTTCTAGAGAGAGAAACTTATCCCATTTCATTGTTAACCCTAACCTTCCTAGTACAACTTTTTTTGTATACAAAATTTTTATTCATAGTCACTAAAACGTGTCCCCACAATTAAAATTATCTGGCTTCGCCACTGAGACATGTCCCTTTTTGAGATACTAGTTGTTGAGTTTTGTATTGGAGAAGATTTTGAGTTTCTAAAATTAAGAGTTCTAGAATTATGACACAAAGAAAAGCTTTTACTATAAAAAATCTTTTACTATAAAAAATCAGCCCCAACCCTAATAAAAATAAATCATGACACAAAGAAAAGCTTCACCCTTGTTCGGTTCTATGTACACGCATCAGTTGTTCCAATGTCGGTTTTTGGTAACATGAAGAATGGTTTGAATGAACAATTATATTTCTACAATAAGAACTATAATTATGGACCACTACTCTACTATGAGAAGTCTCTGGTTACAAAGTGGAGCATAGATAATGAAATTAGTCGTCGCAAATCCTTTTGGAAGTCTCCTTTTGTTGATTCTGCACGTGCAGAATGGTCAGTTATGGTCTGTGATGATGATGATTTTGAGAAAATAAAGCTGAGTAAAAATCATCATTATGCTTACTCATCATTAGATTTGAAATTTGGGGATTGTTTGTTGTTGGATTCAATTTCTAATGAGACAATTCAATTACCTACCCTTTTACCTTGGATTCAAAAATTCCAACCCAATCAACGACATGGTATCCATCTCCATCGTTGTATTTTGACTTCCCCTCCTTGTGCTGCTTCAGGTTCCATGGTTTTTTTATTCCTTTGTGATGCTGATATTGATGATGATTATAATGAAGACAAAACTAGTGGCAGTAGTTTCAATTCTTATTACTTACTTCTATTTTGTCGACCTGGAGACAAACATTGGAGAACACATGAGGACTTTCCTGCAAAAAAAGGTACTATTAGAACCCTAATTTGTTTTAATAATAACAAGTTATATGTAATTTGTTATGATGATCTTATTGTGGAGGTTGGAAATTTCAATGATGATAGTGAAACCCTACTAGCTATAAGAAAATTTGATTTGTATGGTTGTTGCAAAATCCCTTATGAAACTGGAACTAGGAGTCAGTCAGAGTTCGTAAAATCTAATGATCAGTTGTTTAGGGTTACAAGACGTTATTATCCTGGATCCTTTTACAATGAAATACTCCAAGTCCTTGTCTTTAAGATGGATTTCTCTACAATGACTTGGGAGAAGGTTAAGAGTTTGGGTGATCATGTTCTCTTTGTTAGTGGAAACAACATCACAATGTCTTACTCCGCCGTCGAATTAGGACTTACAAAGGGTTGTGTCTTTTACACAATGCCTCTATATGGTAGTAAGAAGACTTTGTTCAAATTTGACCCCGAAGATAATAGTATTATGGTGTCTTCGCATCGTCTGAATCTATCACCAAGGCCGTGTTTATCCCCAGATTGGGTGGTAACTACTAGTACACTCACAAATATTGGGAACATAAGAAGAAGAATAACAACAAATGGACAAGGAAACAACAAAGAGAGAAATACTAAGAATTTCGTTGTTACAACGGGAGGAGAAAATAAGATGAACGGGAAATGCAACGGAAATGAGAGTAAACTTTTAGAGAAAAATCAAGGTGGATTAGAAGGATTGATAAATTACGAATTTCTTTGTGAGGACTTGTTGATGTCGTTAGCTAGTTTTCTTCATCCATTGGACTATATACATTTTCGTGCAATTTGTAAAGCAAATCGATCTGCAATGCCTGCACGTAATTGGAGGATATCTTCTAAGGCAACCAGTTATTTAACCCCATGGCTAGTTTTTTGTAAAGAAGACAAGGCTGTCTACAATTTCATAAACCCGATGCATAATAACGAGAACTATATTATCAACCTTTCTGAATCGCTATTAGGTGTTAACCATTCTGAATTGCTTGTGGGTGCTAAAATTCGATTTTCAAATAGCGGATGGTTATTGATGTCCCAAGGCTGGAAATCCATATTCTTCTTCAATCCCTTCACGAAAAAGATAATTCATTATAGGACCACACTACTTTACCAATTTAAGTATTATTCTTTCTCATGTACACCAACTTCTCCAGATTGTCTACTTTTTGGCATCAATGAAGGGTGGAACCGTAGTACTTCAATTTCCCTTGTGAGAAATGGAGAACCTATTTTTTCTAACTATTTCAATAGGACCAACTCCCCTAACGGAGAGTATAAGGAATTTAAGCCTTGCCGGAGCAATTCAATTTTCTTCCGTGAAGCGGTCTATTGCTTGGATCGAAGTGGAATTTTAGGAGTTTTTGATTTCAAACACGTATTCAACTGGAATGTTCTTGCAACACCTAGCGCTCCATGTTCTTCATTCACTCAGTGTTTCTTGGCGGAATGTGACGAAGAGCTTCTATCAATATTTATAGGGAAAGTCGGGCAATGGGTTCGGATATTTAGACTAGATCACAATAACAATTGGGTTAAAGTTGAAGATTTGGGAGGTTATATGTTGTTCATCAGCAATACCAGTTGTCTATCTGCAGTTGCACCGGTTAGTAGTGGCATGGAGAACAAAGTCTACTTCTCTAGACTCCACGAGGAAAGTATTTTATATTATCCTCTTAATACAAATAGATATCATGTTGTCGGAAGCCACCATTCGCTCGAAAACTTTTACGGCACAAAAGAGCTGCTAAATTGTGGTTGGATTGAACCTAACTGGTCACCCAACACAGATGAAGAGCTAATTTGGCGTCACCGTAATTTAAATCTCAAGAGGTGATTTTGGTAGTCGAGGTGGTGGGTGGGTTTGAGTAAATTATATGGAGATGTCTATTTTTGTAGTTTGCTTTAATATAACATACTAACACCATGTTGTTTCATTTATGTTCTTTTATGTCATGGTCAATTAGTATAAGAAACTGATTGTGTTTATTTCAGTTTTTACGTCATACTAACGCCTAGATGCATAAAAGACAGCTCCAAGGCAGCTTCGAGTGGCCACCTCCCTTTAATTTGCCAAGACACATTTTGAATTTTGCTGTACAAATTTGATACAAAAGCTATGAACACCGAGTGTAAAGGATTTTCATGGAAAGAATGAAGTGTTTGCGGACTAACTTTGTTAGTCAGAAGGAATAACATGGAAAATGGTATGATAAATTGGAGTTAGATTGTCAAGAACCCTTGCACACAGCAGTTTACCCCTCAGTACTAACACCGGAACAATTTTGACGTGTGGAAAAAGAATAGGACTACAAGAATAATGATCGGCTAATGTGATTTTAGTAATTGTAATATCTTACTTTAATGTTAGACTAAATGATTGATAACTAAACTTTGTCCTAAATTTGTTAATTAACACCAAAACCAAACTGACAAAAAGAAACATTTATGTATAATTGGTTGCATTCTTATGGGATTGGAATATGGAAGTTCGGCTGGTGGACGGCGAGCCGGGTCGGTCGACCCTGTCCCTGGTCTAGAGATGACGTTGGCACAGTAGAGCCGAGTGTATCTCGCGAGGTGTCTGTAGAATCTGGCACAAGAGTGCCTACAGAGTCTCGTGAGGATGTGGTTTGTAATGTGGGCACAGAGGCGCCGTTAGAAACAGTGGGTGAGGGGGTGCCGTCAGAAACAGGAATGTCACCCTCTAAAATTGGCTCGGTAGTGCCTGCAGGGAGATCGTCTGCGATTAGGCCCGGGTGCTGGTCTTTTGTCCGTGGGCACCCACTGGACGGGCCGATGATGGGAGGAGTGACAGGCGTCGGATAGACGAGAGACCCGTTATCCGACAGCGTGATTAAGTGTCGCGGAGGGCGATCGGTGCCGGTATTAGAGTGCATAGGGAAGATATTCTCGTGAAAGACAACATTACGAAAGGAGAATATTTTATTACTAGAGGGGTCGTAAATACGATAGCCCTTTTGCCCTTGTGGGTAACCGACGAAGATACCTTCTATAGTTCGTGCATCGAACTTGTTCTTGATATGGTTGTTGTGGACAAAACAACGACAACCAAACACCCGATGGTGAGTAATCGAAGGTGGAGAGCCAACTAACATCTCATGAGGTGATTTTCTATTCAATAGAGGTGTAGGTAATTTGTTTATGAGATAGACGGTCGTAAGGGCACATTCTCCCCAAAAAGAGAGAGTTGAATTTGCTTGAAGGCGAAGAGCTCTAGCAACATCGAGGATATGCCGATGTTTTCTTTCAACAACCCCGTTTTGTTGAGGTGTATAGGCATAACTACGTTGGTGGATGATACCCTTTTCTTGAAACCAACGTTGTATGTCATTAGATAAAAATTCCGTACCATTATCAGAACGGAAAGTTTGTAATTGTGGAAATAATAATCCCCATTACCGGAACTAATAAAGGAGATTTTATGATGGAATTGAGTCGTCGCATAAACGAAGAAATTTGTTAAGATTTTTGTAGTTTCCGATTTCGAATGCATGAGAAAGATCCACGTGCATCTAGAAAAATTGTCTACAATAGCGACATCCGGAATGAGAGGGGATAGAGAATGGTCCCCATATGTCCGCATGGATTAATTCAAAAGGTCTACGTGATCGTGTAGTACTACGATTAAATGGTAGACGTGATTGTTTACCAAGAGGACAAATAAAACATGGAGGTTTATTAACTAAATTAGATTTAATACATGGAAATTTGTCCAAGATTAAACGAAAACGAGGTAAAGATGGGTTGCCTAGGCGCCAATGCCATACATCAAAATCACTCGTATTACAAAAAGAAAAAGATCCTATGCTCCGTGTGTAGAAAATAAAGACCTTTAAGTTGATCACCAAGTCCAATCGTTTGATTCGTCGTTGAGTCCTGAAAGACACAAGAGGATGAGTTAAAACTAACATCACACGAAAGAGACTTGGTAACTTGGGAGACGGAGATAAGATTGAATTTGAAACTAGTAATATGTAAGACATTACATAGAGATAATTCTTTTGTAAAAGAAATAGAACCAATATGAAATACCCGGCAACGAGAACCATCGGGTAAGCGAACAAAGTAATTAGGTGGAGCAATTACATAGTTAGAAAAGGATGAAAGGGTGCAACATATGTGTCTTGCCGCACCGGAATCTACTATCCAAGGAAGAGAAGAGAAGAGTTTACCTAGGGTGCCTTCAGCGGAGGTGTGATCAGCCGAAGAGGTGATGCCCGAAGGCCTGCTAGGGAGCGCGAGCTGCCCGTGGACAGCAAAGGCGTTCCCAGCGGAGGTGCCTACAGCAGATCGTTGTTGGTCCAGGAGGTTATTTAAAAAGGTGTACTATTCCATTGTCATGAAAGTTGCTGGAGGCGCCTCCTGGCCGTTAGTAACCGAGGCTACGGTGGTTGTTTGTCGGGACCGAGGTGGGTAACCGTGTAGCTTGTAGCACGTTTCTTTGACGTGTCCATGCATGTGACAATGGTCACAGTATGGACGAAATCGTTTACTCCTTAGTTTATCCGATCGGTCCGAAGAGGGAGGCTGGGAGGAATCGAAACGGTTAACGGCGAGGGCCGCGACCTCGGTTCCATTGGTGGTGTCATACATAATGGTTTGTTGAGTTTCTTCTTGTTTAACCAAACTATGTATTTTTAGAAGAGATGGAAAAGGATCCATTATTAGAATTTGGCTACGAATAGCCGAAAAACGGTCATGAAGTCCTTGAAGGAACTCCATTGCCCGGTGTCAAGTAACGATTTTCCTTGACATGGTTCGAGTACCATGAGAGATTGAAGTTCATCTTGAATAGTTTTAATCTTAGTGAAATAGGAAGATACATCCATTCCATCTTGCTTAAGAGAAGAGATAGCACGCTTAAGTTGGAATATCTTAGGTGCGTTAGTTTGATGGAATCGTTCAAAAAGATTTTGCCAAATAGCGGTCGCCGATTCATCATAGAGAATTGATTGTCTAATATCCGGAGCAACGGAATTGACCAACCAACTTGCTACTAGGTCATTCCAACGTCCCCGTGCATGCAAGTCAGTGATAGAGGATGGTTTTGGATTGATCCATCACAAAACCCGAATTTGTCTTTAGCTCGTAGAGCCATCTTCATCCCACGAGACCAGGAGGCATAGTTATCTCCGTTTAGAAGTGAGGTGATGAGAATAGAAGTTGGAGAATCCGAATGATGAACATCAAAGATGGGATTTTAAGAAGTTGATATAGTTTCAGAACCGGTATCAGTTTCGGAAGCCATAATGAAGGAAGTAGAGAAAAAAAAAAATATGAAACCAAGTGACTTTAATTAGTGTCTAGCTCTTATACCATGTGAAATTCTCACTCACGTAGTAAATACCGTGAGAGAGAGAGATGGACGAGAGAGAGAGAGAGAATCAGCCGAGAGAGAGAGAAAGTTGGCAGAGAGAGAGAACTTGGTAAATTATTTTCATGTACATTAACAATGAGGTTACATCCCTATTTATAGTAATGAGAGACTAATCCTAATACAAACACTATTACTATTTTGATAAATACAAACACTAGCTTGATGGTTATCCTAATAATGATAACCATAAAGCATGGACTCTAACCGACCGGGTCGGTGGACCCAGTCGGGTCGGATAGGCAACCCGCCTATCCTAATAAAGGAGATTTAAGAAATGGTGATTCAGGCTCAAACCACATCATCCAATTCATGCTACTAGACTACCAAGGCAACCATAGTATGTGACGCCCCGTGCCCTATAACTAGGCACGACCACGCCCCAGCAATTCACAGACGAGCCGAAAATCCAGCAGCACCTCCTCTGTAAATCGAACCGGTCGCACCTGTCACCTGTCATGCAAATCATACATTCGCATACACAAACACAACGGAAGCTAATATGAAACATAATTAACTAACAGACTCTGGTTCCAAGCCGAACCACCAGCACTCTGTCAACTCATCCTGAACAACACCGTACATCCCTATACAACCTATGTGATACATATATATTTATATTACATGGTGTTCAGTGTATAAAAGTATAACTTCGAAGATAAATCAAAACCGAAATGAAAGGAAATAACACCAAAGTGGCACCGCGCCACAACCCCTGCAATCCATCTGCTAACCCTGTCGCTGCAGATGCTTCTAACTAGGAACCTGCATACTAACACACTGGTAGGGGGTCAGTAACTCACCGACACGAGTTAACTGGTAGAGGAGTCCCAAAACAAAACTGCGATAAACCTTTTCTCGAGTAAAACATGCACACATATAAATATATATCAATCCTAATACTAGCATACAATAGCAGACTTAACTGCCCACCCTTGGTATGCCTCTCAATTAACAGAGAGTTACCCAGAGAATTCTATAGTACTTTGGCTAGTACCGTCCCATTTCCGGCACTAACCAAGGTACTCAAATTCTCTCGAGAAAGTGGATTGCCCCTAGGTAGGTAAGCCCCTCTCCCACTAGGCGACTCCACAGTCATTGAAAAGCTAACCTCGTGATAAATATATACACCTAGCTTAACTAGATACGTTTTAGCTTCACCGAAGTCGAATAGTCAGGTCGTCCCTCCAGTATTCGTGTTGGGGCGAAAAGCAAATTCTCATCGGTTCCTAGCATGCAACTATTTCTTCTGGTTTTGGAAAACCATTTATTGTGTCAACAACCGAAATAATACTCTTTTCTTGTGAAAACATCCTTCACCCACAATCTCAGCAGATTCGGAACTCGCCCGTTACTCCCTCGACTGAGATAGGCTTTTTAAAACATTACTTATCTTATCACACACAGAAGTGGCACAACCAAGAGTCATATCATAACGTGCAGAGGGATCCCAATCACCAAACCAGTCGGGCGGTCCGAGGTGTACAGCCCCTGAGCCCCGAGGGTAAGAACAAACAGGCTTACAGTCCAATCGAGCGGTCAAGGGTAGCAAATCCCTGAGCCCCGAGAGTCCAACCTAAACGAGAATCCTGGCCAGAGAGTGGAGCACTACAACTGCCAAGACCCTCATGACTCGTTTCAGTCCACTTCACCAATCACATACAACACACGAAATCTTTATGTTTTCAAAACATCGATTATCACAAAGCAGTTCAAAACTATCACTTTGAAAGTCATTTACGAGTAAAACTCATCAAAACAACTCATCCATAATCACAATAAACAATACAAGCTTCATCGTAAAACAATTACCGAAATAGGCATAATCCACGTTGTAAACCTCATTGAAATCAACGGTATAAATCATGCATATATGATCACCTACCATCTACACATAATGATGCATGCGTATCTCCTACTTCTAGCATGAATCTAGACAATAGTATAAAAGAAAACAAGAGGTATCCCCTACCTAGCGATGCAGGACTCCGTCCTCATCCGATTTGCTTCGAGCGTCTTGCTCCCAACTCGTTTCGGCTTTCCTTCTGACCTCCTAGACAAAGATAAACTTAGATTCCTCGACAAGAATCTTAAGATGACATAAATAACTCTGAAAAGACAATACGACAAGAGGGACAAAAGAGACTTGACTCGCATTAACATCGGAAGAACCCGAGTGACTCTATCACGTCTTAGCTTCATTCCCATTTTAACTCTGATCGGTTTCGGTCATACCATATATCGATGGAAAGATAATTCAATTTATAACATTTCATTACTTAGTATCTCGGTCAAACTTAAAGTGTTCGGTCCCCGAAATAGCAAAATACAAACAGCAGCAAATCTTTATTTTCTAACAGCGCGCTGCGCACTATAACAGTCGTAACTCTTTCGTCCGAAATCGGAATAACTTGAACCATACCTTTTCGGAAAGCTAACAACCTAAGCTACGACTTTTATGTTTTAGAAAAGTCCGTCCGAGTAATATATCAAGCCCAGAAATGCTCGGACAGTAGACTGAATTACTGTCGCTCGAATCGTCGTTCGATCGATAAACTATATCACATATCTCTCTAAAGTTTCTTATATACCAAAATTACTTAATTTCCAACCATATAAACCCTAAAACTACATGAATCAATCAAAACCCCCAAATATTATAAACCTTAAACCCTAGAATTTAAGAACAAGATAATCAAATCATCAAAACTATGATTCTTACCTTAACTTGGATGTTATTGATTTGTTTCTTCATATCTTTATCAATTTCTCCCAAACTTCCTACAAATTAGAAAGAGAAACCCTATTACAACTCCATTTACAGAAATATTGGATTCTAGAGAGAAGTCATGAGTTCCTTACCAAAAGTCCATAAAACCTAGTTCAATATACTTCTTGAAACTTGAATTTAACAAAAGCAAGGTTATCCCTATGAAATTCCACCCGAAATCCTTTGTTCTTCGACTCATTCATCTCCAAATAGGAACCCCAACTTGAACACGGCGAGCAGCTTATACCAATCTGATTTTGTCCCTTAAACAGCCAAATTTAAACTTCAGTCCCCATATTTGTTCTGGTTGCAAACAAGCCCCCTGATTCTGACCTGGTGGCAAGTTTAGTCTTGTTTAACCCGACCTAATTGCCACAATAGTCCTTCAACCAACCTTATTATTTGGCTCCTACTATCGGAAAACTTGGGACGCTACATAGTACAAATTTTGGAGTTAAATTTCTTTTTTTTGTTAATGTAAAGCTTACTTGTGTTGCTAGAAGTGTAAATTGTCTAGCAGTCAGTGAAGCTAAAAAGGCTAATATTGAGAGTCTACTTTGTGTGTGTAACTACTATAAGAACAGTGTGATAATCTTTTGATCTTAATGATAAGTGACCTTACCAAAAAAAGACCCAAAGGTTACACAGAACCTTAATGATTTCAAAAGTAAAACTATAACAAAACTAAGGATATTAGTGTTTACCCTAAAACTTAACATAGAGAGTGTCACACTCTCATGTGAAGGTCATAGCCAGACTCTAATCTATTAGTTTATGAAGTTGGCAATTGCCTAGCAGAACATTGTATATCAACCAGACACCAGTATCATCAAACGCAAATGTTTCTAATCCCATTTTACCACTGAGTAAGTAGTACGATGAAGTTGGCCAACATGTGATTCAATTATTGGTAAAGGGTGATAAATACTACTTATTTCTAAATCCTAAGCTAATTTAGATAAAACTTGAAAAACTCTTGAACAAAAAATTCACTAAACCAAAATCAATGTTTTGGGTGTTGTAAAATATAAGAATGTAACTATTGTATTATTTTTACAGTTTTCCTATTGACTTATCTAGGGGTGCAAAACATACCAAATCAGATGCCACCCATCCAAATATTATTAGGTGGACTTGGTCAGATAGAAATTTTATGACCAAAATGAGTCCAAGAGCTCAAAGTAAGCGGAGGTTGCAACGAGTGTTTGAAGGGCCTTCAGATAAACAATTGAATCGCCCCAAAAAATCATACCCAATCATATATTCTTATATATAAAATATACAAAAGATAATAATAAATGGTTTGGTTCGGTTTTTTTGGCTATTCGCCAAACAAATCCATGAACCAAACTAAACTATTCGGTTTTGACCTTTTAATATCCGAACCAATCCGAATAACCACTGGATCGGTTCCCAAACCGCTCAAATCTGTTTGGATCGGATTGGTTATTAAATGAACACCTTAGGTCCGGCTCGTGGCTAGTAGCTGTAGTAGAGACTCGGGTATGAGTAGAGTCTCGAGCAGGCACAAGTATCATAGACTTCAGCATTCCAAACTGGGGTTGTGGACTTCCGGGACAAGAATCTTTCTTCCACTTATTTGGAACTCGAATACGACCTTGTGAGAAAAAAAACGAGGGTGTTGCGGTAATTTGCAAACACGCGAGGTAAGGATGCTACCTCCCAAAGGTGGTGGTGGTTTCAATTACACCTTTGCGAATTTCGTGTCAAAATCGTATAAAATTTATTTAAGTGTCGCGGTAAATTTTTAAGTAATGGAGTTAGAATTAACGGTGTTAAGATTTAACTTGTCAATACTATTCCACAACCCTTTGCAAAAAACGTGGGAAACCTATAGTGGAGAGCCACAAACTTTTCTACCAAACTAAAAGGGATCCATGGGGATAAGGCCCAAAATAAAACCTAAAGCAGGATTAGGGTCTTATCTTTCCATAAAAAGAGATTTTAGTCCTTTAGCACTTTGGACCATATTACCCTCGTAAACATGGAATCCATTCCGACCCGATCCCTCCTTAATTCTTGCCCAAACTATAGAGAGCGGTATGCCCAAATATTTTTCTCTCACTTTCTCTCTCTAGAAAATAGTCCGGCTCTCTCTCTAAAACCCTATAATTTTTTCACCTAAACCAAGATGAAGCATCTAACTCCTTCTAGATCTCTCAATATTTTTGGTTTCCTCACCATATATTTTTGAAGGTTCATCAAACACATTGTAAAGCACAACTGGATCCTAAAAGTCAGAAACAAAACACCATGAATGATTCATCATCTACATCTTCAAGTTTCTTCTTCATCTTGAAGTTCCATTCACGACGGGCAATGTTTTATTAAGGTTTGTACCGTTTCATCTTGAAGCCTACTTTATATTTTTCCATATTGTGATTTACAAAAGGAGATTTCCATTCATAATAATGTGCAATTTGAGGTCTTATTATAAGTAACAAAAATATGTAACAAAATTACATTTTTTACGCAAAATGATTTGTTATTATCCAATAAAAATACCAAAAACGAAAATGAAAGTTCATTGGCAGAAGCAACATGTTTGTTTTATCAGACATTTCCTATTTAGGTAGATAAATAATATTAGAGTTATTTCCTTTTTGGCACCCTACTTTGTGACCAGCTTCCTTCTTGGCCCCCTATTTTTCATAAATTCAAATTTGGCCCCTATTTTTAAGTAAATGGCGTAACTACCCTTCCTAATTTCAAAATAAAAATATCAAAAATTTTATTAAAAATATTAAAAAAAGAGAAAATAGGGGGCCAAGAAGGAAGCTGGTCACAAAGTAGGGGCCAAAAAGGAAATAACTCATATTATTAATTGTTGGATAATGTTGATTTCCGAAAGCTAAGTCAATTTTTTTCTACGGATTGTTGGAATAAGTTCTAAGAACAAAAGATAAAGGAAAGTCAATGGGAGGCCGCACGGTTGATGTGATTAGAGAACCTAAATTTATACCAGATTGCAAATTAATTTATACCAGATTGCAAATCGAAAATGGAAAATCTTTTGATATTTATTTCACTAACAAACAATGTAATTTTGTTGACAAATACGATTTGTTATTGTAATTTATTTATTTTGTTTGAAGTAAAATGTGTTTTCATCTACTTAAGTATGTTTTTCGTATACAAATGTTAATCATCACTAAACAACAAAAAACTGTTATGTTATATTTTCAGTCAAACAACCGATATACTTAAAGTTGAATAATATAAATTTTGTTGGCAGCAAAATAAGTATATTCATCTAACAAACATATATTGATTACTGAAAGTTATATAACATAGACACAATAATGAGAATAAGGTGGAATATAATGTGTTTTATTAAAGTAATAATAAAATTTTTTTCCCTTTGCATTTCAATGGTGTCCAACCATGGATTTTCATTTCAACGGTGCCTGATGGGTCATGAAAATGTCCCATCTGAGTCGTTTAATTTAGTCGAGTTAGTCTCTTTCGAGTCTTTATTATAATAAAATGGTTGATTTTCTTGATTAGGTGTTTTTTGTAGAGTTGGGTGTAAAAATGGTAAAAAAACGAGAAATAAATATACGAAAGGGTATTTTGTCATTTGGAGTCAAGAGTATTCTGAGAAATTGAACCAAGATCAGTGCATGGGTTAAAAGTAGAGTCCAAGACGAGCCCGTAGGAGAAAACAGAAGTCAATTCGGAGTCTGGAAGAGAATTATGCAAAATCAAAGGTTAAGTCAAACAAAGTTGACTATTGGGACGCTATAGGGCACGGTTCTGGCTAGTGGGATAATATTTGATTACGTGGCGCAACCGGAATGCTTTGGTATCTAAGTTCCGTGTTCCTGCTAAGCATTCAAATGGGCCCTCAAGTGAATGATCTAGTGTCGCCGTTGCAACATCGAACTCGTAGTCCCACACCAAATGTTTTAATCTTGGCCATTTAAGTCCTTTCTTCTTCATCCGTCGGCTCTTGTTACCAACCCACCTTATTATACTACAACCTGCAGCACCCTATCTTCCAGAATTAAAACACTAACGGGCAGTAGTCATGTGGTCCCTCTTTCTACTTTTAAGCCCCTCGAAATTGCCACTTTACTCCTAAACTCTTTCCTACTTGATTTTTCAACCAATAAGAGTCCATTTCTTGAGTAGAAAGCAACCCTAACTTCCTATTTTAACCTTCGAAATTACATGTTTATTTATGTTGGAAATTTAATGAACATCATAAAAGTTATTAAGAAGTTCATCAAGAGAATTGAAAACTTTGAACCTCCTGCATTTAGATTTTCGTTTCATGTAGGCCTGTAAACGGAGTGAACTATTTTCGGATGCAGTACCTTCATGTGACAAAATTTGATAAAGATTTTACGTGCAATTGCAAACGCTTTAGGCTCTAAGGACACTCTAGTTAATGCATATGAAATAGGTCATCAAATCTAAATTATAACCAGACAAAATGACTAGATTTGCAAAATTAAATAGCATGTTATTAGTTTTCTTCTCAATTGAACACCTCTTATGTTTTAAAACATTTCATATTAGAAAATATCGCTCTTCTAAGTCAAAAAACCAAAATGAACAAAAAACAATGGTTTAGACGAGTCAGACAAAAACGAGCACCTTGAAATCTTACTTGAAATTGCATTCAAACTTTTATTAAATTGGTTTTGTATTTGAATTTATAAACGATGAGTAACGGTTGACCAAATTGACCAGACCAAACTTGCTTGAACCAAACAAAATGACTTTTAGACAGAACAAAACAATACTCGACTCGTATCGGCTGAAAAAACGATCAACAGATCTTGAGTTGGTTTTACTTTGGCTTGAAGTTTTAAAAACCACACAAATTAAACTGACCGAAATATATATATATATATATATATATATATCTATTATACAAAACAGATCCTTGTGACTGGGACACAATAATTACAGAAAATATGATTTGGCAATGTGACAAGGATAAATTTAAAGACATGGACATGCCACTAGGACATAATTAATATACACTAGGACATAATTTATTAGATTGTAATCTAACGCCCCACACATTGTCTGTCTCTCTCTATTGAACTGAAGAGTCAAAACTCTTCACCTCTCTTCCTACACCTTCGTTGTCTATTCGATTGAATCTGCAAATTCATTCAACCCTTAATATTTGATGCTGCTCCTCACTGTTCCTCAGTCTCCGTGAACATGTTGCTTCATTATTCATTCCCTCTTTTATGTCTGAAGAGGGTGAAGATTTGAGTTACAAGTTCCTAAGTAAATTCCTCATTTCCTCTTCTTCATCTAATACTCTCCTACGAAACATCTTTCTACTCCACAGATGGTGCACAGGAGAGAGAAAAATATGCACGAGGAACTCAGTGAACTGGAATCAACAAAGAAGATAACGGTAAAAACTCATAAAAGAAGATATAAATTTTTATTTTCCAATTTTCCATTTTGCCCATTTAACTAGATCAGAGCTTCATCAGATCTTTTTAGAGTTAGATCTTCTAAATTAGAAATTGTTGTCAAGATGTTTGATAAAATGCCTCAACTAGAATGTGGGAAAGAATAAGATGTTTGAAGGGAATAGAATTAATGGTACCATAGTTATTTACTTAATTAACAACTTGCTTATTTTGTTTTGTGGTTCATCAAATACTTTTTTCTACTTCTAAATTTTTCTATTTTTTTAATATGAACTTTTAATTGAAAAGATTTCAGTAAGATTTTTTTTGGTTTTCCAGACTTATCTTCCCTGTAGTAACAACTCAGATACAATTACAACATAACCACTTCATAGAATCTTCAGAGAGAGATGCCATATTGTTCAAAATTGCTTGTGATAAATGCCACTCAACTTCGACAATTATTGTTTTAGTTGTTAACATCTGGTTGATGATTTATTTTTGCCCCATTGGTGTTTGTATTTGTTTTATATTTTGTTGTAGACCATCTTTCACTTCGGTCATGGTTATGAAGGTCGATTGCGATTACAGGATTTTCCAAATATTATGAAACCAATTTCGCATTTGTGAACTGTCCGAGCAGATTTAATAATAGGTAAAATTCATTCTTTTACTTTTTTTTGTCGTTCGATTTTGCATATTTTTAGAACCTCAATGTCCCATTTGGTAACAAAAGGTTTGGAGTTGCACTATCAACTTATTAGTAACAGTAATAATCATTTTATACAAGTTCAAAAAAAAAACATTTTATACAGAGTTGAGATTAAGTAGTACTTGATGTGTCATTGACCTCCTAGGTTTGACGAATTTCCCTAAGAAAGACTACTAGAAACTTAAGCTCCTTTAAAGAGTAAAATCTTGCATCAATTTCTAAGGTAGCGAAGGACTATAACAAGTGGATAATACCATGTTAAAGCATTGCTGGCAATGCCAATTTCGAGTGGCTTTCTTATTACCTTTGAACTTTGTCAAGAACTATTATGACTAATTAAAGTTGTCGTTATATGAATTTTCTTGTTTTATTATATTTCATGTTCACGATCTGTAATGCCTTGGTGAAATGGGTGTCCAATCCAAGGGCTGCATATCATTCTCATTGACAAACAATCCTGAATACCATAGCTCACATGTATAGTTTGTTTGCTACCTTCACTTCATTTTGGTGGACTAGGGGTGGAAACTAACCTGGAAGGACTCACGGAATGGGTGATTAATTTTTATTCACCCGTCTAAATTTCGTTGTTGTATAAATGTGATTTTATCTTAATTTATGATGATGTAACACTGAATGTTAATTTTATACTTCAACATTCTAATTAAATCCTGTATCAATGGGTTTCAGGAACATCAAAGAAATCCATGCCGTTATGAAGTTTCTAACAGGCCTAAAAGGTGTGATCGAAGTGGCGAAGGAATAATTTGAGGAAATAGAACAAAAGGTTACCTTAATCACACCTAACCGAGCCAGCGAAGACTACGTGAAACAAAACATTGAACCAATATGCGGTAAGCACAACAAAAAGTTACCTTAATCATGTCACCTAACCAGTCTAGCAAAGACTATGTAACAGATAATAAGCCGATATTTAGCCCTAAGAACAACGGCTCGACACTTATTCACCTTCTAAAAATATGTAAAAGCCAAACAAAAAGATGAATTGGAATCTTTCTTGTGCTTAGAAATGTCTGTTCCTATTAATTTGCAATAAGAGGATTTGGAGTTGCTGATGGAATGGTTGGGAGGTTATGAACTTCGAGTCTTAGGTCAAAGGAGTAGTTTCTATTTGTGGATTTGAGAATAGATATAGTGAATAAGAAAGGGTGCCAAAGACACGTAGATAGAAAAAAATGGTTTGTCCTCATAAAAATGAATATCTTTTAGGAAGGTCGGGTCATAAACTACTTAGCATAATAGTTTCGGATCTTTTTGGATGCTCGGAAGAAAATCTTTCAAAAAACTTATACCAAGGTAAACTTTATCTTTTCATCCCTTTATTTTCAGAATTATTAACACAATGGTCAACCCGCGTCCCTTGTTATATAAATGTGCCCAACCGCTGATCATGAATTTTTATTGCACGAATGGGTATTAGTTTATAATGCTGCGCGAAAAAACCAATAACAGCTTGATATCTTTGTTCGAAAAGGGTGGTTTAACAATAGGATACTATATTTCTTTTTATGACTATTTCAAAACTGTTTCGGATTGGGAAAAAAATTGGCATTGTTTTATATTGTTCATGGAAATTGCCGATTAAAGACTATTTCCAGAGCTATTTCGATTTGGGAAAAAGATCACAATTCTACTTGTCATGTGACAATGTGAAGAATTTAACGTAATGCGACACATTCAATGTTCACCATTTGTTACCAAATCTTAGTAAATTGTATTCCAAATGAACATTTACAAAAATAAAATTAGCATTGACAACAAAAAAAGTGTCCTAAATTATGACCATTTAAAGATGCTTGATCTTATCCATTTGGAATGACACAAAGCCATTGTTGATTCCTTAATTTCAAGGATTCTATAATTGTAAGGTTTCACACATTAAGTTCTGTTTAATTTGTCTAAAGGTCAAGAGATTCCGATCAGTTATTTATTGTTGGTCATATTTCCTACGTTTCGTACTAATATATGCACACTGATTCATTCCATTGCAACATAGTTTCAGTTTTTACCTTAAAAGTTGTGTACATTATTCATCTTTCTAGCATATGAGCGCCTTTGCAGGTGAAGCTTCTCCAATGGATATGATGGATCTATACCAAGAGAGGGCATATGAGCGCCTTTGCAGGTGAAGCTTCTCCAAAAATAGAGAAATTTACTAAGTATTTGAAACTTTTCAAGCCCTTCTTATGACTTAACAGTATGATGTCTTTACATGATATCAACAGTAAGATATTTTTAATACCCACTTTTGCGTTGTCTTTCCAGAGTTTGTTATGAAACTTTTGATTTCTTTTACTTAACAACTTCATTCCCTCACACAAAAAATTAACAAACTATGATTTAGAAGATGTAAATCGTCAAACATCTACTTAGATATGGAAACACTTCAAACACAGATAAATTCTTCCAGTAAATAAAATTTACATAGTTACATCCACGAGGCACCCAAATACAAATATAAGGAAAAACGAGAAAAGCAGACTACTTTGTCAACTTTAAAAGTGTGTTCGATGGCAATATATTTTCCTACAAACGTCAAACGTTGTGCACCGCTTCAATTTTATGTCAGTGAAAATTCACTTGGAGTATGAACTTTAGAAAATCTCGAACAGTTAAAAGTATAACATTGATTCTTTCAAAATTTTGTTCAGACAGAAACATATACACCCCCTATGTATTCCATTTATTAAATTTGAACCCTTCAGAGAGTTACTACTTGAAACATTGCAATGACCTCCTACTTGAAATGATGTTAAGCCATTGAATAATAGATGTAACTTGTAAGTATTCCAGTTTTGGACTAAATCCCAATTGTTAAGGTTATGCATTTGATTTTCTGTCAATTCCAAGTTTTTA
This sequence comes from Eschscholzia californica subsp. californica, assembly GCA_002897215.1. NCBI lineage: Eukaryota > Viridiplantae > Streptophyta > Magnoliopsida > Ranunculales > Papaveraceae > Eschscholzia > Eschscholzia californica. The sequence goes on along the minus strand of BEHA01050400.1, from coordinate 22,172 downwards.
TCAGTTGTTGTAGACTCCGTCTTCTATCAAATCTTTCCTTATCAGATTTATCTTCATTCAATTTTTTTTAATAATTCATTTACTCATAATATGTTTTTCCGCAGGTGGCTTCAAGCAAAATGTAGGAGACTAGGTGGTAATAATAATCCCGAAATTAGTGAGACTCTAAAGACTGCTGTCAGGTGCCTTAAAGATAGACCAGACCTGTTTAAGTACTGCGCAGAAGAGGTGATTATTTATCAATGTTCAATTTCATGTTACCTTGCAACTCCTAAATTTTAGGTTTTTTGACATGACATCTTCATCATTCAGGCAGAAAATGTGAGACATAATGCCTCTCAAGATTCTTTGTCCCAATATTTGAATTTCATTAGAGGCATTGCGCCCGCATGAATCAAATTCCCACAATTCAATTAAATGTTCCAGGTATTGAAATTGTGAAGATCACTCTGGTTATTTTGTGCAACATTGTATGCCATTTCATCTCCCTGACTTTTATTTTAACGTTAGTGGTTTTTTACTAAGAAATTGTGGTTTTAGTACTGACTCGAAGCATGTTACTAAAAATATGCAGCTACATTTGAATCATGTTACAAATTTATATGATAAAGTTGTGTTTCTATCTTGAGTTTGAATTTGGTGTTATTTCAAAAGGTATTGTTGAATGATATCATTGTACCAGACTTTTAGATGGAGCACACCTTTCTTGGGAGATTCTTGAGACTCCTCATTATAATTTGAACTTCGCTTTAATGTTTGTCGTTTACTTTATATTGTGGTCGAGTTATCTTCACACAGTGTTTTGTCAAACACATAAAGCTATGATGCACTGATGAGTCGTGAGTAAATTATTAATTTTATGTATCTAGGTTAGAAGTTATTGAATAACAGATATATAATAAGCTAACGATGTTAGTTTCTTATATCTAAATATCCGTACACCTTCTCCACCATTACTATTGTTATTTCGTAAAATTTACTTCCTCTTGTGTATTTTTTTTCTAAATTCTTGGGGTTCGATAAATCCTAATGTTATCTTTTGTTAGTTTCTCTTTTAGGTCAGTGATTCATCTTTAGCCGATTACATCATGGTCAATGCATCAAAGCATGCTACCTATCTTCCCCATACAGGTGATGAGACTTCTGGGGGGTAAGACGCCTAGCTGTCCATATGTCTCCTTTAAAAGAGTGAACCAGCCAATACACCTCCTCAAAACTGTACCTATTGAAAGCGCTTTTACAATTGTCGAAACCACTTATGAGTGCCTTGGTAATTAGATTATTATAAGTGTGAAGGGTTCTTCAAGGGTTAATGTTTAGTGGCCTCAAAGTGTGTGGTACTTGTCAATACAAAAGAAGGAAATGCTTTCTCCACTTTGTTGGTTTAAAGTTTAATGACAAGGTTGTGGATTTGTTTCTGAAATTAGTTTGTTGGAGTTGTTTTCTTTCCCCTTGTGCCGGATTTCAGATTTTTTTCTATCAAGATATATATATATATATATATATATATATATATATATATATCCTCACACAAATAGTAATTGGTATACATTTATTCACATTCAAAGTGATTTACATCAATTTATTTTGCTGCAACAGTGATTTTACATTGTAGAAGTTTTTGTCCTTTACATTTTTTACTCTCAATTACTACTTTTGTCATTCTTGAGTTTACATATTTTCTTGCAAATCTAATTGTTTGGCAATGTAAAGATTTGTGTTTATACATAATGTAAAAAATGAATTGCTTCACATGAATTGCAACAACTTAGAAGTGTATTCAACCCATCTTTTTATTCAATACATAGTATGATAGATTTCATTACATAGTATGATAGATTTCCCTCTTCTCTGACTAAACCTCTTCTCTGAAGAAAACGAAACCCTAATTTGGTCAGGTTTGTTCTTACTTGATCTTATGTTTGGTATTTTAATTTGTCAATCGATTAGAATTAAAAGGCATTAAGGTGTGCTGTGGTTTTTTTTACATGAAATCAATGTATACAAATGACATTTCCAATGGGGAAAGATATTGAATAGAAAAAGTTCCAGGCTTGGTGTAAAGATGTTGAAGATTCTTTGAAGGAGTTCAAGATGAAGAAAGATATTGGCTTAACGAGTGAAGAAGTAGAAAAAGGCGACAAATTTATGGTTCAAATTAGTTGGAATACAAGAAGGTGCATCAATTTGGAGTCTTATTATTGGTCAATTAAGATACATTAGTAAGAATTCTTCTTCTTTTTGTTGTTCCCTCTCAATTCTTCTCAGTTCACTCTCTCCCTTCTGATTAAACGCTTACTAACAATCTCTCTCTCCATGCTTCTGATTTCAGGATACATTTGTGTTGAGGTTTATTGGATGTCTAAATCGATTTAGGATTCACAATCTCTTTCTCCATGCTTCTGATTTTAGAGTTCAGTTATATCAATGTGACGAAAGGTATTATAGGCTGAGGTTTATTTGATCTTCAACCAAAATCAATTTTAGATTACAATCTAAATACTAAATCCAGGTTTCCAATGGATTTAGATTTGCTCCTATTTTTTCAATAGATTCTGGATTTTGGATTGACATCAAGTTTTGAATCAAGGTGACCACATGTATTCAAGAGTTGAAGTTTATTTGTTGTTTAAATCGATATAGGGTTCGGAATCAACTAACAACCTCACTCTCCATGCTTTTGATTTCAGGGTACAATTGAAGCAAGGTGACGACAGGTATTATTTAGGTGTTTGATGTTTAAATCGAAATCGATTTTAGATTACAATCTGTATCTAGATTTCCAATAGATTTAGGTCTGCTCCCGTCGTTTTAGCCGATTCTAGATTTTGGACCATTAAGTTTTGTACGACTACTATTATATTATGTTCGAATTTGGGTCGCGATTTATTACTGGATAAAGATAGATTTTAAGTGGTAGTCCAGTATCATACATACCCCATAAACAGTGCACCTAATCGTGTAAAATTTTTTTATCGAGACGGTGGAGGTCTACCATTTCATGGTGTCAATTGGTAGCGGGAAGTTTTTAGCTTTTCTACCTATGTAGTGGTACCATATTTTTTGTTATCATATACCTGACTGCCCTCGATTTTTCAGTCATTAAGACCTATTTCAGAAAACAAATATAAAAGATTGAGACTTTACTAGAGAAGTTGACAATAGTTTCTGTCTGTTTATCTCATTACTTGTATCTGGTAAGGGGCTGTCAGTTACTTCATATGTTTATGGATACCAAATAATAAAAACTTTCTAAGAGTATTTTGTAGGGTAGACTAACAATAATCAGTTGGAAAGGTTGGTAACAATGTGGTAATTCATCCCTACATCCAATAGTCCAACTGTCAACGGTTTAGCTTTACCGTTATACGAAAGTTATAAATGTATAAATGAGCGAAGATCAAAAAATCACTCTGCTATTGGGTTTATTTGGGATCTTTTTCATTTTTAGTTTGAAAAGCAAAAATTCAACTTGATTTTTGTTTGTTTTGATTTAGGTATGGTGTATGAATAAGTAGAGAAGATACTTCATGGTCGTAATGGAGTTGTGGTCGTTAATTCTGAACATCTTTATAAGGTTAAAATGTGATTCCAACCTCTTATATATGTTGCCTAAGCCTAATCTATGATAAGGTTGAAATGGTTTGTGGTTGATTAATTGGGATTTTAATCATTTTATTTCTGTACACGATTAATCCTTCAGCTATTGGTAAGTGTGATTCCAGTGGTATGTAGGTTATTTGAACTTGGCACTGGATCTAGGTTTCCTAACAAAAGCTAGGAAAGACACATTCTTAAGCCAAAATTCATTTTCTATGCTACATATTTGTCAGAAAAGATTGGGCATTGGAAGTACATCACCATATACAGGCATCTCAAAACCAACCCAGAATACCAAGTTTACCCCATTTTCAAGTATTTTGAGAACTGGTGTCAAGATGAGAACAAACATGGAGATTTCTTCTCTGCACTCATGAAAGCTCAACCTCAGTTTCTCAATGACTGGAAGCCGAAATTGTGGTCTCGATTCTTCTGCTTATTGGTAACTTTCATTTCTCTGTTAGTTACTTGCAAAGTTATATGATCATGAGAATGGAGTACAACCACCACCATTGTTTCACAGGTTTACGTGACGATGTACTTGAACGACTGCCAACGGACAGCCTTCTACGAAGGAATTGGACTTAACACCAAAGAATTCGATATGCATGTTATAATTGAGGTATGCCGATAACTATCATCTTTTATGGAAAAGTTAAGATGACTAAGTAAGAGTAGTCTCACATGGACAAAGAGAACTCATGACCAAGTAAATAAAGTCTAGAGGCCCTCGACGCTCATTGTAATTGGTTTTTAGTTGGATGCCAACACACTTAATTTGGTTCCATACCTCGAGCAACACATAAGAATATCCGCTGCGACATAGACAAAGGGAAGTCTAACGACCAAGTATTGAACTTCATTTGCAGACTAATCGAACAAAAGCGAGGATTTTTCCGGCAGTTCTAGATGTGGAGAACCCAGAGTTCAAGAGGAAATTGGACAGAATGGTGGAGATTAATGCCAAACTTCTTGCTATCGGGGACACCGAAGATATACCTTTGGTGAAGAACTTAAAATCAATAGATTTTGAAAATAGATTTAGAAACATTAAAATTAATAATAGTTCTCCAAACTTCGAAGCTTTAAATAACTTAAGATAAATCTAATAACTCGAGAACAATACACTTATGGAGAATGTTGATCCGAAATGTCGATACCATAGTGAGAAAGTACTAAATGTCGAAAAGAAGAGAAAATTTAAATAATTTAATATCGTGTCTATTATTCCGATGCGTAAAGGGCATTCCCCCGCCCATCGGGCGGGGGTTATGCCTAGTATATATATATTGTATGTAAAATTTATGTAATATGATTACATATGGATTCTGTAATGCTATAAATAAATAATCATTGTCATAAATTAAGAAATAAATTTTTTGTTTAGGTATTCAAATCTACATTGATTTATAAAGTGATTTTAAATTGTAACTTTCAATCATCTTCGTAAGTTCATTGAGTTTGACTAGATCGGTCAACCGAATTTAGTCGAGTCGGACCACACCGAACCAAACCGAGACGAATGAAATCAGTCAGCGACTTGATCGGCTCGACTAAAGCTGATGATTTAGGCAAACCGCCATTTATTAGTTTGACTTCGAGCTGATTTTAGATAGCCGACATCTGACCATTGGTCACCCCTCAAAATAATACTACTTCATAAGCGATTTCTAGAATAAATAACTTTTAGACTAAAGCATACGCTATTTTTATGCAAGACATGTTGTATTATGTATACCGTACTAATTATGCTAATTAGGGTTTGAATCCTAAAACCCTCTCCTATTTATAGATGACTTAGGGTTTAGGGTTTCCTAGTTTCTGATTACTAAACTAAGAAATAATACAAAATCTATCTAATATTACCATTAGATAGTTACAAGAGATATTCTGAATATAAGAAACTAAATCTTCACATCTTCAATATATCTTCAATATATCTTCAATATATCTTCAAATATCTTCAATATTCTGAATTCTTCTTGATCGTTGGATCTCGTCTTCTCGATCCGTCACGTACATACACGTGTTACACACGTATATTATTTCTGCAACTTATCTTGACCGCCAGATCTCCTTTTTTCGATCCGTCTTATATAACGTATCCTATTACCCCCCCGCAAGTTGGAGCACGTAAATTTTGTAGTGTCCGACTTGGAGAGAGAAAAAGGAAATACTTCTTGATTCGTCGTATTCGTCTTCTTGCAACTCTTAGATTGTGGATGCGTTGGAAGATGATTGAACGATGATTAAGTCACAACCAAAAGGTTGGTAGTTGCGGTAAAAAAATTGAGCGAAAATCAATGATAATGAAATTACATGTATTTTTCTCATGTATGTAAAGTTAGTCATTGTATGAGGAAAATGTCAACAATTAAAAGGTTGTGATGATCAATATCTTGTCGTATAAAAAACGTCAAGTATGAATTTTAGGAGTGACAACAAAATAATTTTGTTTTGTTTAAAATGGACAAGAAATCATTGTCGGAATACCAAAAAAATATTGGATAAGGAACAACCAAAACGATGGTCGACATGAAATTGATTGCCAAAAAAGGCAAGATCGCGGATATAATTCCGGGATGAAAAATATAGATATTTTATTTGTGGAAGAGATATTCTATTAGGTGAAAAATTATTCCAAAATATTATTTGGTAGGAAAAGTCCAAAATAGAATTGGAAGAATAATCATTAGAATATATGATTATGAAAATTTTCGCGGGTTGAATTCCGCAATTAAAATCCAAAATAGGAATTCTTTCTCCTTTGAAGAGAAAATACAAAATTTTGGTAGAGAATTAAAATTGTCACAAACAAAATATGACTTTGAAAATGTCACGAGTATATCCGGAAAGAAAAATAGATGAAATTAATCTATTTTAGTGTCACAAATAGAAGAGAAAATGACAGAATAATTGTGTCACAACTAGAAAAAGTTGGTTATAGATGACATTAGAAGTTTGTCACAAAATGAATTCCGACAAATGAACTGTGGCAAATAAATTTCACACAAAACTGTGGCAAAAAAAGTGTTCAGTTGCGACAGATTGTTGAAATAAGTAACTCGTCGCAAAAACATGTAACATTAGTGACATCATGAAATAGTGTCACTTTCCTTTGGATGGAAAATAGTGACAGCATTCAAACTGTTACTGATCTGATAAAGTCGCCGTCACAAAATAATGTGGGGAAAGAAACTGTCGCAAATACTTAATTTGGGGAAATTTAAGAACTTCTATATTAGGGTTTACCCAAATTGAAAAAATTTCTCAAAATCGGGTTTCCCAAATCAGAAGGTAATTGAAAAAACCCATACCTAATCGATAGTAGGTTGCTAGAATAGATTTAAATCCAACCAATTTGAGCCAAGGTCAAGGTTCATCAATGGTGGTATATGTCTAGAGAGAGAAAGCTCCAAAAAAATATGATTTTCGGTCATAAAATAGTTGATTCTTCACCAAATCAAACAAGAAATCTTTGGTGGTTAGTAGAGTTATGTATAAATCGATGGGAACGATCGATTGGGAACGAAAATTTGGACGGAAAACGCGAGAATTAACCCTTAGGGTTTGTGTCACGACAAAGAAGAAGAAAGGTGTCAAAGAGTATTGACTGAGAGTCAATGATGACGTCAGCATGACGTCATCGTGTGTAATAAAACACGGGTCAAAGTTCGCTGACTCAAACGTGCCCATAAGGGTCTGTTTGGTTGCGATTTTGTGAAAACCGGGTTGTCTTTATTTCGGAACGGGAAATCTGGTTAGTAGAAAGTGAACCAGATCCGTGATTTTGGTTCCGGAAATTTCTATTTTTAATATCAGACCTATTTTAGGTCTAAAAAATTCGAAAAAAAATTGAAAAAAAAATTTCGAAAAAATTGAAAAGAAATATAAAATCATACTTTTGTTGGACAGGAAGTGTTTTTTGATGAACTTTAACAATCATTGATAATCTCCAGTCTCCTATTCTTAATTAGTAAAAAAACACTTATTTCTCTTGATTTTCTCGTCAGGAATTTCTAACATTATCACAAGAATCATCTTGGAATATTTGAACAAATCGACAAAGCGATTTCAAATAATGTAATCACAACTAAAAAATAGTTTGACACAACAATATAGAAATTGTTGGGAAAAGCGGAAGCTAAAACACGAACAAATAACCTGCTCATGATACCATGTTAAATTCACGATTATATAATAATCGAAGATATAAACATAAAGTAAAGACCCGATAATTTAACGTGGTTTGGTCGAACACTGAAGACCTACATCCACGGAGAAATAACTCCTTATTAATAATCACCACATACAAATTGTATGTGGGTTTGATCGGTTACATTGGTCAGACATAACTCGATGAGTTTGAATCCTAAAACCCTCTCCTATTTATAGATGACTTAGGGTTTAGGGTTTCCTAGTTTCTGATTAGTAAATTAGGAAATAATACAAAATCTATCTAATATTATCATTAGATAGTTACAAGAGATATTCTGAATATAAGAAACTAAATCTTCACATATGTTCAATATATCTTCAATATATCTTCAATATATCTTCAAATATCTTCAATGTTCTGAATTCTTCTTGATCGCCGGATCTCGTCTTCTCGATCCGTCACGTACATACACGTGTTACACACGTATATTATTTCTGCAACTTATCTTGACCGCCGGATCCCCTATTTTCGATCCGTCTTATATAACGTATCCTATTACACTTGTGTACAACGGCTAGGGGTGTTCGTTGGTTCGGTATCCGGTAATTTGGAATCATCCGTTACCAAACCGCTCATGGTTTGGTTAGTGATTTTTCAAACCGTTACCAAACCGCTCATGGTTTGGTTCAGTTACTAACCAAACTATCATAAGCGGTTTGGATACTACTGGATACCGAACCATCCATAAAAACAATTTGTTCTCTATGAAAATTGGCGAATCGAGTTACTTTCTTCATACATTGACGTATAAAATCAAGACAACACTCCTTAACAATCTAGAGAAACAATCAAACTAACATAATACTTCGAGAAACATTTGAAACATTAAAGACATGTGCATGCCACCGATAGAAATATTATGTAGTAGCTAGTAACATTATCGATACATGAATTGTTTTAATATAATACTAGCTAGTAACATTATATTGTAGTGTTGTTGTTGTATTTGTATGAAATTATGGAGATATGATAGATATATTTTAGAAAAAATATCTAAATATATAATTATATATATATATATATTAATTGAACTTAACTGGTTCGGTTTGGTTTTAATGGTTCCTAAAAATTACATCCACTTACCGAACCAAACCAGTTGGTTTTTGAAAATCTACAACCATACCAAACCACTAGTTGTTTGGTTTGGTTTGAAAACCGACTGGACCGGTTTGGATCGGTTTGGTTTGATTGGTTCGGTCTATTTTTGCACACCCCTAACAACGGCAAAAATTTTCAGTTTTATAGACGTCATTTTTTCTTTGTTAAGGACAAATTTTATAGACGTTATAGTTGATGCATATGAAAAATGTTTTCAAACATTAATTATAACTAGACAAAATGATGTGATTTTCCATTAATATTATTGAAAATAGAATACAGTAGAAGTTGTAAATAATTTCATATCAAAAAATTCGTTTATCGATAAATTTAGATGGTATTTTTTTTTCGAATGGTTATGATTGGTCTAGTTTTTTTTTTTTGAAATATGCTATAATTAATTTATAATATAGTTATTACAATATTTGTCAATCAAAATACACAGAATATTAAGCCAATTTTTATTTCTATTCTTCTTTCTCGCCAATTTGGCTAGCTTATCTGCATGCGAGTTGCATTCTCTATTAGTATATTTGAAGTGCACTTTCTCGAAATGTCTTCTGATTTCACGTGATTTTCGGATATGGGTCATCGATTGCCAGTGGATTGAGTGCTTCTGATTGTTGAGGTGGTTGATAATGTTGATATTGTCGCTTTCGATGATGATTGACTTTAGGTTATGTTCCTTCGCCCATTCAAGACCATGTAATATTGCCATAGCTTCACTTTCTTCACTGTTTCTTGCCCTTGAAGTTTTAACTTGCGCTTCGATGAATTTAGATTCAGTGTTGTGTGCAATTAAACTGATTCCCACATTGGATGTTACATTAACAAAAGATGCATCAACATTAATTTTTATGAATTGAAGGGGCGGGGGTTGCCATTTTCCTAAGGTTCTTTGTTTCTTTTTCTCTATGATTTTGTTGTATCTCGGAAATGACACGATCATTTTAATGATTTTATTGAGGTCATTCATCTCATGTTGAAAATAGTGGTCACATCTAATTTTCCATAAAATCCAAAGAATGTTCGCAAAGTGAATATCTTCACTAGTGTAACATAGATTTGAGTCGTTCTCCCAGGAGAAGATCCAATCCGTGATGGAAGTATAATTTTCCAAAATAATATTAAAGTGAAACCAAATGTTCTTACCTAGAGCACAGTGGAGAAGGGCATGCTCTATGGTTTCAACGTTAGTGCAGTTAGGACAATTCATGTTGTTGTCAATGTATTTACCGATTCAGTCTCTGACCGGGAGGGATTTAGTGCATATTTTCTAGATGAACATCTTTATGCGAGGAACTGTGGGGAGAGACCAGATGAACTTCCAGTTTTGAGATATTGGTTCTTGATTACTGTTGTTGGTGCTAAGGTGCTGGTACATAGATTTCACTGTGAATTTACCCGAGTCCGTGAGCTTCCATTTGATCTGATCCTTACCTTCATTGTTCACTGGGATAACCTTGATGAGGTTTTGGGTCATATTATCGAAGTTAGCATTGAGGACCTCTTCATTCCAACTATTGTTCGTGATGAGCTGGGAAACCTTGGTAAGACTAGAGTGATTGTTGTTTTGAATAAAACCTGTACTTTCTCGAATCCAGTGATCTTCCCAAATATTAATGTCTCTACCCGATTGCACTTCCCATGTAGCCAGGTTGTCAATAATGGTGTAATGACTCCTAATGGTCTTCCAATTCCAAGAATGATGCTGTTTCGCTGGGCCCGGTTTGTCGGTGAGCGCGAAATACTTAGCCTTGAGAAGTTTAGCCCACGGCTTTTCCGGTTCCGTTTTAAGCCTCCAGGCCAACTTAGATAGGAGAACTGTGTTATCCAGGTCCGACAGATGAATGTCAAGGCCTCCGCAGTTCTTCGGCATGCAAATATAAGACCAGGCTTTAGTGCAGATACCTTTCGACTTACCCCACCAGAAGTTACTTTGGGCGGTCTAGTTATATTATTAAAATGAATCCAAAAAAACAATTCAAATAAGTCAGAAAAGAATAACCACTACCGTCTATCGCAACGACAATAACAAGAATTTGGAGGGGAGAAGTAATAGTTTCACTAACCCTAACATTTCCACCAGTTTCATCGCTGCACAGTGAAATGAGAAGCTTTGAGTTAAGATTTTCGACTAGGTGAAAAAATGAATTTATATGAATATGATCGGGAGGGGTGATTCAATGACTATCGTAGCCTTTCTAATTAACGAGCGACCAGGATGAAGCCCCTTGGTGTGTTCCTAATTATGCTCCCCATAATGATTTATATTCCATTTTACACCATATTCACTCTGTGTTTGAGTTCAGATGTTTGTAATACGTGCACATTTAACCACTTTCTTCTTTTGATGACACTTGTTACTACAAAAAAGAAACTAATTTACAACGTCATCAATGGAATTGACAAAGTCTAAAGCTGAAAATTAAATTGCTACAAGGCCTTGCCTAGCTTTTCTATAAAAATTGGCACTATTTTAAACTAACAAAATAATATATAGGTACCTAATATAAATTTCAACAAAAAAAAAAATACCTAATATAAGACTTGGCCACACTTTGGTGAGGTGAACACCTTGATTTGGTGGCACGCAAATCGTATGCAACACTTTCTTGGTGCAGAAGAATTCTATCTCTCTCTCTCTCTCTCTAAACTGTAGTGTGTCACAATCACTAACTATATGATAGAAGGTGAAACTCTGAAGGTCGGTTAAGAAGAAGTGGGCGTAAAAGAATAATGTTAGTTAATAGTCCATTTCTCACAGAAAACTAAGCTTTCTCTCTCTAAAACTATTCTCTTCTTCTTACTGAAATTCACACTTTGAGTTCCTTCACTCTCCAAAGATGAAAGAACTTCAGGATTTGGCCGATGATGATGCTGATCGTGTGGAATCACAAGAATAGGTACAACTCTATTAGAAATGTTTTTAACCGCTTTGAGACATTTCTAATTTTCTTCTTTAGTCAAATTGTTGTTTAAGTTGTGTGAAGTTAGTCTTCTCATCTAATTTCTGTTAGTTTTTTTAATCAATGAAACTATTCTACTTCTTCAAAAAAAGAAAAGAAATGTTTTTAACTAAATTAATTTCTACTAAGTTCAATCGATTCTCTGCTTTTCAAAACCATATTGGAGTGTATTTTGATTCTTAGCGCTGCACGACACAGTAGGATTTGATAAAGGTCGTGACAATTGGTATCAGAGCCCTAAAGTGTACAGGACAAATTATTGCACTCTGATACCCATTTGACAATTGGTATCAGAGCCTAGATGAAAGGCTAAAGATATATTACACTCTGATACCCATTTGACAATTGGTATCAGAGCGTGAGCAACAGGATGAAGATGTACAGGCTACAAGGGATTACGCTTTGATCCCATTTAACAATTGATATCAAGGCTAATGTGTATGTTGCTCTGATCCTAGTGATGGATGGAGTTAGAGCTTGATAGCTTACGAGATATGTTCCAAAAGCCTAGTGATAGTGGCACATGATGTGTTTCTATAGCTTGAGAGGACAAGCAAAGAGATATGTCAAAGAACATGTGGTATGTTTGGAAGCATACTTCTAGAGCCTGGAGGGCAGGTTCAAAGGGACGGTTCTCCGATCCCATGATGGTTCGTATCTATGCTCGAAGAGTGTGACAAAGAGCTTAGTGATTCTCCCACTATGGTATGTGGTATACTGGAGTGTGTAGGAAGAGCTACATTGAGAGCATGATTCCAAGAGAAGGCTTTCAGAGTGAGATGCATTCAAGATGGTATGGTCTCTGAAGCTATTGTGCAAGATGGGGCCTTTGTCAAGGGATGCATGGTGCATAAGGCGACGAGAGTTCCGAGGGAAGGAATAGGCCGTGTGCACGGAAGCTACGGAGGTAGTTATATTTGGGTCTGTGTTCCTTTGAGATGAAGGACATATGCAAGATATGAGATGGAACTGTATTGGCACAAGGAGTCAGGTGCAAGCTCAGTGGCAAGAGTTCAGTGTGACTTGGTGCGCAAGAAGGTACCGTATATGCTTGAGTCCTTTAGAGGTAAGGACAAGTGCAGAGATAAGATGAACCAAGAATGGCACGGCGAATCGTGTGCGAGCTTAGTGTAGTAATGCTCGGTACGATTTGGTGCGCATTGGGTACATCATATGCTCAGTACGAATGGAGCCAGGATAGGCATCGGTTGTCGTATGCAAGCTTTGGGGGTACAGAGTTCATTATGACATCTATGTTTGGCATCATGATATGTTGAGTCCTTGAAGTGGACAACATGCTTGGTATGAAGTGTACCAAGATGGCAAGTAGAGTCAGGCTGAGAGCTTGTGGGAAGCTAGTCCGAGGAACCTTGTTGGATTGGCATCCAAGAGTGGAGCTATGTTGATCCAAGTGATACTTGAGCGTTGGAGCAGGGTATAGCGACAAGGTGTCGAAGGATACTCTCTGATGCTTTAGCCGAAGGTAGCATCAAGTGACTTGTGATGTTGTGAGTTCAAGCTTCTAACAGAAGACGGGGGTCAAGAGTAAGATAGATGGACATAGTACATCGTTGGACAAGTTGGTGCTAGATCAAGTTGTGCTTATGTGGTATGGTGCACGATAGAGTTCGGCACGGTGTATTGTAAGCGTATTTAAGTTCCAAAGAGAATGGACTCCTCGAGATGAGACATGGATATGTCAGCGTAGTCATGTTTGGTATGTCGCATGAGTGCTATAAGCCGAAACCAACATTGAACCTTATGGTCATATTAGTGTGAAGTCTATGGAGACAGATTCACGAGACCAAGTACAAAACTGATGGTAGTTGGAACCGAGTTCAAGCCGTCAAGTAATATGAGGGTCGTTGTATCTGAAGTGGAACGGCCCATGTTTGAGTTATGCATTGGAGGTAAGTTAGAACCGAGTTCAAGCCTACAGTGTGCAATGAGTACGTGGTGACTGAGAAGAGATCAGCTCACGTTATGGGATTTCATGATGGTGTGTCGTGGTGACATTAAGCATCGTCCAATTCTGGGGATAGTTGGAACCAAGTTCAGATCATCAGAGATATATGACAACGTCGAGTTTGAAGTCGAGCTGTAAGCCGTATAGTGCTGCATGAGATGTGTTGGAACTTATGCGGTGGTACGTTCGGATGTGTTCAAGAGGGATACGAGCCTACCAAGATGCTCGGGTTAAGGAGCATCGCCAATGATTAAATGGCAAGTGTATGTCTGGATGTAGTCAAGAGGACATTCCAAAAGAGTATGCCACTCGTGGATGGTTTGGTACCATGTAGTTCTCACGGACATCGAAGGCAACACGATAACTTCCCGAGGAAGGGATGACACAGATGATGTCGAGCGCACGAGGCGCAAGCGCGGAGGCGCACAAGCAGAGGCTTGTTCGAGTTGCACAGAGGTGCAGATGCAGAGGCACAAGTGAGGCAAGGGTCGTCAAGAGAGAGGGCGACATTGCGAAGAGTTCAAGTGGTATACACTCAAGGGTACAAGTAGTAGATGCTTAGGTACTAGAGTGCACTTGGGGTGAGAAGCCAGAGCGAGATGATAGTCTCAACAAGCAAACCAAAGAGTCAGAACGTGAAGTATATGGGTACAAAGAGTCTGATCCAGAGGTGAGTGACATTGATGACGAGTTATTTTGCGATGGAAACATTGCGAGCATATGGCAAGACGTAGTGGCGTCGAGATGCTAACTCGGGGTGAAGACAGTGGACGTCGAGTTACCGGGGTGAGGAGTTGTGTCGCAGTTTACTACGATACGCATGGCAAGATTGGTCACGAGAGCAGAGGCGAAAGGTGACAATCGAGATGCCAACTCGAGGTGAAGCCGAGGAGGTGAGGTACTTGAGTTCGAGGAGCGGCAGAGGCTGCAACGGAGAGGCGAACATTGAGCATGGATGAATGGTAGAGAAGACCATTATCCTAACGCATCAGAGAATGCATTGCAGAGAATTGAATTAACCCGTAGGGGGTGCCTGCGCGACGAGACTGCGTAGTTGTGAGTTTTCACGGAGGTGCTGTAACATCCCATGTTTCAAGGTTAGTTGAAGGACTATTTGACATTTGAGTCAAGTCAAAAGAGGGGCTAAATCAGCAAAGAGGACAATTTAAGGGGTATTTTGTAAAGTAGACTGAACTCAGGGACTTAAAAAGAACTAAGTAATTTTGCCCACCTTATATATAGACATGTGGCATGGGCTTAAAATGAACCCCAACCATTTTGTGCATGCAGCCGGGAGACGTGTTGGAAGGGGGCATAATTTATAATTATTTTATATTAAATGTGGAGCCCACTTCTCATTTATACTCAAAACCCACTCTCCCTTTTATAACTCATTCTTTACCAAGTAAGGTCACTTATTTCATTTCAATTTGGAAACACACATGGAGCCGAGAGATGAGAGAAAATGGGTGGTTTAATGGTCGAACTTTTGTCGTCGATTTCTTCGCGAATATTAGTCGGAATTTCATGAAACTTCTTCCAGGTAATCCCACTCGACTTATTCTACATATCTATCCGTTCAGAATTTTCAATTTCGTCCGTATTTGATGGTTTTATGATTATTATTTCGATAACTGTATAGTTGGGTCTAATATTTCTTGGGTTCGTAATTTAGATCTATTTGGGATGGTTATAGTTATATTTCTTCGAATGATTTATGTTCAGGATCGTGTTTAGGATATTGTGGACTATTTTGGGCTGTCCATATATAGACGGGTTGCTGCCGAATTATTTTAATGCTCAAATTTCATATTGGAATAGTTTTGGAAATGAATTGGAATAGAGATAGTTACCCGAATTTTGTCATATTTCACCTAAATGGATAGTTTGAGTTATGGATTCGT
>BEHA01050399.1:11323-27069 GCA_002897215.1 Eschscholzia californica subsp. californica | reverse complement strand
TTACTTCCTAGTTTTAGAATAGATTCAACTAGTCTCTGAGGAACGAACCGGTCTTACCGGAAATTACAACTTGACACCCGTGCACTTGCGGGTGTAGACCTATTTAGGGTAACCTTTCTAGGCCCATCAACGAGTTAGAGCGCCGGACGAAGCTAGTGATTTTGTAGGATTTGGTTTCGAGTAATTTTTGGTTGGTTTGAACCATTCATTGGATAGATATCGAACGACCGTGTATTTTGATTTGTTATATATAAATTCATATGTTATTTAGACCTTAATAGAAGAGAAACAATAAATACTACGATCGAAGAGTGTTGGTATCTAATTCGAGTGCCGCATTTTCAATTGTTTATGGAATATGTGATTGGGCACGATGGATCATGGAGATTCAATTGTTTATCGTTTTTTTTATCTGCCTCGAATGTTGATAAACTATGTCGATTTAATCGCGTACATTTAGACTTAATGGTTTGTGAGATAATGTTAATTTTTTGCACGTTTTAAGTATAATTATAGACGGTTTTACGGTTAAAATTTTGAAACTTTGTTCTTGATAAAATTTTAACTTTTGGTTCGGTTGGATCCGTTCATGTATGGTTTGGACCGAACCAAACCATGAATTAATTGGTTCAGATTGAGATTTACAATAATCCAACCCTTTGGATCGGCCTGTGGATACGCTCAAAAAGTCAGTATCCAACCGATTTTCACCCCGTATTCTATTACAACATATAATATACTAGGTATATCCCGTGACTCCGGCACAACGAAATTCAGTAGACATGTCATCTTTTTTTATGGCGGTAGAAGACATGTTGATTTTTTTTCTTTCATGAATCTACACCGGGAAAAATAAACCTTAATTAATTTTAAAACAAAAACGTATCTCTTTTTAAAGGGTAAAAGTACAATTTCATTAAGTTCGTCAAATTTAAAGAACTTATGCAAAGACAAATAAACCACACCAAAAGAATTTCTTTACTGTTCAAGCGACACTAAAAATACCACATTATAGTTTATAATCGAATTGTACTCCCAAAACAACCCAACTTATTCTTGAATATGATGGAAACTGTTACAAAGGTTTTAATGTTTCACATTGGACCAAAACGAGTGAGGATTTCATATGCTTCCAAGTTGTAAAGTCTCATATTCTCCATTATGTGTTTGAAGAAGATGAAGTTGTGTACAAAATGATACATATATCGGATCCATGGACACCGAAGATAAAATTTAGAAGCAAAAGGAATCCTTAAAAAGAAAGAAAACATTGGAACGAATCTCTAGACTTTCATTTATAAGTATTGGTAAAAATACCCTTAAAAGCTCTGAGCCGATTTGTTTAAATCTATATAATAAAACAGAATGAAAAACGATTAATGAAAAACGATGACTAGGACAAACATCCTTTTTTAATTATACATACTAGGGTATATCCCGTGCCCTAGGGCACGGACACTTGTATCAATCAAATGTTACAAAATTTATTGTTATATTTTATCGAGAGAGAGATTTTTATTAGTTATTATTTTTTTGTATTATTTTTTTTTGTTTCTTTTCTCTTAAATTAGTTATTATTTTATTGAGAGAGAAAGATTTTATTTCCTTTTTTAACTCTTGAAATTTATTTGTTTCTTTTACTTTTTTCTTTGTTGTCTCATCTCTCTTGGGTATATCCCGTGCCCTAGGGCACGGACACTTGTATCAATCAAATGTTAAGAAATTTATTGTTATATTTTATTGTGAGAGAGAGATTTTTTATTGTGAGAGAGAGATTTTTATTGGTCATTATTTTTTTGTTTATTTTCTCTTAAATTAGTTATTATTTTATTGAAAGAGAGAGAGAGAGAGAGATTTTAATTTTTTTTATCCCTTGAAATTTAATTTGTTTTTTGTCTTAAATTAGTTATGTTATTTCTAAGAAGGAAACGATTACTGTTATATTCTGGATACCCTCGTTTTTTTGTATTATTTTTTTGTTTCCTTTTCTTTAGATTAATTATTATTTTATTGAAAGAGATATTTTAATTTCTTTTTTTAACTCTTGAAATTCATTTTGTTTTTTTTTTCTTAAATTAGTTATTTTATTTCTAAGAAGGATACGGTTATTATTTTTTAAATAGGTAACTTTATTTCTACGAAGGACTATATTTTAAATTTTGAGAAGGGCTTCTAGACAATATGCATAATTAAATAAGGGTGTTTGTCCCAGTCATCGTTTTCCCTTCTGTTTTATATAATAGTTGTCTAGAAGCCCTTCTCAAAATTTCTAAGATAGTCCTTCGTAGAAATAAAGTTACCTATTTAAAAAACAATAATCCTTTTGTTATTGGAAATAAAATAACTAATTTAAGAAAAAAAACAAAATAAATTTCAAGGGTTAAAAAAAAAAATTAAAATCTCTCTCTCTCTCTCAATAAAATAATAACTAATTTAAGAGAAAAGAAACAAAAAAGTAATACAAAAATATAATAACTAATAAAAATCTCTCTCTCAATAAAATATCTATTATATAAAACAGAAGGGAAAACGATGACTGGGACAAACATCCTTTTTTAATAAGGGATGTTGTCTAGAAGCCCTTCTCAAAATTTAAGATATAGTCCTTCGTAAAAATAAAGTTACCTATTTAAAAAATAATAATCTTTTCCTTCTTAGAAATAAAAATAACTTCTTAGAAATAAAAATAACTAATTTAAGAAATAAAGAAACAAAATAAATTTAACGGGTTAAAAAAAGAAATTAAAATCTCTCTCAACAAAATAATAACTAATTTAAGAGAAAATAAACAAAAATAATAATAACTAATAAAAATCTCTCTCTCAATAAAATATAACAATAAATTTCGTAACATTTGATTGATACAAGTGTCCGTGCCCTAGGGCTCTGTTCCATCAGATGCATCAATATAATCAAGAACCATATGAAATTAGTCATATAATAAAAATCATATGACTAATTTCAATCAATAAATTTCGTAACAATCATCTATCTATTATCTATTATATAAAACAGAAGGGAAAACGATGACTGGGACAAACATCCTTATTTAATTATGCATATTGTCTAGAAGCCCTTCTCAAAATTTAAGATATAGTCCTTCGTAGAATTAAAGTTACCTATTTAAAAAACAATAATCTTTTCCTTCTTAGAAATAAAATAACTAATTTAAGAAAAAAAGAAACAAAATAAATTTCAATCATAATCTATTATATAAAACAGAAGGGAAAACGATGACTAGGACAAACATACTTTTTTAATAAAGGATATTGTCTAGAAGTCCTTCTCAAATTTAAAATATAGTCCTTCGTAGAAATAAAGTTACATATTTAAAAAACAATAATCATTTCAATCTTAGAAATAAAATAACTAATTTAAGAAAAAAAAGAAATAAAATAAATTTCAAGGGTTAAAAAAAGAAATTAAAATCTCTCTCTCTCAATAAAATAAGGGTTAATTCCGTTTTGGCCCCCGATTTGTGACCAACTGGCCGTTTTGGCTCCCAATTTTGTCCGGTAGTTTTTTGGGCCCCAACATATTTTTGTAAGCTTCTCCATTCTACCCTTATGGCAATTTTGTAAATTAAATGTATTTTCTTTCTCTTTGTCCACCTCACTAAGCAATTGCCACGTCATATTCGTCCACATAAGGTCGCCGGAAAATGTCGTCGGCGACATCATTTCCGGCGACCACCATTTTTTTTTTAACTTCTTCTTCTCCAACCATCTCCTTCCTTCTTCTTCTCTCTCTCCTTCCTCTTCTCTCTCTCTCTCCTTCTTCTTTTCTCTCTTCCCCTCTTCTCTCTCTCCCCCTCTTCTCTCTCTCTCCCCCTCTTCTCTCTCTCTCCCCCTCTTCTCTCTCTCTCCCCCTCTTCTCTCTCTCTCCCCCTCTTCTCTCTCTGTTAGGTTTTCGGCGAAGGGAAACCCTTCGCCGGAAACCGTCTGGATCTGGGGAAAACCCCAGATCCAGACACCTCTTCGTCTGGAAAATTCCAGACGGTTTCCGACGAAGGGTTTCCCTTCGCCGGAAACCTAACAGAGAGAGAAGAGGGGGAGAGAGAGAGGAGAGGGGAAGAGAGAGAGAAGGAGAGAGAGAAGAAGAAGGAGAGAGAGAGAAGAAGGAAGGAAGGAGATGGTTGGAGAAGAAGAAGTTAAAAAAAAAAATGGTGGTCGCCGGAAATGATGTCGCCGGCGACCTTATGTGGACGAATATGACGTGGCAATTGCTTAGTGAGGTGGACAAAGAGAAAGAAAATACATTTAATTTACAAAATTGCCATAAGGGTAGAATGGAGAAGCTTACAAAAATATGTTGGGGCCAAACAGGAAATTGGGCCAAAACGAACTGCCGGACATAATTGGGAGCCAAAACGGCCAGTTGGTCACAAATCGGGGGCCAAAACGGAATTAACCCATAAAATAATAACCAATCTAAGAGAAAAGAAACAAAAAAATAATACAAAAAAATAATGACTAATAAAAATCTCTCACTCTCAATAAAATATAACAATAAATTTCGTAACATTTGATTGATACAAGTGTCCGTGTCCTAGGGCACGGGATATACCCTAGACAATATCTAATTTAAGAACATAATTGGGGGCCAAAACGGCCAGTTGGTCACAAATCGTCGCCGTCACAGTTGTTATCATCATCTGTCTCACATGTTCTGTTATGGCCATGGAATCATCAACCTCGCTCAGCATCTCAGCACATCTCCCTCTGTTTTCATCTTTTAACGTCTCTTCTTCATTCTCTATCATCGATCTAGTAACTTGTGTTAATTTATCAATTTTTTCTGAAGTTTTTAACGCCGACTGTATATACCTTTTAATCATGAACTCCGCCGAGTATCCTCCTCCGACTCCTGATTCGCCCATTATTCTTTTTTTGCTCCCAAATTGGTTGTTCAGATAGAGACCGACGAGACTCGATTAGGGTTAGGCCTATTTATCTATCTTCTCTTCTTATTGGGAAGAAACACCTTTCTTGACCGACACCGAGGTACTTAACTTCTTCACCAACACGGATATAACTAGAGGTGCTCAAAAGGCCGGGCCGGCCCGGGTTGGGCCCGGGACCGGCCCGTTCCGTACAGGCCCGGACCGGCCTGGCCCGTACGGAAAACGGGCCAGGTCAACCCGGGTTCTGTCCCGGGCCCGGGCTGGGCCTCTATTTTGGGCCCGACGGGCTAGGCCCGGCCCGGCCCGGGAAAACCCGGATTGAGCCCGGCTACTTTTTTTTCCCCTTTTTCTTTCTTTCTTTCTTTAAATATTTTTATTCCTCTTAATCATTTATATCCTATTTAGAAAATATAGCCTAATCATATATATCCTATTTAGAAAATATAGCAAACTTAAGTTGGAGAAGAAATTTTTGGTAAGCTTTAAAAAATCTTATCTAAAAATAAATTTAGGTAAGTTGTTGAGTTAGAAAGAAATATTTATATTTATGTTAAGGATTCATATCCTTATGTAAGTTTAGAAAATCTTTTCCTTTTTAAGTTAGAGAATATAAAAAGAATATAAGTTTCATTAAACTATTTTTGTGTAAGTTTTAGAAAATCTTTTCTTTTCGAGTAAGAGAAGAAATTTTTAGTAAATACTATAAATTTTTTAAGTAAGTTCCATTTTGTTTTAATTTACTTTAGGTAAGTTCGATTTGTTTAGGTAAATAGTCATTACTTTAATACTACGTGATAAGTTGTATTTTCTTTTAAGTAAGTTCTATTACAAATAGTTTTATATTTGTAATATTACTTTTTAATTTAATTTTAGGATTAGTTAAGTTTTAATTGAGTTTCATATTAAAAATCAGGAAAAAAAAAAACAGATTAGCCTGGTCAAACCCGGGTTTGGCCCGGCCCGGCCCGGATAGGCTTGGCCTGGGTCAAGTCACGGTCCCGGGCTGGGCCATAGGTTTAGCCAACCCGGGACCGGCCCGGCCCGGGACTATTCCAGCCCGGGTTGCTTGGGCCCGGCCCGCAACCCGGCCTGGACCGTTCTATAAAAGGCCGGGCCGGCCCGGCCCGGCCTTTTGAGCACCACTAGATATAACTATGCCAATATATTTTATTGAACCAACTTCCTTAAATAATAACTTCCTTTTATAAATTTCGTAACATAATAATAAGGCCAGCGCTTTGGGGAAAGCTAAATAGTTTCCGGAGTGTGAAGACTTGGTCAAAAATTGTTCAATTTTGTTTTGACAATTTTATTTTGTAAATTGTTAGGGGGAAAATAAAAAATCTCCGCCTCACCTCTCGCTCTCCACCTCACCTCTCTCTCTCCACCTCACCTTATCATCTTTACCGGCGAAGGTCGCCGGCCGGTCAATTTTCCGGCCGGCGACCTTCAATCATTAAAAAAAAAAAAATCTCTCTCCTCTCTCTCTCTCTCTCTCTCTAAAAAAAAAAAAAAAAATTTTTTACTTTAAGACCTAGATCTGGTCTGAACAGACCAAATCTAGGTCCGTTCTGTTCGTGAGGAACAGATCTGTTCCTCACGAACAGACCTTGGTCTGTTCTTGAAGAACAAACCAAGGTCTGGTCTGTTCTTCACGAACAGACCTAGATCTGGTCGTTCTTCACGAACAGACCAGTTCTGTTCGTGAAGAACATACCTAGATCTAGTCTGTTCTTCAAGAACAGACCAGATCTAGGTCTTAAAATAAAAAAAAAAAAAAGAGAGGAGAGAGAAATTTTTTTTTTTTAATGTTTGAAGGTAGCCGGCCGGAAAATTGACCGGCCGGCGACCTTCGTCGGTGAAGATGGTGAGGTGGCAGAGATAGAAGATGAGATGGAGGAGAGAGGTAAGGTGGAGAGTTTTTTATTTTTATTTTGAACCATATTCCCCATAAAATATGTTTCCCCGGAAACTTTTCAAAAATCTGCATATTCCCTTTAAAATTTCACACCCCGGAAACTATTTAGCTTTCCCCAAAGCGCTGGCCTAATAATAATTTAACTTTTTGTTCTCTCAATAAAAAAAAACAGAAGGGAAAAATGTTCACTGGGACAAACATCAGTTTTTAATTAACGATATTATTTAGAAGCCATTCCAAAATTTAAAATATAGTCCTTAGAAATAAAATAACCTATTTAAAAAAAAAAATATGCGTGTCCTTCTTAGAAAGAAAATAACTAATTTAAGAAAAGAGTTATTTCCTTTTTGGCCCTACTTTGTGACCAACTTCCTTCTTGGCCCCCTATTTTTTTATAAATTCAAATTTAACCCCTTATTTTCAAGTAAATGCCATAATTACCCTTCGTTATTTCAAAATAAAATATTAAAAAAAGAGATATTTCCATCTCACCTATTTTCAAGTAATTGCCATAACTACCCGGAAAATTTTCTCTTTTTTTAAAATATTTTTAATATTTTTTCTGATAGTTTTATTTTGAAATTAGGAAGGATAGTTGTGACATTTACTTGAAAATAAGGGGTCAAATTTGAATTTATGAAAAATAAGGGGTCAAGAAGGAAACTGGTCACAAAGTAGGGGGCCAAAAAGAAAATAACTCTTAAGAAAAAAGTAAACAAAAAATATTGTAAGGGTTAAAAAAAAGGAAATTGACCTCGCTATCTCTTAATAAAATCGTGTGCTTCTTAGAAATAAAAATAACTAATAACAAAATTACACGGATTAAAAAAAGAAAATTGAAATTTCTCTCTCGCTGAAATAACTAATTTAAGAAACAGGAGTGCTACATGTACAAAATCTTTGACAAAATTCTCGACTTAATGACTCATTTTCATTAAAAGACAAAAGTTGATCAAAGTTTTTCAAAGTTTAACTTTAATCTGGACCGTTCTTTTAGAATTTTGTCAAGAAGTTGTATCAAACAAAGAAAAAAAACAATAAGCAGGATACCAAAAAGTTTGGGTATCCAGAATATATAACAATAATAAATATGGAAAGTCAGATGTCATATTTGGGGATAGCGCCTAGAGCAATACTATGAGGCGCCTATACACACTGGGTTAAAATTTCGTCAAATTTGATTGATACAACTTCTCGTACCCTAGGACATAGGATATACCCTAATATTTAAAAAAAAAATCCAATCATAATTCTTCAAATTATTATTAGTTTTTTGTTTTTATAAGAAGATACATCAAGACACTAACTCGCACATGAAATTTGAACGAATGCCGCGGATTCATGAGTTATTCATCCAAACACACCATCACTTGACATTTGGGTTGTATTGGGCCCACATAAACTAAGGATGGGGCTTTATCAAGGGTTTGGTGTTGATTCAAAGTAACCCAGCCCACTACACAAATTCCCTTACAAGTTACACCCTCTGTTGATGTCGGTTAAAATGGTTGGCCCAACACATTATTTTAGTCTGTCATATTTATCCTATGCTCCCAAATGAAAAAAGTGAGTGTTGTGATATTAATAGTAATTATATATAAGATGTTATAATAACCTTACTGTTTTTGAAAAATAGTTCAGTAATGTAATTTGATAACCCAAAGTATAAGAAATATTGTATTGTAACTAAAGGATAAAGATATAAGAAGTGAGATAGTAACTAAATCTTTATTCACTGGACTTCAACAGTAAGAAATTTGTTTCTTAAATTTTACATACCAAATTATGAACCCAAGTTGCCTATTTATAGTAACCCATGCATGGGATACTTTAGTCTAAGAAAGACACGTAAGAAAGAGCCTTCATGGTTAAGAAATTTCTCTCCATGACTAGCCAAAGAACTATGCTCATGAGATGACACGTTTAGTGCATATCTAAATAAGGAATGAGAGGTGGATATAAAGGCACCATTCTTGAAACAAATTCAAATTCCTTCAAGGTAGTAATACTATAGGCACCTATCATATATGGGCAGCCAAAGCCATAAAGGATCATAACACTCCCCCTTGGATGACCATAACGCGAAATAATAACCTCATTAAAAATCTTATCAGAAAGTCATGTAAGATAAAATCTGATGAAGAAGAAGAGTATAATAGTAGAGTTATTGAGTAACGTTGAATACGCATAAAATACTGCCTCGTTAAAACCTTGCCAGAAAAACCCATTGGGATAAAAACTGGACGAAGGAAAAAGAGTACAGAGCGTAGATATCCAGCCAGTACTAGTGATACGAAAATCTTCATAGATGATATTCTCCCCCTGATGAATATCATATCTTAGACCGATGTATTCTTATACCATAAGATTATTCAAACTCCGCATTCCAATGCCATGTACTAGTTTTCTGAATGTTGTAGTAGGCAAAGACTTGGTAAACAAGTCGGCATAATTTTCACATGATTGTATCTTCCGAATATCAATTTCGCCATTCTTCTGTAGATGGTGCGAGAAAAATAATTTAGGTGAAATGTGTTTTGTTCTGTCACCTTTAATATATCCTTCCTTAATTTGAGCAATGCAAGCCGCATTATCTTCATAAATAATGGTAGGTGATTTTGTAATTCCGGGGAGATCGCATGAAAGTCTAATATGACTAATAATAGACCTTAGCCATACACATTCTCTGGTAGCTTCATGAAGAGAAATAATCTCCGAGTGGTTAGAAGATGTAGCAGGCATACTTTGCTTACTTGATCGCCAAGAGAAAGCTGTACCGCCACTACTAAAAACATAACCTGTTTGTGAAACTCCTTTATGTGGATCAGATAAATATCCTGCGTCAGTATATCCTATCACTTGTGAACCATCAGAGGAATTCTTCGAATAGAATAACCCCATGTCAGTAGTTCCTCGAAGGTATCGGAGAATATGTTTTACTCCCATCCAATGTCGTTTTGTTGGTGCCGAACTGAATCTGGCCAATAAATTTACTGCAAAAGAAATGTCAGGTCTAGTACATTGAGCCAAATATAATAAAGCACCGATTGCACTTAAATAGGGTACTTCAGGACCAAGTAGTGCTTCATTATCTTCTTTAGGACGATAAGGATCTTTTATAGTATCAAGAGATCTGACAACCATTGGAGTACTAAGAGGATATGAAGTGTCCATGTGAAATCTTTTCAAGACTTTTTCAATATATAAATTTTGATGAACAAGTATGCCACTTGTGCTCCTCTCAATTTGTAAACCAATGCAGAATTTTGTTTTTCCAAGATCTTTCATCTCAAATTCTTTCTTCAAATATTCTGCAGCTTTTGAGACATCTTCAACTGTCCCAATTAAGTTTATATCATCAACGTATATTGCAATGATAGCAAATCCAATATTTGATTTCTTGATGAACACACATGGACAAACCGGATCATTTACATAACCTTCCTTGGTCAAGTATTCACTGAGACGATTGTACCACATTCGCCCTGATTGCTTTAAACCATATAAAGCTCTATTAAGTTTAAGTGAATACATGACACGTGGTTTTCCTTCAGGTAACTTGAAACCTTCGGGGACTTTCATATAAATATCTGTATCTAGATTGCCATATAGATATGCAGTAACGACATCCAGTAGATGCATATCGAGTCCTTCTTGAGCGGCTAGACTGATTAAATATCTGAATGTAATGGCATCCATAACAGGAGAATATGTTTCCTCATAATCTATCCCAGGTTTTTGTAGAAAACCCTGTGCCACAAGTCGTGCTTTGTAGCGAACGATTTCGTTATTTTCATTGCGTTTTCTCACAAAAACCCATTTGAACCCAACTGGATTTACATCCTTAGGTGTGAGGACCACTGGTCCAAAAACACTACGCTTATTGAGTGAATCTAGCTCTGCCTGAATTGCATCTTTCCATTTCGACCAATCAGGTCTTTGTCGACATTCCTCAATAGAGCGTGGTTCATAATCACCATTCTCTTTCAGAATTGAGGTTGCCACTGCAAAAGAAAATACCTCGTCGATAATTGTTTCATTTCGGTCCCAAACTTCCTTTGAGCATTCATAATTTATAGAGACTTCCTCATTATTTTGTATCTCTGCCTCATCAAAAGTTTTATCCTCTTCAAGGGGTATTTGTTCAGAAAGTGTGGCTGTATCATTAATAGTCTCTTCTAGAGAACTATTATTTTGTGATTGATTCTTTCTCTTTCTAGGAATAGTATCTTTAGAACCAATTGGTCGTCCACGTTTCTGACGTAGCTTAGACGACTCATTTGCTATAGCAGTTTCTCCTGGTCCTTTAGGAATATTAATTCGTGCACGAGCATTAACAGCAGGGATATATGATTCTGTTACCCTTGCAGCATCATTAAATGCATCTGGTAGTTTATTTGCAATGCCTTGCAAATGTATTATCCTTTCTACTTCTAGTTCTGACTGACTAGTTCGAGGGTCTAGATAAGACAAACTCTCTGTATGCCAGCATAAATCATTTTGTTTATTATCCGATGTAGACGGATTTTCTCCCCCTAATGGTGGGAAAATTGTCTCATCAAAATGACAATCTGCAAAACGTGCGGTAAAAGTATCACCTGTCATAGGTTCGAGATATCTTATAATAGATGGTGAGTCAAAACCAACATATATACCCAGCCGCCGCTGAGGTCCAAATTTAGTACGTTTTGGAAGTGAAATAGGGATATACACCGCACACCCAAAAACACGTAAATGTGTAATATTTGGTTGATGACCCAAAACATGTTGTAACGGAGAATAACCATTTGCTCTGGGTCGAAGACGGATCAAAGCTGCAGCATGTAATATTGCAGATCCCCAAGCCGAAATAGGCAATTTAGTTTTCATCAACATTGGTCTTGCAATTAGTTGTAGATGTTTTATGAATGATTCTGCTAGACCATTCTGGGTATGAACATATGC
Organism: Eschscholzia californica subsp. californica; assembly: GCA_002897215.1. NCBI lineage: Eukaryota > Viridiplantae > Streptophyta > Magnoliopsida > Ranunculales > Papaveraceae > Eschscholzia > Eschscholzia californica. The sequence goes on along the minus strand of BEHA01050399.1, from coordinate 15,304 downwards.
TACAGGATGTTCAAGATCAATACCAGCAGCCTGACAGTAAGCATCAAAAGCCTTTGATGTAAATTCTCCTGCCCCATCAAGACGTATCCTTTTGATAGGAAAATCTGGAAAATGAGCACGTAGTCTAATAATCTGAGCTAGTAATCGTGCAAAAGCATTATTACGAGTTGATAAAAGATTAACGTAAGACCATTTGGTAGATGCATCAATTAATACCATAAAATATCTAAATGGTCCACATGATGGGTGAATAGGACCACAAATATCTCCTTGAATCCTTTCCAAAAATTTAGGAGATTCTATATGAACTTTTGTGAAAGATGGTTTTACAATCAATTTACCAAGAGAGCAGGATTTACAATTAAAATCCTTAGTTATCAGAAACTTCTGGTTCTGTAATGGGTGTCCTTGAGAATTTTGGATTATTCTACTCATCATGGTAGATCCAGGATGTCCCAAACGATCATGCCAAAGTGTCACCACACTAGGGTCGTAAAGCTTCTGGTTTACGACAACATATGATTCAATCGTTCTTATCCTTACAAGATACAATCCAGAAGAAAGAGTCGACAGTTTCTCTAAATCATGTTTCTTGCCAGAAGTATTTGAAGTAATATATAAATATTCTTCATTATTTTCATCTCTAGTCTCGATGTGGTAACCATTTCGACGAATGTCTTTAAAGCTTAATAAATTTTTCAAAGACTTGGTTGAAAACAATGCGTCATCAATGATTATTTTCGTACCATGCGGTAATATTATAGTTGCTCTACCAGAGCCTTCAATGAGACTAGATGAACCAGCGATTGTTATCGCATTAGCCTTGTATAACTTCAAGGTCTCAAAATATTTATTGTTTCGAAAGATAGAGTTTGTAGTTCCGCTATCAACTACACATATATCTTCATCATCCTTTGATATTGTCTTTCTGTAATCCATACCTTATGTACACAAAAGTAAGACATAAGATTATAACATATTTGTATTATATGAACATGATAATATTACATTAATTATTTAAGAAACAAAAAATATATACAAATATAACACTATTCTGGGAAAATTTTGTCAAACTCTTCATCAAGTAGTTTGTCAAATTCAGCTGGAGGTAGATGATCAAAGCTACCATCATATATATCTCTTTCGGCTGCTGGGACACAATCTTTTGGAATCTCCAGATTACCGCCGTAATCAACAGGAAATAACTCGGTTTGTGATTCAGTATGATGAATTTCCACTTCATCAACTAGAAAATCAGACACATCTAATCCAGTGTTATAGGAGGAACCACCTATCTCCATCTGGTTCATTTCTGTATTCGTCGTTGATTTCTTTAACGACGCTTGATAAAGATCTACCAGATGTTTTGAAGTTTTACAGGTCCTTTGCCAATGACCTGTCATGCCACATCTATAACATGATTTAGTTTGCATTTCAGATGGTTCATTTAATTCTCTTTTTCCTTTGTTTTGTCGACTAAATGGATGATGTTTAGTACTCGAGTTATTATAACGTCCTCGACGACCACGACCGTAACCACGACCACGTCCACCAGAGTGGTAGCCACCATCTCCGTTATTCCAATTTTGACCATTCCCACGTCCGCGTCCTCCAGAATGGTAGCCACCATCTCTGGTATCTATTTGGTGATCGTTGCCACGACCACGTCCTCTAGAGTGGTAGCCACCACCTCTATTATTTTTGTTGTGATCGTTGCCACGACCACCTCGTCCATAAGATGCCACATAGGTTTCAGATACTTCTGAATAACCTGTTGGACGAGCTTCTTGATTTTTCATAATAACTTCTCTATTTTGTTCCGCAACAAGTAGACAAGAAATTAAATCAGAATGACATTTAAAATTCATATTTCTGTATTGTTCTTGCAGGTTCATGTTAGATACATGAAAAGTAGAAAATGTTTTCTCCAGCATTTGTTCTTCACTAACAGGAAAACCACAATGTGCCAATTTTGTCGTTATTTTAAACAAAACAGAACTATACTCAGAAACAGTTTTATAATCCTGCAGTCTCAGATGCAACCAGTCATTTAAAGCCTTAGGAAGGATAACTCTTTTTAAATGGTCAAAACGTTTCTTTAAACCGGTCCATAACAATAAAGGGTCTCTCATATTTAAATATTCCGACTTTAGATCTTCACATAGATGATGTCGGATAAAATTTAGTGCAGCCGCACGATTCTGAGAAGTTTCATTATTTCCCTCTGCTATGGTTTTCTTTAGATTCCTTTCCTCTAAATGAGATTCAACATCAGGAGCCCAATTAAGATAGTTCCTTCCTGCTAAGTCAAGAACTGCAAAATTTATATTAGTTAGATTCGACATTTGAAAAGTAATAACACAACTTACTTTGATTTTCAAACGGTTTTCAAGATAACCCTTCGTCTATAACTGGAATTATTTCCCCACTTGGTCAGAGCCTCGTGCTGATAACGTAATGTAATTTGATAACCCAAAGTATAAGAAATATTGTATTGTAACTAAAGGATAAAGATATAAGAAGTGAGATAGTAACTAAATCTTTATTCACTGGACTTCAACAGTAAGAAATTTGTTTCTTAAATTTTACATACCAAATTATGAACCCAAGTTGCCTATTTATAGTAACCCATGCATGGGATACTTTAGTCTAAGAAAGACACGTAAGAAAGAGCCTTCATGGTTAAGAAATTTCTCTCCATGACTAGCCAAAGAACTATGCTCATGAGATGACACGTTTAGTGCATATCTAAATAAGGAATGAGAGGTGGATATAAAGGCACCATTCTTGAAACAAATTCAAATTCCTTCAAGGTAGTAATACTATAGGCACCTATCATATATGGGCAGCCAAAGCCATAAAGGATCATAACATTCAGCCCTAAATAAGAATATATTTTCTTTCAACAAAAAAATATATTTTCAAATATGTGGCTACATTATTATATCTTTTTTTTTGTTCCATCTTTAATTTGGAATTTGAAATGTTGGAGAAAAATAATTTGATAATGAACCCCTAACACGTATTCATTCACTTCTACACGTGCTGCAAATTTTGAAAGATTAGGTTCCCACCGCGTCCTACGGACGCGGTAGATCCCTTTTGGCTAACGCCGTCTCATTAATTATGAACATTAAGATCAAAACAATTGATAAGAAGAAACTCATAAACTTTAAACTATTGGAAGAAACATTAAACTATTGGCAAAAAAGTTAAAACTTACACAAAAAGTTAAGAGTATAAAAACTATAAAATGAAACAGATGATTAAAATGGCTATAATTTCCTTTGTTAATGTTTTTTCTTTTCAGATTGCTTGTAAAAAGAAAAATGAAACATATGAGTTATATCTATACTAGGCATAATCCCCGCCCTACGGGCGGGGAAATGCCCTTTGCGTTACATGGAAAAGTAGACGTGTTATTAAGCTATTTTGTTTTTTCACATTTGGTACTTTCTTATTCTAGTTTTAATTTTTCGGATTAATCCTCTCTAAAGATAAATGTGATATTCTAGAGGTATAAGATCGATATTAAGTTATATAAGTTTTTGAGATTATAAAACTATTTTTGATTTTGATGTTCATTCTTAAATTTATTTAGAAATTTACTTGTAAAAAAAAACTTTCTCATACAATAATTTCTTTCACTATAAACATATCATATTTTCAAAGAAAGACGAAAGAATTAGTAACAATAACTTACTTCACAAAATGAACTCGATTAAGAATCCATGGGAATAAAAAAAGAATACACCGTCTGTCTTTGGAGAAAAGAAGAGGGGGACAAATAGGACTTGATAATTTAGTACACCTTACATTTAGATTCGCCAACCTACTTTTTCTTTCTCTCGTCAAAAAAAAAACCTACTTTTTCTTTCAAAAAGATAAATTAGGGTCAAGTTCAATTTATTTTGTTCTAATTATCTACTTGTATTTTGTAGTGTTCTATTTTTTGTCTCTCATAGTTTCTCATCGAAGAAA
>BEHA01050398.1:660285-696155 GCA_002897215.1 Eschscholzia californica subsp. californica | reverse complement strand
GTTTTTTGATTTTATTGCTTATAACATGGTAGAATTCTCTTATGTCTTTCCATATTTCTCCTGAGTTTGTTTTCTTAGCATTTTGTTGATAGTAATCCTGCTTTTTATAGTTAGTATTTCTTGTCTCCTAGGCCTTATTACTAGATTTGGGCTATTATAAGCTTGTTTTTAGCATGCTTACTCTGAACCATACCATCCTTGCTTGGAATGTCAGAGGATGTGGCAACTTCATCAATAGGAAGCATCAATAAAATAGCATAAGCCTGACATCATCTTCCTCGCTGAGACTAAATGCATTAACACTAACATTAGAAAACTCCTCAACTTACATAACCATTACAACCACTATACGGTGGAGCCTTTACAAGGCTGGTGGGTTTGCTATCTTTTGGAACCAGGTTTGTTCTTTAGACATTTTGCATGTAGACTCTAATATGATCCATACTAGAGGCACCTACCCCCACAATAATCAAAAGTTCATCATTACGGGCTTCTATGGAAGCCCGTATAAACCCAACAAAATGAAACCTTGGGATGAACTTAAGAATCATGTACCAGACCAGAACATTCCGTGGGTGCTTATAGGAGACCTCAATAGCATCCTTCACCCCACAGACAAGATGGGGGCACTGAGACCCTCCAGATCCATGCCACTAAAACTCTTAAAGCTATTACTGAGTTGGGCGTCCATGATATAGGTTACTCCGAGCCGCCTTACACTTGGTCCAACAAACAATTCAGTGCAAACTTAATCCAAGAGCATCTTGCTCGAGCTTTGACTAACCATAAGTGGCTCACTGACTACTCGACTTCCCTTCTCTCCCATCTGTCGGGTATCGGTTCAGATCACAAACCCACTCTTCTCACCACCAGATCAAAATGCAACCTCGGCCATAGGCCCTTCAAATTCATCAGAATCTGGATGTCTCAACCAGATTGTGGTCGGTTCATCAAATCTAACTGGCTCAGCACTCCCACTCCTATTCAATCGATACTCAATTCCTTCGCTATCAAACTCTCTAAATGGAACAAATCTGTTTTCTGGCAGCTGGAGACGAAAATAAAACTTTTCACCAATACCATTCAGGAGGTCACAAATCCTAACTCTTTTCAGAATCTCTCTTCCCAGTTAGAAGAGTTATTTCTCCAACAAAAGAGTCTCTGGAAAGACAAATCGCGTAATGCGTCCATCAACTTGGTTGATCGTCACACCAAATATTTCCATTCTAAAGTGATAAAATGGAATAGAAAAACCAAATCAACTCTATCTAAAGGGAAGATAACACTTGGACTAACGACTCTGCAGAGATTGCTAACATCATCTCTTCTCATCTCATCAACATTTCTTCCTCGTGATGCACCACCATTTCAGACGACCTTCTTAACCTCTTCAGCAACCAAGTCAACCATTCTCATAACTCGATCCCCATAGCTAACCCCCTGAAGAAGAGGTCAAAAATGCAGTTTTTTTCCCTCAAGCCTGATTCAGCTCCCGACCCAGATGGGTACCCCCTTCCTCTACCAATCGAACTGGGATACAGTCAAAGAGGACCTGTCTAAGATGATCAACAACTTCTTCCATACCACTCATCCCCACATCTAACCACACCCACATCTGTCTGATCCCCAAAACCAAAACCCCCCAAAACCCGGTCGACTTCAGACCCATCAACTTGTTCAACACCACATACAAGATCATCACTAAAATCCTGGCCAACCGTTTGAAAAGACTGTTGCAGGATCTTATCTCTCCCTTTCAAGCTGCCTTCATTCCTGGCAGACAAATCATCCATAATATTATCATTAGCCAGGAATTGATTCACTTTTTCAAGAAACTCCGCGGATCCAAAAGGTACTTCGACCTGAAACTCGATATGTCTAAAGCTTTTGACCGTATAGAATGGGAGTCCCTCGAGAATGTCATGATCAAAATGGGCTTCTCCAACCATTGGTTTCGTCTAATTCACTCTTGCCTCTCTTCTTTTTCCATAGTGGTTCTTATCGATGGTCGCCCCGGTCCAACCTTCAATGTTAGTAGGGCATAAGGCGAGGAGATCTACTATCTCCTTTCTTATTCACTATAGCCATGGAATGCCTGAGTAGACTCCTTGAAAACAGTAACTCCCCCGATCAGTTCGTGGGATTCCCCATCCCTAACTCCAACATCACCATTAAGCATCTTCTCTTTGCGGACGACTGCATTATCTTTGGTCAGAAGTCCCAAGAAAACATTCACCAACTAAAGCAGATCCTCCAGACCTTTAGTGCAGCCTCAGGCCAAATGATTAACTATGCTAAGTCCACCATCTTTTTCTCAAAAAACTCGCACAAGAAATTCAAAAGGATGATCATCCGTAATGAAGCAATCCTCTTCCCTCGACAAATATCTAGACACCAACATGTTCATTGGGGCCAACAAAACCCAAGCTTTCTCCTCCCTCCTTTCCCAAATTCAGAATAAACTTGCTAAGTGGCAGACTAATCTTTTATCCCAAGCTGGTCGCTCAGTGGTCATCTCCACTATTGCAGTGGTCGTTCCCCGATACCAAATGCAATGCTTCACCCTTCCCAAAGGTATAAGTAACAGCATCGAGACCCTCCAAAGGTCTTTCTGGTGGGGAAAATCCAAAACTATCCAACCATAAACTGGTCCTCCATTTGCCTTCCTCGCAAACTGGGGGGCCTCGACTTCCGCCTCCCTCACCTGGATAACAAAGCTTTCATGGGAAAATTGGCTTGACGCATAATCAAGAACCCTCAAGCCCTGTGGGCTAAAATTTTGAAAGCCAAGTACTTTCCCAAATCTCCAAAACCATCCTCTCCCAAACCCCATCACTCTTGGATCTGGAAGTCCATCGGCAAACACTTCCCTCTTCTCTCTGCCTGATCTTCTGATATGTCAATCAGGGCACGCACATTGATATGACACGATTATTGGATCCTGGATCACCCTCCGCCGATCCCTAATACTTGAAACATCAACCTGAATTGGGTGGACCAACTCATACATTGTGATACGTGGAACATAAACTTAATTTATCAGTGCTTTACTAATGAAATTGCTAATGCTATTTTTGCTATTAACTTGCAGGGATACAAAGAGGATTCAGTTAGATGGCCTCTAACGAAATCAGGTAACTATACGATCAGTTCGATGTATCATAACCTGAGACTCACAGGCTCTACTAATCAATACGAGGTTGTGAACTGGAATCTTACATGGAAGATAAATACAACACCCAGAATAAAGCTTTTCCTTTGGAAATGTTGCACGAACAACCTACCATCACGCGACAAGATAGGTAAATATGTTGGTAATAATTATAAATGTACATATTGTGACCAGAATGAAACCATAAACCACGTGCTACTACATTGTAACGATGCTAGACCGATTTGGTTTTACTTTCATATTTGTACATTGATATAACTAATATCAGAGATTGGAATCTTAGCTGGAAAGATATTGACGAGGATTTAACTAACATTTATGCTAAAAATTCTATGGTTTATCTGGAAGGTGAGATATGAGAAATGCTTTTCGGAGCAATCTCAACTCCAATGCATGTTATTAATAGAATAAAAGCAACTCCAACTAAGCTTACGACATGTTCAACCAATTTGGACAAGCAAAAGAATCAATCCAAGTGGACTCCACCAATATCTCCCTTCCTCAAAATTAATGTTAATGCGTCATTCACCGAAGTAACAGAAATGGTCGGCATCGGCTGTGTTATGCACGATGAATCAACACACTTTGTTATAGCTTTATCAGAATCAGTCAGAGGTCAAAATCCAGAATAATATTGAATCAATGGCTAAGCACCACGTATGGCTAAGCATTCATATTCTTCCCTTTAGATGGCTAAGCATTCATATTGAAGAGGTTAAGAAGGTAGTCTGAAATGGTGGTGCATCACGAGGAAGAAATGTTGATGAGGTGAGAAGAGATGATGTTAGCAATCTCTGCAGAGTCGTTAATCCAAGTGTTATCTTCCCTTTAGATAGAGCCTAAGCACAATTCACATTACCCATGGAGGAATTTCACTACATTTCGCATTGACTTCGCTTCCTTGACTTTGTATCGACTTCTCGTTATTAAAACCGTTATCTGAAACTTGTTACTCGATTTTGCGTCAGCTTAAGAAATTCCCTTGTACCGTTGTGAAATATGAACTTCGCTACATTGTTCTTTGCACTGAGTATTTCAAAGAGCTTTCTCTCTCTCTAACTGTGTTCCTTTGTGATGGGTTTTGCAGGCGACGATTGATTTTGATTGTTTGGGTCCACTTTCTTGGTGGATCTAGTGCAGAGGAAAGAGCTTTTTTAGTATTATACGATGATAATCTCTCTTTCTGTCTCTTTCCTGATCTTATCGTAGTTGTACAAATCTCAGCATGTTGCTGCTACAAATTCTCGGTGATATCTTCATTGTAGGTCCAGTTCAGTAAGCAGGCGTTGTTCATTTGCACTCATCAAGATCCGAAAACTACCCGTAGTTGTATTTTATGCAAGTATAGTTCTCTAGGGTTTTTCATGGTATTCAATATAACAGCAAAATAGATAGTCTAAGTAAATGAAACACATTTTAGAATTCAATTGATAGATTGGATTGCAATACTGTTTTGAGAGATCTCTTGATATAAGAGTTATGACCAACCTTCAACAAAAAAAAAAAAAAGAGCTATGACCAAAAATACAAATTTGTGACTTCGAGCCATCTTTTGATTTTGACATATAGCTTATTAAGAAGAAATTTTAATGTTTCTTTTAGGATATTGACTACCATGCATAGTCATTACAAAGGTGTTGATGCGTCACTACGATGTGACAAGCACGACAATTGCAGAAATTAAATCCTTATAAAAGCGGACTTAAAATCCAACTAAACTATTGACCAAAGTTCATATAAAAAATTGGCATAAAGTCGATCTAACTATTTTTATTGGCACTCAAGTTCAATAATCTTTTATTTACACTTTCATGAGATCGAAATTTGGGACTTTTGTATTCAGAGTAGATTTACTACCGACTGGGATAACAATTGTTGGCAAATTTAAAGGTTTTGGCACCCATTCTTGCGAAAGCTCCCTAACCACATCCATAATGGGATGTCATTGTATAATCGATACTTACTGAAATCTTGTTTTTGTGTTTGTTATGATCGGGTAAATATCACATGGTCTCCGTGGGCTACGATGGATTGTTATAAGAATAGCAAGAATGATGCTATCCTAGGAGGTAATCCCTCCCAGCCCAATCTCGGCGTGCTTACATGGCACGCCACCCGGGCATAGCCAGGGCCGGCCCAAGTATATCGGAGGTCCCAAGCGAAATTAAAAATTGGGGCCCCATACAATAGATATTAGAAACAAATTGAATAAAATTTAAACATGCAAAGGGTGGGATTGAACACTTGACCTGTTATTCAAGATCTAAAGTCTTTACCACTAAGCTACGACTTAAATTATGTTTGAAATTGGTTTAAAGTATAATTAGTTTTTCGAAAGTTACATAAAAATAGGAAACATGAGGCCCTTGGTTATTTGGGGCCCAAAACGATCGCTTTGGTGGCTTTGGTCACGGGCCACCCCTGGGCATAGCATGACACATTGTCAACTGTTTTAGTTTGAATTCGGTTATTTTGTTTTGAGTCCCTCAAATTTTGGTGGTTTAAGATTAAATAACCCTAAATCCAGGCGATGAGAAATACTTAACAGTACCTTCATCTAACGGCCAACGTCTTTTCCGCAATTTGAAGTGGGTTTTCTTTGCCTTACCCTCTCTCAATCTCAGCCGACCTCACTAAACTCTCACTCGTCCCTCTCCTTTGAGTATTGAAAGTTGAAACCCTAGAATCTGAAAAACCTAGAAATTTATCCAGCAGATCTTCATCAGGTGAATAAGGATTTCACATCCTCTCTCAAACCCTAATTTCTCTTTTTTTAAGCTACCCAAATTATCATTTTTTACCCATTTTATTTTTCATTCAATATGATTCCAGTATTGTTTACTAAGCTTAAGCAAAACCCTAACTTTGACTACCCTTAACTGAAATTTTAGGGTAAACTCCTTTAAGCTTATTATTAGGTTAAATATTTGATTCGAGTTCTGGGTTGTGAACAGATTAGGGTTTAGATAGCTTTTGACTTGGGTTGTCATTTTTTTTCTGATTTTGTTTGGTACATTTATTAGTAGAATCTGGAATTGAAATTTTACATGTTTTTGGTGTGTTCTTAATAAGGGTTTTGTTTTTGTGATCTATTTGGTACTTGTATTAGTTACTGTATGATATTTGTTTTGTGTTAGGTTTCTAACTAATTTCATATTTTGCAGGTGAAGAGTCTAAGAGACAACCATATTATCCACTTGGTTTCTGTCTTTCTTGACTTAGTTCTGTTTTATCTTTCATCTAAGAATTGCAAGCTCTGTAAGTATGTCTATATTTCTTGCAGTTTATATGATATCTGTGTGATGGTCAGTAGATTCTGATGGTTAGAGTTAAATTAGAATAATGAAGGTTAACTCTGATTCTGGCTATTTCTTGGTCAAGTTGAGTTTAGCAACATGTCTGATTTATTTTTTAGACCAATTGATGACAAATGTTGTAGCTTTATTGATATGTATGTCGACTGGTTTGATGTTTCATGATTTTATCTGATGGCTTTTGAGTTTTCAATGAAAGATTGTATAACTTATGAAGCCATGAAGGTAAACTCTTGGATTAGCCTAATAACTCGATATGATTCCTTAGGCCAATTTATTGGTCAAGTTGAGTCGCTTCCTGTTTATGATGGCTGATCTAGAGTTAGCAACTTGGTTTGATATGAATGTTGATTGCTTAATTTGGTTGTTGTATTACTACAACTGAAATAGTAGTAATTGTTGTAGGTCATGGACCTTGGAGCTTCATCAGCTTCTGGTCCGAGTACCGTAAATCTGGTTTCATCTGGACCGAGTGTTGGTACAAGTACCTCAGCAGATACTGCTGTTCCAGTTATTGTGTCTTCTTCTACTGTTGATACTACAGTTCAAGATGGCTCAAAAAAAAAATGCATAAGACATCATAATAACTTACAGATTCATGCACAGAATAATAACTGAGAATGAGTCCAGCAAGTAGTAGAAACCCTTGAGAGAGATAGAGAGGGAGAGTTAGATACCTGTAAGTCGAAGCTACTCTTTCTGAAACAGAGAGAGTGGTGGAAGAGCTCTTAATTCACCCGGGAGACAAACCCGGGAAAGCGTCATTTTTTATACCGGAAACCTAACAAATCGCTTCACCTCTTTCAATTTTTAAGCGCGAGATTGTGTTCCTTGTGTGATTTTCAGAGAGGAAAGATGGGGCACGGCGGCTCCGCTAAAGAAGGCAAAATAGCCTCCATGAATAATCGAAACAAATCTTTAGGAGTGGTGAAGAAGCCGATGAAATCAGTTGGACCAAAACTCAAGAACCAGAAAAATCCAATGAAATCAGTAGGAGCAACAACTACTCCCAATATCCAGAAATGGCCGATGAAATCAACGCGAACAACAACAACTAATCCCAACAACCAGAAAAAACCTAGATCAGCTACACTCAAAAACCAGATTCGATCAACAGAACGAATGCTCAAAAAGGTACCTCAAAAAGTTCATCTTTTTATTGCTAGGGTTTACTGATTTATAGGTTTGGACTCAATATGTTTTCTAGTTGAAGCCATTTTTTAATGTATTTCACTCTTATTTTGTAATAGTGGTTGAAGAGTTTATATAATAGGAGCAAGGTTTGATATTTTTAGGGTTTTAGGTCACATATCTGGAACATGGATTTAACATTTAGTTTTTATTGAGCATTATTATTTCTGGGGTTATAAAACAGATTGAGTTTTTAGGGTTAAGAGAGTATATATTGTATGAAATGTTTGGATGAATCATGGTTTAAGCTGTTTGTAAGTTCAATTTGTTAATTGACTATGCTCCTGTACACTTCAGAGATGAAACACTAGGGTTTCGAGATTGAATAAATAAAACTACTGCATAGGCGTATTTCTTTTTCATAAACTTGTGATATTGGTAAGAGACTATACAGGATGCGGGCATGTTTTATCGTTGAAGTTTCTCCCAGTTTTGGGTTTATGTTCCACTATAGAATATAGATTTTGATAAGACAGATCTTATCACGGAAATTTATTTGGGAGTACTTATATATCAATGAGACGTTAGTTCGATAAGTTTAGTGAGTTCTTTTGTTATGGGAAAATGAGTAAAAACTCATATTTCTTGAAAAATCGAAGAAAAATCCCCTTCTTTATTCTTTAGGACTTAGAAAGATCCTGCTACGAAAAAAAACACCGCAACACTTAACTATTTTTGGGTTTTCTAGTTTGTGTAGATCTCATGGGCATCAAAATTTGAGGGTTAAAACAAGTTCTCTTGGAAAGTAATTTGTTTGAGCTTTTGATTCACCTTCTTTCGCCTTGCTAGAAGCTTTTGACCTTATATGTACTTATGTAGTACAATGTACAACACTGTTAAACTTTTTACCGTATTTTATGATCTCATGGGGATCAGAAATAAAAGCTTTTTGATAGATTTAATTCTGGACATAGTTTCAAGATATTTTTGTTGTGGAGCTGCATACTTTTCGATTTTGTGATTTTACTCAGTTTTGCTAAGTAAGTTTCTCAATCATGTTATGTTTCTGGCTTTATATTTATACGATGACAGCATCTTAACGTTTTTTGTTTTCTTCAAGAATTTGCCTGCTGAAGTCAAAGAAGCTCTAGAGAAGAAGTTAGAAGATCTTAAAAACGAGATTGATCGTCAAGCTTGCTTGGCAATAGAGCTTAAAATTTCCAAGAGAAACAAGAAGAGACATTTTCTTGGTATGTCTACTTTTTCATGTTTCATTGTGTTTGAGTGATGATATGCTTTTGTTTTCGTTGGAATTATTACTAACTTATACAGTGAAACATTGTGCCAATTAGAGGGAATAAAGATAGGTAGGAGCATAAAACGTCTGGAAAAACTGCAACTTACTTCAACAGATCCAACCCAGGAGGCAGATATTAAAGATCAGCTAGCTAAACTGAAGGAAGATCTCGAATATGTTAAGGTAAGCTGTATAGGTTATTGTCTTTGGTGCTCTTTTTTCAGAGATACCTTGGGTGTTAATGTCATAGTGATTTTGGATTGAGCAAAATATGTTTTGCTTCTGAATATTTGGAAATGTATTTACTTATGCGATCCATAGTTTCTCATAGATGTGCGACATACGTCAAATATTCCATTAGCTGTCTAGCTACAGGAAGGATTGTTTGCTAGTCAGAGACGAAGTTGATAGTTGTGTTCTTTGAAACAGTTCTTTCCGACACCCGAGGAGTATGTTTCTTTGTTTATTGGAGGCGATGATGCCAATGTGGTTGAAAAGCGGAACAAATGGCGCAAGGAGATTAAAGCCAATATCATAGACGCAGCGGCTAATGGAAAGGATCTAGAAGGTCAAGGTAATTTGTTTTTTATGCAAGCTTTCTTGTAGTTGGTTACTAATAGGGTCAGGGCAGTTGCATGTTGTTAACTGGACAGCTCAATGATCAAATGTTGGTGAAAGTAACCACCAAGCCTCACATTCACTTTAGATTTATCACGAAAATGAGAAAACTTTGCATTGCAAATGGCACTGAATAACTTGAAATGTTCGAAACCGCTTGTTACATTTTTTCGAATTCGATACATTGAGAGAGGGTTCAAGTCCAACAAAAGAACTAAAATAATTTCTTTAATTGTATGTAAATTTTCCATGCATATCCTCCGTCTAAGACTCTAAGAGAACATTTATCAGATAATATCAAAATTCACTTACATCTGCAATTTCATTACTTTTTATTTGTTTCATTGTAACCCAAAACAGAGAGATGAAGGTTTTAAAAAATTGATTGGATAAGCTGGTTTCATTTTAGTATACGTCTGGCTACTTGGTAGCTTAGTCTTTTACAGACACTTTCTTCTTTTTCTTTTGCTGTTTGGCAACACTAAATTCCAACTAATTTTCAAAATGTGAAAGAAGACTTGCATTAATATGCTTTTGCAGATCTGGAAGGTGATGATTTCTTTATGAACGGAAGCTCAAGTGATGAAGACGATGCTGCCGATGAATGTATCGATAAAAATACGAGGTATGACATCCAATGATGTTTATCTAAGAAACTCTGATTGAGTACTATAACTAAATTAGATGTATGAAAGGATAAATTGAGGCCTAAAATCACAAGGCTTCTGGCTAACAAAACCACACGTAGATCTGTTAAGGTCTAATCTTTGGTGAGGATGCCCTCGATAGGAGCTGGGCATTCGGGAATTTCAAGTCCAATAAAATAGGAAGGTCTCTAAGTAACACCCATTTTGATGTATCTGGTATAATAAGTAGTGGAAACCGTAGAATAGAGAGTTTGAGTTCATAAGCGGAAGAGAACAAGGGATCTCCTCATGTCTTTTCTTTCTGCATATTACCCAATATTGTAACAAAATCAAGCACTTGTTGAGAGGAAGGAGGCAGAGTTCAACCACTCAAAACTTGCTTCCGATACACAAACTATAGTTTTCAGCTTAAACTGTTGATAAAAATATTTTTGGCACCATAAATCTCAGCGAACGAGCTCCCAGTGCCTTCGGAAAAGCAGCATCTAGCATATCTAAAGAAAAAGTCCCTACGTCCCTTCGTGGTTCTGGAAAAGCTGCATCTGGAATTCCTAAAAGGAAAGCCTCGACACCTGCATCTGTAAAACCTGCATACCAGCCATCTTTTTCCGACAAGAAACAGGTTTTTTTTTTTTTTACGTGTTCTTAGATTGCTTTAAAACAAAGCTGTTATTTGTCTTCTCTTACTTTACATTACTTTCTTTCATTTCTTAGAAGCACAAGGCTGCTGAAGCTGTAATCTCTCCTCCTTGGTCGTCAAATAATTCATTCCGTGACTCAAAACACCAGTCTCAAGTAATTCATCCCAGAGTTGGATTTTCCTCGGTCAAGAAACCATTCAAAGAGAGAATTCCACTGTCGTCATCTTTTAACAAATCGGATAGCAAGATACCATCTTCTTCCAGGAATCGTGAATATTCAGATGCTGGGGCAGGACATAATAATCAAAGTTCAAACTCTGAGGTTCATAAACCTAAAAGAAAAAGGAGACCAAAGAAGAAAAAACAACAGGTATGTTTTTTTGAGCATAACTAGAAGCACGTAACTGGGACCAATTTTTTTTTATGATAAACCTTCTTTCTGAAAAACCTGCAATTTTTTCTCCAGGTATGATCAGATAGTGAAGAGTGCTACAGTCACAAGATTCCAGTTGAACTGTTAGATTAGTCCAAAGTTCGTCACCCCACTTTCTTCGTTTTCTTCTTGTAGTCGCATGAAATTGCAATGGAGGAACTACAATATTTCTCAAAGTCTCAAATTGTGTAAAATATTTTTTTCCTCAATTCATATATTATGTAGTTCTTTTTCTATCCATTATGAAATTTTCATCTTTTTCATGCTCTGGTGAATGATCAGGACCACGTTCTCAACTGAGAATTGAGTCACATAAATATGGCATGTATGGTCTGGGATCTGCGGGCAGGCGATACCTCGGTACGGGAAACCTAGAACGCTATCATAGTGATGAGGAAAAAAGAAAAGAAAAAGAGTAGACTGGATTTTCAGATACTGTTTACGCAGTAGTGAATGTATCAAAATGTAATTTACATGGATTTGTTGTTTAATGTTCAAGTTCGGATGCTAAATGTGCTCCCAATTTGCTTCTCAAATTCTTATAAATTATTGTTTGTTCTCGGAGGTTTTCTTTGCCCCTTTTGCCAGACTTAATCTCCTTCTTCGATGCTACTCGTTTCTCTTTTAGATTCTATACTGCTGCAGTTTCTAAATCTACTGTTTGGGTGTTTGACTCTTGATTAATTTGTTAGCACATTGTTTTAGGTGTTGATTCAGCAGGAACTAGAACTCTTTGCTTAAGAGTATCTTTTGCATCGGATTGGTTTGGTTCACCGCTCAGACGTATATGCTTGCATCTCTCCTCGTTCTAGTTGTTTCTTTTACTGCTTTGGTATTATGGGAAATTTGCTTTCTTAGGTTTTATGTCACTTGTCTTCACTTTGACTGGCATACACTCTCTTTGTTCACAATTTACCTGTTCTTTCCACTTAGATGAGTACTTGTACTTGAGGTTTTTGGGGACATGGTCTCTATTTAGAAGAGAATTTTGTGGGTACCTCGAGAATCTTGTAGTTGAATGATTCTTTCACTTGTTTGCCTTATATGTTCGATAGCCATGTTTGAGGAGTCTTAACTCTGTTTTCTCGTCGGTAGGGAAATGTTGGTTCTTTGCTAGTTTTTGGGATCGCCCTTCTCCCTCCAATCTTAATTCTGGAATGGGATGTTAGTTGTCTAAGATACAAATTGGGTTGAAACGAAAAAAAAGTTCTTGGTTTATTCGTCTGTGTAAAAGGCGTTCAGTTATACAAACAGTTTGGATACCAAACCAATACAACCTGTTATCAAGCTATGAAATCGTTTAAATGGAGAGATTTTACGATATTTTCCAAGGGTTTGAGAGGATGGAGATGAGAGAGGAAGAAGATGAAGACGAGAGAGAACTGAGGGAGTTGACGGATGAAGAGAAAAAAATAAGAGTAAGATTTTTTTTTTGAAAGTAACCAAGATAGTCATTACAATGACATTGATACATCAATGAGATGTGATAAGCACGATAACCGTTTATGTCAACACTATCATTACATAAGGCCACTGTAATGGAGGAGACAAGAATACATAAGGCCACTGTAATGGAGGAGACAAGAATACAACAAGAATATTTTCTGGGGTACAAAATTTTGAGTTTCTTTGACATTTTTTTTTTCTTTTGTTTCCCCCAATCATACTACAATTACTTCTCCATGCCGATAAACGTCGTCGGAAAACAAGGGACTTTTTTTTCTTCAAATGGTTCTCTCTATCTTCTAGCGATCACCTCCGACAACCATCATCAGTATTTGCATTTTTCTTTCCCTTTTCTCTCGCTCCCAAACTTTCTCTCTCTCGCAAACTGTAACTTTCTTTTTTTCTCTTTCTCTCAAACTTAAACTTTTCTCTCTCTCTCTCTCTCTTTCTTAATCTTACTGTTCCTACGAAGGGAAGGGTTCCGTTCGCCGGAATTCCCTTCGTCTTAAAGACTTAGACAGTTCTATGACCCTTGATCAAGGGTTTGAAACCTTCCTCGAGTTTTTTAGGGATTTGCCTGCAACCTTTTCCTATGGTCGAAACAATAAAATCTAGAGAGAGGGAGAGAGAGAGAGTAAGTTACATTTGTAAAAAGAAAAAGGAAGAGAGAGACTGATTTAGTTGGGAGAGATTTAGCAGAGAGAGAAAGAGAGAGGAGGGAAATGGTAGTGGTGGTGGTGGTAGAAATTGGTGGGCTAAGATGAGGAAGAAGTTTTGTTGCCTCTAAAAACTTGGGACTAACTGTAACATTATAAGAGAAAGAACTTTACGTTGCCTCCTCGAGGGAATATATGCGAAGCTCGTACATAACTTGGTGACCTGAAATAGGGTGTCGTGTTGGAGATGTCGAGGCCCCAGTGACACCATGCCGCACCTGTGATTGCAACCCAGGATCAGCTTCCATATGAGGAAGTGTACATGCAACACAGGCTGCTAAAAACCTCCCACAAGGTGAAAAGTGAGCACCCATTTCACTGCCAAGCGCAAACATAGTATAACAACAATGTTAATATTCAATGAGAGAGAGTTTCTAACATAAATTAAGTGAGAAGATATACCTACAAAGGACAGCATGGGGGATAGTTAACCGGCATTTTTCTGCATCAAGTGACGCACATGGATTGTTAATATCATGTGGCCATATTCTAAGCTTCACGGTGCAGGGCAATTCTGTGGCAGCTGCTGCAGCCAATGATGAAGCAAGTTCAGATTCAGTTCTAGCAACAACAGGTTGAAGTTCAGTTTCTCCGTTTGTGATATTAATAAAAGCAGCACCTTCTCCAGTTCCAGACAGTGTGGTAGAACGAGAACGAGAAGACCGATGACGGGCACCAGATCTTCCAGATGTTCTAGATTGACTAACACCATTTAGCGCCTGTGATTCCGCACTACGTGCAAGCAGATTAAGGCCTGCAGTGTAGGATCCAGTTAAATGAATCCCAGATGAGTTTTCATGAATGGCATCACTAGGAGGAACCATTGGATGTAAACCAGCTTGACTTTGGCCCATTAGCCAACCTTGAACGAAAGGAAGTTCCCAAAACATTGGGTCACCAAAAGAAAAAATTGATGAATTTGTCCGATTTCACCACTTCTTAAAAGCATTTGGAGACCTGAATTTCCAGAAACATTTCATAGATAGATTCCAGGTGTGACCTCATAGCCTGGCCTAGGTTGCCTATTGAGAGTTTGGCTATCATTTTGCTGATTCATTTCAGTAGTCTCCATAATGTCCATAGCAAAGTCGGGCACCATTTTCCAAGTCTTCTGGTAACTGATATGAGCTCGAATGAATTACAGGAGAGACCTCCATTGGAGAAGGTGAAACCAGATAGTCGTGCTGGTTTCCTGCATTTATATCACTTTGAAGCTGCAAAGAAGCAGAAGAATCAACCATTTGCTGCAAACTACTTAAACCAACAAGTCTATTCACATGTTGCAAAGAAGTTCTTCCTTCATCTCTTGCAAATGGCCAGAACAAGAACGGAGAAGATAAAGGAGACATATTAGTTTCACTTTGTTTACGAACACCAGAATGAACATTTGCAAAAAACACAGCAGGAGGAGGATAATGCAAGTAACCCCCAGATGTTGCCTGTGTCATCGGGGAATCTGGAGAGTCTAGATCATTGACCTGCAAATAGTCCAATTAACCAGTAACTCAATTAAAAACACAAAAAGACAAAAGAGTATTAAGAATAAAATACAAATGCAAAATTTCTTACCTCAGCTGTTAAAAGAAAAGGAGCAGCATGTGGATGGAAATGCACAGCCCGGAGTGAGCGCCTAGTTTTCAATACGATTGTAGGTGCAAATGTCTCTCCCCTCTTGTTGTAGTGCCATATGTACAGCTATAAAAGGATTTTAAATGTCAAAGAAAGAAGTTAACACAATGTCAAATCGATATAATAGAAATGTATGTCAGTCAATTAACCCTTCTTCAAATGATTTAACTGTCCAAAGTCCCAGTGTTCCAGATAATGGACCCTTACCTTGTGACCAGAAGCTACAGCTAGAAGTTCCCCTTGGGCATGAAAGGCTATAGAAGCAATAGGACGGTCTGCATGTGAGAAAAACTGTCAAATATCACATTTACACTTTAAACATAAATGCTTTATTGTTTTTAAAGAACTTTTGACTAAGAAGCTCTGAAAGAGAAATTACAAAAATCACGGGATCCTATACACTCTGCAGTATTTGCATCCCATAACCGAACCTCGTGGTCCAAGCTTCCACTAGCAAGTATCTCTGGGTGTAACGGATGGAACCTAACCTGCAAAAATTCCATTGGATCGTGAGCAGAAAAAATATGTAATAGCAGAAGTAGTCTAGTCACACAGGATTTCAGATAACTAGTGTGATTAAGGAAAAACAATTAACGCACATATGCACACATATATACATTTATATCTATATATATATATACATATAAACTTGAGAATACAACGTTCTTACCACCCAAGGCGTTCGACGATGACCGCTCAACACTTTCAAGCAGCTCCCACTCTGGCAATCAATTATCTTTACCGTGTGGTCACCACTGGACCCAAAGCAGTATGTAGTTCAGTTGGTGGAGAAGAAAAACCAAATCACCCGACACAAAATATCATAATACGAAACCAAAATCATAACTTACTGTGTAGAAGCAAGTGTTCTTCCATCCGGACTAAATGCTGCTGCAATAGTCGAACTTGGAGGAGGTAGTAGAGGACAATACTTCACCGATAAATGTCTCAAAGACTCTGCCTCTACCCTAAAATTGTTATATTTCAGGAATATCAAATGTCTGTAACTTAAATGCACAAGGATGTATGTAATTTATTAAAGATCATCACTTTTATAACTTTTAGGACTAATTATATGAAATGATGCAAGCATCTAATTTTTTTCCTGTCACAGGTAAGAAACAAAATAGTGTTCATGTTACATAGAAGTGGAGATATTGGTTTCTTTCCAAGAGACTTGGGCAATATATATATAATATATATATTATTGGAAACATCCATCAACAAACAAAATGTTACTTGTTTCATATTTAAGATGCAGTTTATGTTAGTAAACATGTGTGTATTTGTGTGTGTATATATATATACCAATGCAAATTTCATTCTCACTCATATACTGAAAGCTTAAGTGCAACAAATAACTATATGGGGGGCTCGTACTCAACTCAGGAATATCAAATGTCTCTTTTGGACTTGAAATTTCCGAATGCCCAACTCCTATCGAGGGCATCCTCACCAAAGATTAGGCCTTAACAGATCTACGTGTGGTTTTGTTAGCCAGAAGCCTTGTGATTTTAGGCCTCAATTTATCCTTTCATACATCTAATTTAGTTATAGTACTCAATCAGAGTTTCTTAGATAAACATCATTGGATGTCATACCTCGTATTTTTATCGATACATTCATCGGCAGCATCGTCTTCATCACTTGAGCTTCCGTTCATAAAGAAATCATCACCTTCCAGATCTGCAAAAGCATATTAATGCAAGTCTTCTTTCACATTTTGAAAATTAGTTGGAATTTAGTGTTGCCAAACAGCAAAAGAAAGAGAAGAAAGTGCCTGTAAAAGACTAAGCTACCAAGTAGCCAGACGTATACTAAAATGAAACCAGCTTATCCAATCAATTTTTTAAAACCTTCATCTCTCTGTTTTGGGTTACAATGAAACAAATAAAAAGTAATGAAATTGCAGATGTAAGTGAATTTTGATATTATCTGATAAATGTTCTCTTAGAGTCTTAGACGGAGGATATGCATGGAAAATTTACATACAATTAAAGAAATTATTTTAGTTCTTTTGTTGGACTTGAACCCTCTCTCAATGTATCGAATTCGAAAAAATGCAAGCGGTTTCGAACATTTCAAGTTATTCAGTGCCATTTTCAATGCAAAGTTTTCTCATTTTCGTGATAAATCTAAAGTGAATGTGAGGCTTGGTGGTTACTTTCACCAACATTTGATCATTGAGCTGTCCAGTTAACAACATGCAACTGCCCTGACCCCATTAGTAACCAACTACAAGAAAGCTTGCATAAAAAACAAATTACCTTGACCTTCTAGATCCTTTCCATTAGCCGCTGCGTCTATGATATTGGCTTTAATCTGCTGGCGCCATTTGTTCCGCTTTTCAACCACATTGGCATCATCGCCTCCAATAAACAAAGAAACATACTCTTCGGGTGTCGGAAAGAACTGTTTCAAAGAACACAACTATCAACTTCGTCTCTGACTAGCAAACAATCCTTCCTGTAGCTAGACAGCTAATGGAATATTTGACGTATGTCGCACATCTATGAGAAACTATGGATCGCATAACGGCATAAGTAAATACATTTCCAAATATTCAGAAGCAAAACGTATTTTGCTCAATCCAAAATCACTATGACATTAACACCCAAGGTATCTCTGAAAAAAGAGCACCAAAGACAATAACCTATACAGCTTACCTTAACATATTCGAGATCTTCCTTCAGTTTAGCTAGCTGATCTTTAATATCTGCCTCCTGGGTTGGATCTGTTGAAGTAAGTTACAGTTTTTCCAGACGTTTTATGATCCTACCTATCTTTATTCCCTCTAATTGGCACAATGTTTCACTGTATAAGTTAGTAATAATTCCAACGAAAACAAAAGCATATCATCACTCAAACACAATGAAACATGAAAAAGTACACATACCAAGAAAATGTCTCTTCTTGTTTCTCTTGGAAATTTTAAGCTCTATTGCCAAGCAAGCTTGACGATCAATCTCGTTTTTAAGATCTTCTAACTTCTTCTCTAGAGCTTCTTTGACTTCAGCAGGCAAATTCTTGAAGAAAACAAAAAACGTTAAGATGCTGTTATCGTACAAATATAAAGCCAGAAACATAACATGATTGAGAAACTTACTTAGCAAAACTGAGTAAAACCACAAAATCGAAAAGTATGCAGCTCCACAACAAAAATATCTTGAAACTATGTCCAGAATTAAATCTATCAAAAAGCTTTTATTTCTGATGCCCATGAGATCATAAAATACGGTAAAAAGTTTAACAGTGTTGTACATTGTACTACATAAGTACATATAAGGTCAAAAGCTTCTAGCAAGGCGAAAGAAGGTGAATCAAAAGCTCAAACAAATTACTTTCCAAGAGAACTTGTTTTAACCCTCAAATTTTGATGCCCATGAGATCTACACAAACTAGAAAATCCAAAAATAGTTAAGTGTTGCGGTGTTTTTTGTCGTAGCAGGATCTTTCTAACTCCTAAAGAATAAAGAAGGGGATTTTTCTTCGATTTTTCAAGAAATATGAGTTTTTACTCACTTTCCCATAACAAAAGAACTCACTAAACTTATCGAACTAACATCTCATTGATATATAAGTACTCCCAAATAAATTTCCGTGATAAGATCTGTCTTATCAAAATCTATATTCTATAGTGGAACATAAACCCAAAACAGGGAGAAACTTCAACGATAAAACATGCCCGCATCCTGTATAGTCTCTTACCAATATCACAAGTTTATGAAAAAGAAATACGCCTATGCAGCAGTTTTATTTATTCAATCTCGAAACCCTAGTGTTTCATCTCTGAAGTGTACAGGAGCTGATAGAGATGAATGGCAGCAACAACCACAAAAGGTGTATCGGAGGCGTCAAAAGAAAGATTCTAAGGCCCAAATTCTGATTTGGCATGTTTTAGATGAAGGGCCCTCTTGGAATCTTGAATAATGTGGGCCTAATCCAAAATGGTTCCACCTTGTTTAAAGTTTTAATGTCTTTTAATGTCTGTTAGTGTCTCTTTAATGTCTTTAATGTCTTATAGTGTCTCTTTAATGTCTTAAATGTCCTTTATAATGTCTTTTAGTGTCCTAGGAGTTTTAGAAGTTCAACAGTCTACAAGTAAAGATGGCAAAGGTTGGTTTTAGGTCTATATAAGGCCTGTATTTCTGCTGTTTGAGGAGAGACAGAGAGTATTCCAGCAGCTATTTCAGCTTTATGTGTTTGTGTGATGCAAATACCCCAAAGGTGTGATGCCTAAGGGCTCTAGGAGTGATTCCTAGTTTGTACTAGTGTGATGCTAGTGTCTTTCTATAATATAATCAAGTTATTTTGTTCCTTAATTCCAGTTTCCCATTTCTGTCCTACATCATTTTGGTATCCGAGCGAGGTTACGTATGGCAAATAGGTCCGGAAGAAATCTTCGAGGAAGAATAACTGATGACCAGCGTGACGAAATCCTTTTCAGAACTGTAGATCAACTCAATGATATAGAAATCAGACTAAGAGAGATGGAAACTCGAACACGCCATCCAGGTAATAATTCTGAAGCTGCAGGACAAGATGACCAAGCTGGTAATGATGACCAGGAAAATCAAGACGATCAGCCCCAAAACAGTCCACAAAGACGTAGGACTCGTGTTTTTGAACTAAGAAATATGAGGCAACCAGAACATGATGCAGCTGGTGATATTACAAAGAAAGTAAGGATTGAAGTACCAGATTTTGAAGGTAAGGTTGACCCAACTCTATTTTCAGATTGGCTTACATCAATCGAAGAGTATTTCGATTGGTTTGATATGACTGATGAGCGACGAGTTAGATTTGCTAAGATGAAACTGGTAGGCTTAGCAAAAGTGTGGTGGAATGGTGTTGAAGGAGATATCAGACGAAAGGGACTGCCATCAATTGACACATGGCAAGAAATGAAGATTAAACTAGGAGAGAAATACATGCCAGCAAACTATCATGACAAATTGTGTGATCAACTTATTAACTTAAAGCAAGGCAGCATGCCAGTGATACAATACATGCAGAAATTTGATGAGCTTAAAACTAGGAGTGAAGTGGTGGAAGATCCTCGACAAGCCCTTGCTCGATATAAAGCAGGCCTAAGAGCTAACATAAGAAGGGAATTACTTCGACATCCAATTTACAATCTGGAACATGCTTTCCAACTTGCGTTGGACATGGATGAGTACCTAAGCTACCCTACAACAAAGAAGTTTGGGAGTCAAACCATGGAAACAGCAAATCGGAGATCTAATGATGGAGTTCGGACAACACCAAATCAACAAACAAACAAATCTCAAGTTTTTAAGGGTTCTTCTACTAGAGATAACGCCAATGGCAAACCCTTTTCAGGAAATAAGTGCTTCAAATGTGGGGAGGCTGGTCATTTGGCATACCAATGCCCAAAGAAGAACTTACATATTGTTATAGAAGACGAAACAAAAGTCGGTTTACAAGAAGATGAGGAGAATCAAAATTTGTTTGATTACGGGACATATAACCCCGATGACTTAGAAGAAGATGAAGAAGATACGTCTCATTTATCTGTTGTTAGGCGCATCCTAGCATCTCCAAAAGTTGAGAAAGAAGATTGGCGACTTACTTCAATCTTCCAAATGTTGGTTCGTTGTGGTGACCAAGCTAAAAAGCTTATTATCGATGGTGGGAGCTGCATGAATGTTGTTTCAGCAACCACAGTTGAACACCTTAAGCTTGCTGCCCAACCGCACCCACATCCTTATAAAGTGGCATGGATAGACAATACCTCAATCCAGGTAAGTCATCGCTGCCTCGTTTCACTTTCTTGTGGTACTTATAGTGATTCCATTTGGTGTGATGTGATTCCTATGAAAATTGCCCACATAATTCTTGGGCGCCCATGGCTTTATGATCGTGAAGTACACCATCACGGGAAGGAGAACACATACAGCTTCACATTCAACAACAAAAACATTGTGTTGAAGCCTATGAGTGCAGCTGAAATTGAAAAATACAAGGGAAAGAAGCCCAAAACTGTTGTTGCAAGCAATAAAAAGTCCCTTCACATGATTACCAAGAAGGAATTTGAATTAGACAGCAAAGAATCGGGATTTGTGTATATTGTAGTGCAGAAAGAAGTTGATAAAACTGCTGCTGTCCATTCCCCTTTGATTCCCTCAGAAGTGTCGAAGTTATTGGCTGATTTTTCTGATGTGGCACCTGAAGAGCTACCTGATGAACTGCCTCCTATGCGTACTATTCAACATGCAATAGACCTGGTTCCGGGATCACAACTACCTAATTTTCCATCTTATCGCATGAATCCAAGTGAGCATGCTGAGTTACAACGGCAGGTTAAAGAGTTGTTAACCAAGGGTTTTATTCGTGAAAGTTTAAGCCCTTGTGCTGTCCCCGCGTTGCTCACCCCAAAGAAAGACGGTACTTGGCGTATGTGTGTTGATAGTCGTGCTATCAATAAGATTACCATCAAGTGTCGTTTCCCAATACCTAGACTTGATGATCTATTAGACATGATGGCTGGTTCTCTAATATTTTCCAAGATAGATCTCAAAAGTGGCTACCATCAAATACGCATAAGGCCAGGGGATGAATGGAAGACTGCATTTAAGACGAAGGATGGTCTATATGAATGGCTAGTCATGCCTTTTGGCTTGTCTAACGCCCCTAGCACATTCATGCGCTTCATGACTCAGGTATTACAACCCTTTATTGGTCAATTTTTGGTTGTTTACTTTGACGATATCCTTATATACAGCAAAACAAAAGAGGAGCATCTAGTCCATTTGCAACGAGTTATGAGGCTTTTACGCCAAGAGAAGCTCTATGTTAACTTGAAGAAGTGTTCCTTCATGAGCACACATGTTGTTTTTCTAGGCTTTGTTGTTTCAGCGAAAGGTGTACAAGTCGATCCGGATAAGGTAAAAGCTATCACAAATTGGCCAACTCCGAGTACGGTACATGATGTACGAAGCTTTCATGGTTTGGCAACATTCTATAGGCGTTTTATCAAGAATTTTAGTACTGTCATGGCACCTATAACTAATTGCTTGAAGAACGGGCAATTTGTATGGACGAAGGCAGCATCAATAGCTTTTGACGAGATAAAGAAAAGGATGACGGAAGCTCCTGTTTTGCACCTTCCTGACTTCTCAAAGGTGTTTGAAGTGACATGTGATGCATCACATGTGGGAATTGGAGGTGTTTTAAGTCAAGAAGGACATCCAGTCGCATTTTTCAGCGAAAAACTTAATGAGGCAAAGCAAAAATATTCCACGCATGACAAGGAATTTTATGCTGTTGTTCAAGCCCTTCGTTATTGGCGGACTTATCTTATTTTTCAAGAGTTTGTGCTATTCTCTGACCATGAGGCTCTCAAATACATAAACTCTCAAAAGAATTTAAATCGTCGTCATGGTAAGTGGGTTTTTTTTTTTGAATACTTTGAATTAATATTGAAAAGGAAAAAAACTGTACAAGGGAACGGAGATATCACTAATACAATTACATGCTAATGATACCCCCCCAATTCGATACAAAGTCTAAATATGAATACGCCCTAGCCCAACCCAAGGATCTACTCCAATGAAATAGGATCCCCAAAACATCCTCCTCCTCCACCTTGAAGGCATTGGAGGAGTCCTTGAAGGTGCCATCGTTCCTAGCCTTCCATATAGACCAACAAACAGCTAACAGAATCATAACCCAGAGGCTACGCTTTGATTTCTTCATGGGAATCTTCTTCCATTGAGCTAAGAGCTGAACTAGAGATTCTGGAAGGCTCCAGCTCACTCCGACCGACCCAATAAAGAATTGCCACAATTTATTGGCCTCCGGGCAATGAATGAACAAATGGGATACTGATTCTTCCTCCTGATTGCACCTTCCACACCTATTAGGCATTATCCATCCTCTTCGTTTTAAGTTATCCATCGTAGGAAGCTTGCCTATAGCTGCTGCCCATACCATAAAGCTTACCCTAGGAGGGATGCTACCGGACCAAAGTGACCTATAATCAAACTGGTCCCTCGGCTGAAGAGAAGGCTGCTTAAGCCTAGCATAGCAGTTTTTGACCGAGAATTTATCCTCTTCGTCCTGAACCCAGGCCCTCATATCTTCTTTTCCTATCACCGGCTCATGATGATCCAGCAAGCTTAACAGGTCTGCATAAACTGGGATCTCCCAATCATTCAGGCTCCTTCTAGTACGAATATCCCAGGACCCTAAGGCTCGGTTATAGTGGCTCTTAACCGATTTCTGATGAGAATTAGAGATAGAGTAGATAGCTGGGAACCTCTCCTTGAGAGGAATAATAGAGCACCAAACATCCTCCCAGAACCTTATGTACTCCCCATCTCCCAGCACCCACTTAGTAAGGCTAAGAAAGGTTTTCTCTTTGGCCGAGATCCCCTTCCATACCCCATGGTAAGTGGGTTTCTTTCTTACAAGAATATGCTTTTGTTATCAAGCACAAGGCAGGTACTGAAAACAAGGTTGCTGATGCTTTAAGTCGAGTAGTTCATATCCTCTCTTCCATGCAAGTCCAAGTTGTCGGTTTTGATTTACTAAAAAAGGACTACCCCTCTTGTAAAGATTTCAGCATCATCTATGCTGATTTGTTGGCTGGACAGCAAGGAGTACATACTGAATTTTCTATACACGATGGCTACTTGTTCAAGGGGACTCAACTTTGTTTACCCGACACGTCTCTTAGAGAGCAAGTAATATGGGAATTACATGCAGGAGGAGCAACAGGTCACTTTGGAAGAGATAAGACTATTGTGATGGTTGAAGATCGATTTTATTGGCCAGGCTTGAAAAGAGATGTTGCCAAAGTCGTTTCTCGTTGTCGAACTTGTCAAACAGCAAAAGGAAGGCGGAAAAATACCGGCTTATATATGCCATTACCTGTCCCTCATGAACCATGGCAAGACCTAAGCATGGACTTTATCCTTGGGTTACCAAAAACCCTAAGAGGCCATGATTCCATATATGTGGTTGTGGACCGATTTTCGAAAATGGCACATTTTATACCGTGTACAAAGATTGCTGATGCTGTCTTTGTTGCTAAGCTCTTCTTTAAAGAAGTGGTTCGACTTCACGGGTTGCCTACAACCATCGTCTCGGATCGTGATGTGAAGTTTATGAGTTATTTTTGGCGTACCCTATGGAAATTGCTGAATACAAAGCTGAAGTTTTCTTCTTCTTTTCACCCACAGACGGATGGTCAAACCGAAGTTGTTAATCGAAGTTTGGGTGATTTACTTCGTTGCCTCGTGGGTGACCATGCTCCTAGCTGGGATCTGGTCATTCCTATGGCTGAATTTGCTTATAATAGTTCAGTGAACAGATCTACTGGTCGCAGCCCCTTTGAAATAGTAACTGGTATACTGCCAAAGAAGCCTATTGATTTGGTTCCTTTACCAATTGAAGCACGCCCTAGTGCTGAAGCAGATGCTTTTAGTAAGCACATTCGGGACATACATGATGAGGTAAGGCGAAAGATTGCAATCAGCAATCAAAATTATAAAGCACATGCCGACTTGAGGAAGAAGTTTATTGAGTTTAACGAGGGAGACATGGTTATGGTACGAATCAGACCCGAAAGGTACCCTAAAGGTACTTTTAAGAAACTTCACTCTAGAAGTGCTGGTCCATATATGGTTCTTAAGAAGATCAGCTCTAATGCATATGTTCTCGACTTACCCAAAGATATGGGCATAAGTAATGTGTTCAACATTGAGGATCTTACTTTGTACCATGAACACGACAGCTATGTAGTTGACAAGGATCCTGTCATTCGTCTACCACCAGCCCCACATTCAAAAGAAGAAATTGAAGACGTTGTAGATCATCAAATTGTTTCTACTAGGGCAGGTGGTTATCAAAAGTATTTGATCAAATGGAGGGGACACCCACTTTCAGATTGTACGTGGATTAGAGATGATGAGTTTCAAAGACTCGACCAAGACCTTTATGAGAAGTTTCATGCAATTAACTCGCCGGGGTCGAGTTTTTTCAAGCCAGGGAGAGTTGATAGAGATGAATGGCAGCAACAACCACAAAAGGTGTATCGGAGGCGTCAAAAGAAAGATTCTAAGGCCCAAATTCTGATTTGGCATGTTTTAGATGAAGGGCCCTCTTGGAATCTTGAATAATGTGGGCCTAATCCAAAATGGTTCCACCTTGTTTAAAGTTTTAATGTCTTTTAATGTCTGTTAGTGTCTCTTTAATGTCTTTAATGTCTTATAGTGTCTCTTTAATGTCTTAAATGTCCTTTATAATGTCTTTTAGTGTCCTAGGAGTTTTAGAAGTTCAACAGTCTACAAGTAAAGATGGCAAAGGTTGGTTTTAGGTCTATATAAGGCCTGTATTTCTGCTGTTTGAGGAGAGACAGAGAGTATTCCAGCAGCTATTTCAGCTTTATGTGTTTGTGTGATGCAAATACCCCAAAGGTGTGATGCCTAAGGGCTCTAGGAGTGATTCCTAGTTTGTACTAGTGTGATGCTAGTGTCTTTCTATAATATAATCAAGTTATTTTGTTCCTTAATTCCACTTTCCCATTTCTGTCCTACATCAGGAGCATAGTCAATTAACAAATTGAACTTACAAACAGCTTAAACCATGATTCATCCAAATTACATTTGATACAATATATACTCTCTTAACCCTAAAAACTCAATCTGTTTTATAACCCCAGAAATAATAATGCTCAATAAAACCTAAATGTTAAACCCATGTTCCAGATATGTGACCTAAAACCCTAAAAATATCAAACCTTGCTCCTATTATATAAACTCTTCAACCACTATTACAAAATAAGAGTGAAATACATTAAAAAATAGCTTCAACTAGAAAACATATTGAGTCCAAACCTATAAATCAGTAAACCCTAGCAATAAAAAGATGAACTTTTTGAGGTACCTTTTTGAGCATTCGTTCTGTTGATCGAATCTGGTTTTTGAGTGTAGCTGATCTAGGTTTTTTCTGGTTGTTGGGATTAGTTGTTGTTGTTCGCGTTGATTTCATCGGCCATTTCTAGATATTGGGAGTAGTTGTTGCTCCTACTGATTTCATTGGATTTTTCTGGTTCTTGAGAGTTGATCCAACTGATTTCATCGGCTTCTTCACCACTCCTAAAGATTTGTTTCGATTATTCATGGAGGCTTTTTTGCCTTCTTTAGCAGAGCCGGCGTGCCCCATCTTTCCTCTCTGAAAATCACACAAGGAACACAATCTCGCGCTTAAAAATTGAAAGAGGTGAAGCGATTTGTTAGGTTTCCGCCCGATCATACCCGCCCAATTACCCTACCCGTTATATTGGAAAAAATCACACAAGGAACATTCTTCAACGATTTTATTTTGGAAAAAATACGACATAACTTGAGAAATGTATCTGGATACATCCTATAAATCTCACGAAATTCATCAGGCGAATCATCCAACTTGCTTTGCATGTAAATGAATCCGTTGCCAGTGACTGACTTTCTTGGAAGTTTACGTACATGGATATTGTAACAAGTTATTGCAACAGCACGAATAATAATTTCGTTTTTTACTATTAACTATTGGTGCGTGTTCATCATCTTGAATACCATCTTCATTATCCATCTGAAAAATTAGTATAAATATGAAAAGTATAACATATGAAGTTTCAATAAAAAAGTATTAAACTGAAATAAACAAACCAAAATAAATCTTAATTCTAAAATCTAAACTCTCATTTATTAGGCTAAGATAGTATCTAAATTAAACCATAAACTAAACAAACCAAAATAAATTTTAAACCCTAGACTCTAAAGCTCTCATTTATCAAGCTCAGATAGTATCCAATTTTTTCGCTCATCCATATTCATCATGGCAAACATCATTTTCTGCTCTGGTGTTTTTAAAAGTTTTGCTCCTTCCATTTTCATTGAGTAGTCTAAATCAGGAATATCATAAAGTGCTTTACACCAATCGTTTGCACTTTTTGTAGTCTGAACTAATTCTTCAAGACTCAAAGCCATTCGTTCACTAACATCATCATGATGTGTCCTTGCTCGTTTTCGTTGTACAGGTAGTTTGCTTCTATTAGGTTGTTGGGATCTTGAAGTATTGTCGTTCGGGGTTAGAGGGTCGTCATAGTTAGTCTCACTTGGAAAAGGTTCCAAGTCGACATCAAAATTGTCTAAATTAATTCCTTATAAACCTTCGGTTGATGCTTCACATGCATTATCTCCAACAGCATAAGACCCATCAAAAATTGTGCACCAATCGTTGTATTCTGGAAATTTTCCATTATGGTAATCCTTAGCATCAGGGTGTTTCTGCAATAAACTACTTGAATCAATATTTAAATAGGTAATATCTATTCTATTTATGAAGTAAATTTGTTGGTTACCTTAAAATAATCATCCCAAACTTCTTGTGGAGCAGTGATTTTACCGGTACTTTCATCCCAACCAAACCCGGAGCAGGAAGCCATTAAGTCTCTAATTTGTTTATACTTGCTTTTCCATTTTTTAATTTTACTACTTACATGTTCCCATGTTTTATTCCCTTTGCATTTTTGATTTAGAGTTGGAATAACAACTTGTTCATAGTAGTTCTTTGATAGCGAACCATCTTTACCGCATTTACCACTATTCACGGCTTCAACAACAAGTTGAAGTAGAAACTCATTCTCAGTTATATTCCACTTCATATATTTTTTTTTCTCTGAATTCATCTAATCAAAACAAATAGAAAGTGTACAACATTTATATCCGCATTGATCATAAAAATATTCCCATACTAAATATGAAACGGATATCCAACAAACAATTAATTCGGTCTAAAAAAATTAAATACAAACAAGAACATACCCTTTAATATTTATTGTTTGTGTTCCCAGGAAATTGTTTTTTTTTTGTTGAAACCAGGGAATTGATTTTTGAGTGTGAAAAGTAAAAATACCCAAGTTGGTAAATATAATAAAGTAGTGTACGGGATGATGTAGTGTAGTCTAGATTGATATCTATTGTTTGTTTATTTAGTGTAGTGTACAGGAACCAACCTACCCTTTAATCTAGATTGATATTTATTTATTTTTTATTTAGAGTACAGGAATATGCATGCAATAGTTCAAAAAAAAAGGGGAATATGCATGCAATGTAGTCTTTTGTAGTGTAGGGGATGATTATGATGATGTAGTCTAGCTAGGGTTTTCTAGCCTACTCTAGTGTAGTGTACAGGAATATGAATAATAGTAATAAAATAAACCCTAACCTCTAGTATACCATGGAAAAGAGAACCTAGCTCATAATAAATAAACAAAACCTATACATAAGTTATGGCAATTGTTGAGTACCTTGTCCTTTGTAGGTTGAGGAGAATGAGAAAGAGACGTGAAGATGATGCAATGAGAAAGAGACGTGAGCAGTGAGAAAAAAGAGAAAAGAGGATGTAGCCGTTTTTTTATAGAGAGAAATAGGGTTTGGGTTTTGGTTGTTTCAACCCTAGAAATATTTATGCACACCCAAATTAATTATCACTTCAAAGTTTCACCTAAATAGGTGGATCTTTTAGTTAGGGAGAAATACAAGTAAAAGTCGTCTCCAAAAAGATCCGAGACAATTTTTGGCTAAAATATTTGAATATCCCGTAAAAAACGAATAACACGTCCCATAAAAGCTCTTAAAAAAGGTTCTGAACCAATAACGCCGACTTTTAAAGATCTTAAAAATGGTTCTGAACCAATAACACCGACTTTTAAAGATCTTAAAAAAGGTTGTGAACCAATAACGCCGATTTTTAATGTTCTTAAAAAAAGCTCTAAACCAATAACAACAAACTTCAAAGATCTTAAAAACTTTGAAGATCTAATAAAAGGTCTGAACGAATAACCCCCACTTAGTATCAACAATAAATAGATGGTGAGGTGAGAGAGGGACCAACACTTTCATGCTTCCTCATTTCAAACCTACTGGAGATTTGGAGTCTGGAGAAACAACTTAAGCTTTTCAATTGAGAGAAAATGGCGATTGCTCTGAAAACAACAATCTTTCTCCAACCCAAGAAATCTCAAACCAATTTTCTTCACCTCTCCACCCAAAAATCATCTACCCTTTCTACCAAATCATTCACTCCAATGGCTTCTCTGAGCATTGCCCCTGCTGTTGGACTCTCTGAAACCTTCACTAGATTGAAAAAACAAGGCAAAGTAAGTTTTTGTTTCATCTTCTGATTGTTTTAATTTTTCTGAGGTATCATGAAATTTGAGTCTTTATATCTTCTCTTCCCATTTGACCTTTTTAATGGGTTTATTTGGGGTTTTAGCATTTCAAGTTCTTATGGAATTCAATGTGGTTGATTTCTAATTATTCTTCTTAATGAGGATTCTAGGGTTAAGTATGACTATTCTGGGTTTTGTTTTATAATCTCTTTAATCATGTAATAATAGTGAATAAATTAAGAATTGATCAAAACAATAGAATTATTATTATTATAATTATCTTGTTGGTTTTGTGGTCAATCAAGTTTTTTATGATCAATATATTCGATTAAAGGTCGCATTTGTACCGTATATTACCGCTGGCGATCCTGATTTATCGACAACTGCGGAAGCGTTGAAAGTGCTTGATTCATGTGGATCAGATATTATTGAATTGGGTATACCATACTCAGATCCTTTGGCAGATGGTCCAGTTATTCAGGTTTGAATTACCTGATTTGTTTCTTCTGCTATTCTTTTCCTTTTATTACTCTTTACTCAGTAGTTTTTGTTCATCATTTTGTAGGCGGCTGCAACTCGAGCTTTAGCAAAAGGAACCAATTTTGATTCGATTCTCTCCATGCTAAAAGGGGTACGCCTTCCTACTTTTGCCTCCCCTATCTCTTTCTAACAAACACTGTCAAGTTTCATCACCATAAACTGTTGATATACTCATAGTAGATATTAGGTTCGACATTGGACACTTAGAGGTGTGAGAATAGCCCATGGGCTCAATTTGTTTCCTGTTCATCGGAGCTCATTAGAGCTTACGGGACACCTGATGCCCGAAGATGGGCAGC
The DNA here is from genome assembly GCA_002897215.1 of Eschscholzia californica subsp. californica. Taxonomy (NCBI): domain Eukaryota; kingdom Viridiplantae; phylum Streptophyta; class Magnoliopsida; order Ranunculales; family Papaveraceae; genus Eschscholzia; species Eschscholzia californica. Next base: position 666,090 of record BEHA01050398.1, on the reverse strand, counting down.
ACCCCCTCCTATCTAAAATTAATAGGCTGCGCTCAGATGATGAAGTGCATCAAAAGCCTGACCGAGCCCGAAAAGTACCTGGTGGAGAAGCCTGTCCCACCCAATTAGCTACCACTATCCTAGCATGCACCATTAAGCATTTAAGCTGTTAGCGTAATCATTAGGTTTTCGCCCATTCAGCCACAGGATCGTTAAATTTGCACTCATTCATTTCAGCCGCAACATGATTAGGTTTGCACTCGCCGAAGTTAGCTTTAGATCATTAGAGTTGTCCTATTCCTGCCCATAGACACAATCACACAGTAGATGTGGAACCTAAAATTTGTACTGACGAAGGCCAGTTGTTGAATGCTAATTTAATGGGCAGAGTAACCTGGACTACTTATGTATGCCCGAAATGTTTAACCTAGTCGACTATCACTAAAGAGAACCAATAGTAGGCTAACCAGTCTACAAAGTACCACTGTGGAGCCAATCGGCTTTTCCCCCCCCTGACGTGGACACATATTTTGTAAACATATTAGACACGTTGTATACTGTTTAGACTTTGTAATGTGTCCCATAAAATGCTAATACAAGGCCTTTAATTGTTGAATAAACAGGTGGTGCCTCAATTATCTTGTCCACTTGCAGGGACGGAACTAGAATTTTTGTTAGAGGGGGGCCGAACTATTCTACTCAATTCTTAGATATTTCATCGGGGGTGCGGGTGCATCTGTAGACTGTAGTTGGAGCTTTAGTATTAGAACTTGAAACTCCTTCTGTTCCTTCAAATTTTTTTCTCTAATTGTAGGAGATTTTTTAGGGTGTATTTTTTCTCAGAAAAAACTGTAATTTTTCCTCTTAAAAAATAAAAGCTCACCTATTCGATGCCACTTTTGGATCGTCATTAATAGTATGATTGCTCTCGCTAGCCAAATGAAACGGCATCTCTAGTTAAAATAATCTCCAATAAGCTTACCTGTTAATAAGAATAGTAAAATTAAAATTTCCAGTAATTGTGGATGTGGGTGTTGGAGCTTGAAAGTGAAGGTAATTAGATTAGATCATTCACTGTGTGAAAAGGAATTGCCTACCTCGATTATTAATGGTGTCAATGGAATTTGGGCGGTAGAAATCAAGAGAAATTAGGTTAGGTATATAGGTTAATGGTGTGTAGGATTTAAGCTTTGAATTGTGCTAAGAGGAGGTCCAAAAAACTTTTTAAAGCCTTTAATATAATAATAGGTAATTCACTCCCGTGTCCGTGGGTTACTGGGTTACCAAATGGTAAGGTTTAAAATTTGGGTTATGTTAAAGGGGGGCCAAAAAAACTTAAAGGGAGAGAATTAAGGCTTCAATAAGACAGTAGAGAAGAATCATTATAGGCCAGGGGGCCATGGCCCCTCCTGGCCTATTAATAGATACGTCCCTGTCCACTTGCATTGTTTACATATTACAACCCGGTACTAAAACGTGGAGTTGAAAATTTCATGGTTACAATAAGAGATGCTGGTGTACATGGTAATGCTAAAAACTTGAACTCTTCCCTTTAAAAATTCAAGTCCAAATACTGACACCATTGGTTTTATCTCTTAGTCTATCATCGTATCTGTTAACGTTGGTTTTACTCGTTTTAGTTGGGAAGTGATTCATAATTAGTTTTAAGTATTGCTCTTTCTCGATGGTATACTTTCAGGTCTTGTTGTTCCAGATGTGCCCCTTGAAGAGACTGAAATTTTGAGGAAAGAAGCTTCGAAGAACAACATTGAACTAGTATGTTACCTCTCATTTTTTCACTCCCATTTTCGTATAGATTTGTGCCTACTACTCTAATAACAATTAAAGGATCTTAACTTGTTGCGAGTTAAGATATTAAGTAGTAAGTAAATGCTAGATTACGAAAACAAGAAACTGTCTAGTTTATTTGTCATGCCTGGTTTTGGATTTCCTGTTCTTGAGTTTTTTTTTATCTAGTTGACCTAATTATAGATCTAACCGTCATAATTAATTTTTAACAATTTTTGTAAATAAAATATTTCTTAAAAAATAATTACAATTGAATGAAATTTTGGTTGAAAATTATGGAAGGAAATTTCGAAACAAAAATCTTGATCTATCCAAAATTCAAAATCAAATTTTAAATGAAAGTCAACTTATATTATTGCCTTGATTTCAAATATCATTTGTTTCCTTCTCTGGTTGATTTGTCATTAATATTGAATTTATTGTCATTTAATACGAAATCAAATATGACATATTCTCTTTTATTCTTTTGATATTTCTTCATACTTCAACCGTTACATCAGAGGTTTCAAATCTAATATAGTCGTCGGATTTCTGAGATTTTGTTGTCAAAATCTAGACCGTCCATGTAGAATGTCGACATTGTGTCACATAATAACTGGACTTCCAACACTATATAAAGGGGTCCTCCCTTATGGTTTATACAAAAAAAAAATCTACCACTTTATCTCTTTTCTTTTATACACGTTTTTCTTGTCAAGTTTTAGTTCTTTTCTTTTTCATACATTGTCAAGATCTTACAGATCAGAAACAAGGAATGTTACTGAACTTTTGATTGACTGTTGAATCCTAGAGGCAGTCGTCCAATTAACTGCATATCATTTCTAAGAGGAGAGATGGGGCGAATTTTGACTTATATACCACGTGTTGAACAAATGCTTCAGTCAATTTCTTCATCTTTCACATCCCTGTGGTTGTAGGTTTTTTTCAGGATATTAGACTTCTCTGTCTTCCACAAACTATGCTCGAAAAGTCGGAAATCGGGACTAGTCGGACGACCCGGGCCTAGCGACCAGTCGGGATTACAACGGGACCAGTCGGATTTAATCGGTTTAACCTAAAATATAAATTTATAATTATATATATGTAATTACATATAAAATTCAATAAAAAGAGTATTTGTGTACCTTCATAACTGCATTATAGTTTGAACTCCCCCAAATTTTCGCCTGGTAGTAATGATTGTTCCTGAAACACTCAAACATATATAAAGTACAAACATAATTCATAATTTATGATAATCAAAGTTCAAATTTCAAATAAGTCTAACAAAAGTAGTTCATAGTCACACAATCCATAGTAATGTCGAATCAAAATAAAAGCAAAGCATAAAAACGACGCTAAATAACTCAATTTATAGTTTCAAATTGCGACCCTTCCACTTCAATATCAGCATCACTATCCTCATCAACAAGTTCCATCGCAGGACGTGACGCAGAAGCAGTTGAAGAACTAGAAGCCTTTTGGCTTCTCGTTCTCCGCCTCTCAGTACTAGTAGCTCCTTGTGCCGCTCGAACATCTTCCTATCTAAGATCATCACCCCTATTGACGAAGTCTTGTAGTTCTTCATCATTTGGAATAATCCATTCATCATTTTCTTCTACCTCCCTCAAAACAATTGGATCAATTGAGTCATCTCTTCTCGGTCCACACACATTGTTTCTAGCTATATTTCGAATCTTCAACTTCATATTGTATTGTATGTAGACGAGATCATTCAATTTAGATTGAACCAAACAATTCCTCTTCTTTGAATGTACCTTAAAAAAATAAGACACAAGTATTAAAGGAGTATTTAACTTATTACTTAATCGGTAAAAATAAGATTAATTGAAGTGTAACTTACATGATCAAATGCACTCCAATTACGCTCACATGGTGAAGCGCTACATGTCTGACTTGTAACCCTTTTTGCAAATGATGAAAGGTAAGGTAGTCCCTTCCCATATTGTGTCCACCATTTATCTACATTTAGTCATAACTCACAAAATAAAACAACGAACATAAAATCGCCACAAAAATAAATTAAAAGTACCATTTAGAAAAAACTTACGTGGCAAATATCTATTGACTCCTTTTTTCGCAAATTCATGTCCCAATGATCCAGTTTGACTCCTATAATGAAACATCTCATTATTCATTTCATCCAAAGCCTCCTCATCAGACACCAATTTACTCATAGCAAGAAAAACTTGTTTCGTAACCTCATCAGTCTCAACCACTTCCAAACCCTTTCCATAGTAAATCGAGGGATTCAAGTAATAACCAGCTGCATGTAAAGGATGATGAAATTGATCCGTCCATCGGATATCAATAATTTCCCAAACTTTGGCTCGTGTCATTTGGTCACTACCAAGGTTCTTCTTGATTTGATCCTTTGCTATAACCATTGCTTCATATATGTATCCCATACTTGGCTTCTCTTCAGTGTCTACCAACCTTACCACGTCAACTAGTGGTGCCAACACTTGACATGCAAACTGCACATTATCCCAAAAGCTATTTTTAGCCACTATCCTTGCACATCTCATACCATCAGCTTTTTTAGCAAAATCAGACTGTGTCCATTGATCTGACACAAACAACATTTGTAAATGACCCCTGTTCTTATGAATGCTCTTGATTGTGTAGAAAGCAGTAGCAAATCTAGTCACACAAGATCGGTGCAACTCTTTCCCACCAGTAAACCTCCTCATCAAGTTTAAAACTCTACCATGGTTATAGATGTACGTTGTAACGGCTTTAGACTCACTCAAAGCACTCTTGATCTTCGGCAATTTATCACCAATATCTTGCAACATTAAGTTAACACAATGTGCCGCACAAGGAGTCCAAAACATATGAGGATGTTGTTCCATTAAGATCTTGCCTGCAGCCTTAAAATTTGATCCGTTGTCGGTAATAAACTACATAACAAAAAAAGAAATTAGTTTAGTAATTGATGTAACGAGTAACGACCCATGCACAAATAAATGAAATTAAACAAATATACCTGAACAACATTCTCCTCGCCTACATCTTCAATAACTTCATTAATCATGCCTACAATGAGATTTGCATCTTTAACGTATTCAGATGCATCGATAGACTTTAGGAAAACTGTTCCTTCCGCACAATTAACCAAGAAGTTAATCAAACATCTTCCTTTTCCATCAGTCCAAAAATCAGATATAATAGAACAACCATAAGCCTTCCAATGTTGTCGATAGGATTCGACGAAGTCATCTGTTTCCTGCAAAATCTCCTTAAATAAGGTCGTTCTCACATGGTAGGGAGATGGTGCTGGTAATCCTCTTCCATACTCTCCAACAGAATCTAAAAATCTTTGGAAAAGTTCACCTTCACCAGCACTGAAAGGTATTCCCTTCGAAATTGCCCAACGAGCATAATCCTTCCAAGCTCGGTGCTTTAATGCAGTTTTAATCGGATTGTTCCGATCTAATGTAGCTTGCTTCATCTTTTTATAATCAGGACTAAACACAGTATCCAAAGGGGCTCTGACATTGCTTTGTCGCTTCAAACCTCTTCCACGAGAACCACTACCAACTACCTCAGGTTGCTTAGCATTAGTTCTTTCATCTTCAATCTCTTCACACTCAATATCTTCTTCTTCAATATCGCCACTTACCAAACGATCATGATCTTGAATAATACTACTAATTCTAACCTTCTCTAATCTTTTCTTTGTTGCTTCAGTCATGGCCTTATTAATTGTTTGCTTTATCTCTTCAGTAACCTTGTCACATCCCTTCACATTTCCTTTTCTATGAGCAAGATGTTCTTTCAATCTATAAATGCCTCCGGACATCTTCTTGTTACATAATTTGCACCAAACTGAATTCAAATCATTAGCATCCCGACATTCTCCCCATTCCCATGCTAAATCTCCAGAATTTCTTTTCAAAACAGGAGTACTCGAAGCACCAGAACCAGTAGAAGCCATCGATGGAAACTAATAAAAGTACCTAAATAACAAAAAGAAACAATAATAAGTATAGAACTATACATAATACATGTTTA
>BEHA01050398.1:629344-658663 GCA_002897215.1 Eschscholzia californica subsp. californica | reverse complement strand
TTTTTCATCCAAGTTTATATAAAACAGATAGAGAAAATTATTTTTAGTAGTATATATCTAACAATCTTAAGACAAAAGTTTATTCTTCAATTCTATTCTGTTTTATTTTCTCTTCTCAGTTTGATCAAAAGAAAAAAAGAATCTGATTTCTCAAAACTCATTTTGTAGTCCATATTAAACAAATAAGCAACTTGGTAAGTAAGTAAAATTGGGTTTCTTTTGATGAAAACAGAGAAGAGAAATTGAAACCGAATAGAAGTGAAAAAAGAAATTTGTCTTAAGATTGTTAGTTATATACTACTGAAAATAATTTTCTCTATCTGTTTTATGTAAACTTGAATGAAAAATTAGACAACTTATCTATTTTGTAGAAGACAGAGAAGTCTAATGTCGTGAAAAAAAATTCCTGCAACCACAGAGAAGTGAAAAATGAAAAAATCGACTGAGGCACGTGTTCAACATGTTGTCCTTAAGACAGAATTCACCCCTGCTCTCTTCTTAGAAATGTTGTGCAGTTAATTGGACGTTTGCCTCTAGAATTCAACAGTCAATCAGAAATTCAATAACATTCTTTGTCTCTAATCTGTAAGATCTTGACAATGTACGAAAAGAAGTAAAACTTGAGAAGAGAACTATGTAAAAGAAATAAGAGATAAAGTAGTAGATTTTTTCTATGTATAAACCAAAAGGGAGGACCCTTTCATATAGTGTTGGAAGTCTTGTTATTATGTGACATAATGTAGACATTCGACATGGACAGTCTAGATTTTGATAACAAAGTCTCAGGAATCCAACAACTATATCAGATTTGAAGATCTAACCGTTGATATAAGAAAGAATATCAAAGGAATAAGAGAGAATATGCCATATTTGATTTTATATTAAAGGACAGTAAAATCAATATTAACGACAATCAACAACCACAGAAGGAAACAAATGATTTTTGCAATCAAGACAATAAAATAAGCTGACTTTGATTTAAAATTTAGATTTTTGACATACCAAGATTTTTGTTTTGAAATTTCCTCTCAACCAAAATTTCATTCAATTTTAATTATTTTTTTAAAGAAATTTTTTATTTACCAAAATTGTAAAAAAGTAATTATAACGATGGTCTAGCATCCCCATAGATAAAAATGGCCACTGTTTTGGAGAAAGCGGAAATGTTTCCGGGGAAGACGGTGCAAACCTAAAAAATCTCAAACCAAACACTCCCTCCCCCTCAAGTCGCCGGAAAAAAGTTAGCCGGCCGGAATTTCTCTCTTCTCCTCTATCAACCTCTCTTTCTCTCTCCTTCCCTTCTCCCTTCTTTTCTTCTCTCTCTCTCTCTCTATTTTTTTCGTTGTTCAGGCGAAGGGGTTTCCTTCGTCTGGATCTGGTTCCTTCAGATCCAGACGAGTTTCGGGCGAAGCGAGATCCCCTTCGCCGGAACTTTCGTGAGAGGGAGATGGGATAAGAGGGAGAGAGGTTAAGAGAGAAGGAAAGAGAGAGAAGAAACACAAAAAAGAAAGAAGAGATAATTAGTTGAGGTCGCCGGAATCCGGTGAAGGTCGCTGGTATTAATGGTGGAAGTCGCCGGAATTTGGTTGAGGTGAAAGGAGAAGAAGAAAGAATAAAAAATTGAAAGGGTGATGTTTGGAGGAAACAAAAAAAATTTGTTTCCACCCAAAACTTATTGCCCCGGAAACTTCGCTTATTTTCTTGAAACACTGGCCATAAAAATTACAAGCATGTAGTTGCCCTATGTATATATATGTTTTGCAAGTGGAGACTCATTTTCTGCTCACTGAGTACTACAAGAATTACTTAACGAAGCTGATTACTTGCAATGTTTAAAAAAGAGTTTTTAGGCCTCAATGATGAGCCAGTTAGATTTGATGAACCGACCACAATCTGGTTGAGACATCCAGATTCTGATGAATTTGAAGGGCCTATGGCCGAGGTTGCATTTTGTTCTGGTGATGAGAAGAGTGGGTTTGTGATCTGAACCGACACCCGACAGATGGGAGAGAAGGGAAGTCGAGTAGTCAGTGAGCCACTTATGGTTAGTCAAAGCTCGGGCAAGATGCTCTTGGATTAAGTTTGCACTGAATTGTTTGTTGGACCAAGTGTAAGGCGGCTCGGAGTAACCTATATCATGGACGCCCAACTCATTAATAGCTTTAAGAGTTTTAGTAGCATGGATCTGGAGGGTCTCAGTGCCCCCATCTTGTCCGTGGGGTGAAGGATGCTATTGAGGTCTCCTATAAGCACCCATGGAATGTTATGGTCTGGTACATGATTCTTAACTTCATCCCAAGGTTTCATTTTGTTGGGTTTATACGGGCTTCCATAGAAGCCCGTAATGATGAACTTTTGATTATTGTGGGGGTAGGTGCCTCTAGTATGGATCATATTAGAGTCTACATGCAAAATGTCTAAAGAACAAACCTGGTTCCAAAAGATAGCAAACCCACCAGCCTTGTAAAGGCTCCACCGTATAGTGGTTGTAATGGTTATGTAAGTTGAGCAGTTTTCTAAAGTTAGTGTTAATGCATTTAGTCTCAGCGAGGAAGATGATGTCAGGCTTATGCTATTTTATTGATGCTTCCTATTGATGAAGTTGCCACATCCTCTGATATTCCAAGCAAGGATGGTAAGGTTCAGAGTAAACATGCTAAAAAGTGCTGCAAATATACAAAAACAGAGATAACCAAAGGTAAGACTACTACTAGTAATAAGGCCTAGGAGACAAGAAATACTAACTATAAAAAGCAGGATTACTATCAACAAAATGCTAAGAAAACAGACTCAGGAGAAATATGGAAAGACATAAGAGAATTCTACCATGTTATAAGCAATAAAATCAAAAAACTAAAACCATGTGATGGAAAGTACCAATAACACAAAACAACTAAATCAAAAAACATGGGAAGTCACTATTAAATGCTAGAACAAAAGATATTAAAACCCAAACCCTAAGCTAGATGCACCTACCAAGGGAAATAACAGAGACAAAAGAAATGAGCCAGAGAAGCCTAACTAGATGTTATAACCAAGGGAATCTATAGTTGCCTCAACCAAAAGGGAACTACTATTACTGCTGCAAACTAATTAACAACACTCAAGGAAGCCTAAAATAAGGGAGAAACAGTAAAACCAACCTAATAACAAGCTTATAATAGCCCAAATCTATAAATCTGAAGATACTATAGCAGAGATCGAGGAATATAAACCAGTAAACCAACAAGAACAAATCAAAATAGTGTAAGAGACTCCGAGACCCATCCAAATTAACACGCAAGAAATTGAATTTCAGGTGCGAAAATAGAGTTAAAAAGAGTGTCTTCCCTGGATTGAAGAGATCTGTAGACTGCTAAGGAATTTCTTCTCGAGTCTGCTATCCCTACTGTAGAAGTGGATCTGCAAATAGTGTCTTCTTCTTGGTCTTCTCTTGATTGATAAAGGTTGTTGATTAAAGTTTGTCTTTTTCCTTTAAATCTACTGAAAAGGATAGGGTTAGTTCTAAGGCTAGCTTTAAATCAAAGAGGAATAGCTTTGGGGTTCAATTAGTTGTGAGATCTGTTGGATTCAACACATGAATTGCAGGTTGGATTCACTTGAATGTGCTGTAGAAAGAAGAAAAAGGGGAAAAAGCGCAAGAAGGTATATTGGATGGTAATTTCTCCCATCCTCTATGATTTTCCATTGCTCCTCAAACTATTGACCTTTTTCTTCAACGAAAAAAAAAAGCTAGTGACCTTTACTTAGATCCCAATTACACGGCTGAACGTATTGTTCTTCATGACCACATTATTTTAAGATTTTTGGTCTATAGCATAAGCTAGGAAAAAAACTTATCCTAATTTAGCCAATCATAAATGCTAGGTTCACGTAATAAAGTGACGAAAGGAATTACGGAGTGACGTGGAAAGGCTGTTTGAAATGTTGACTAAATCCGGGTCGTTCACACGAATGGCCCAGATTAAATGACAAAAAACCCTTCCCACGTCATTCTCATTTCTTTCTCCCCCAATTGGACACTTGAGACTGTTCTCCTCTTTAGAGATAGAGAAGGGCTTTAGAGAGAGAGAGAGAGGGTACGGGAGAGAAAACCTCTCTAAATAATTGAACAATAAATGGCAGAGAAATATTTGAGAGTGAATGTCATTACATTTTTTAGTTGATTTTCTATGTCATGGACTCATGGGAATGAATGTCAAAAGGACTTAATAACAATCTGATAAATTTCGAAATCAAGCTTGAAACAACACATGAATGTTTCAAGATTGGAATTGGGTAGCTAAGGAAAGACAGATCCTTCTCAGAAATAACATTTCACTAAAATAGTTCCCAAAATTGATTTCCTACAAAGTTTTTTTAGAGAAAAGCTAAGAAGATAGAAACAGGTAGAAACAAGAGTTACCCAGATTAAAAAAGAGAGACTATAAAAATGGGCAGAAGAGAAAATCAGAAAAGTGAATACCAAAACAAAGTTGTGAAAACATTTAATCTGGGCCAAATTGAAGAAGAAAATGAGGAAGAAGAATGATGCAGGTACTCTCTCTCTCAAGTGCCGAATTGGAGGAGAAAGAAATGGAAATGACGTGGGAAGGTTTTTTTGTCATTTAATCTGGGCCATTCATGTGAACGGCCCAGATTTAGTCAACATTTCTTTTTTTTCTTTTTTTTTGAAAACTAGTCAACATTTCAAACAGCCTTTCCACGTCACTCCGTAATTCCTTTCGTCAATTTATTACGTGAACCTAGCATTTAGGGTCGGTCCTAGCCCAAAAGAGCAAAGTCTCGCTTTGGACTTCTAATTTTTAAAGCCCTGAATACGATTTTTTTTTTCTTGGAGGTTTTTTTTAGGTAAGAGATTTTAAAGGCCCCCAAAGCTATTCTAAATACATATGAACCTCAAATTTTTGATTTTGGAGGCCCCAACTTCTATATACTTAAGTTGGATAAAAACAACTATAAAGTAAACTACCCCTAAGCCCCTAAAACTAATTTGACCAAATTAAATTCCAAATCTTTTAATCCCCCCGGTCTTTGCCCCAAATTCTCATTTTCAAAATCAACCTCTTCCTACTCATGCCATAAGGATATCGGAAGAATTTTTTGATGAAAGGCCCAAATTTTGGGCCCAAATACAAAAAAAACCCAATAGAGATTATTAACCCACCCAAACCCCAAAATTCAACTAATATTTCAAATCAAACCCAAATACACATCCCTATGTTCAATCCGGGCACAACTCGTATCTCTAAGACCTAATATTTTCTTCTAAACCCTCTTTTGCCCTCCTATATATCCAACAACTCCTAAGAAATCATATCTTTCTCTCCCAAAAATCTGATTCACTTTCTCTCTCCAAAATCTGTTTCACTTTATCTCTCTACCTAAACCGAAACACAAACCCTATTCAAACTTTTCCACCTTCATCTCTCTACAATCATCATCTCTTCAATCATCATCTTCGTTTTCACCTTTCTCTCTCTAATATTTTCATCATCTTCGTTCAGTCATCACCTACAGACACAAACCGAGACACAAACCCTCTTCTTCATTCATCATATCGAGTCATCTTCTTCAGCCATCAACTTGTTCGTTTCTAGACTCTGCTTCAGCCATCAACTTGTTCGAATCACCATCTTCTTCTCCTATAAATCCAGGTAACTGTTGATGATGAAACTCTTTTTTATGAGATTATATGCTTTTGTTCATCCTTCTTGTCTAATGCTTAGTTTCTGAAGTGTCCGTACAGTTCTTTCGATGTCCGTACATTATTTTGGTTTTTGGTACAACTTTAAAGATTGTGTTAACACTTACTGAAATTTATGAACATTTTGTTACATGTTAACAGTACTTTATCATGTGTTAACACATTTGTTTCATAGCTATGGAATTATCACTTTGACCAACATTTGATAGAATGATCAAACATTGCTTCTTGGACCATCTGATTATACCACATATTCGAAACATTCAGTAAAATGTTATCCATCATTTTCACATAAACTCACACATTTCATATAATTGTAAAACATTCTCCCTGTTAATTTAACATTCCCACGCATGTCGCTACATTCTGTTTGGTGGCCCGACATTACACTAGATGTTCATACATTAAACAACCTGTTAAGACATTTGACGATATTTTCATAACATTTTATTCCCTTTTGCAGTATGGAAACTGATAGGTCACTTTCTACATCTCAAAACAATGATAAGAAGTTAGTATGTGAATCATGGGGCGACATATTTACTGAGATTGGGCAGATATTTCCCGGTGGTGTCAAAGCTTTTCGACACGCTCTTGGTCGATATACCATTGCGACAAAGAACAACTACAAATATATCAAGAATGAACCAGGTCGTGTGACTGCCGTTTGCTCTAAACCCGGATGTAATTGGAGAGTCCACGCGGTTGCACCATTGGGATGTAAATCTGTGTTTCTGTTGAAAGAGTACGAACCGGAACACGATTGTTCCGATGTTGTTCTCAAACCTGCGGATCCCAAGTTGTCTAGTAAACTTGTTGGCAGCCTAATTGATCAAGACATCAAAAAACACCCAGATTGGAGTACGACTGAAGTTAAAGAAAAGTTACAAGACGATTACGGTGTTGAGTTGAGCTATTACTTTTCTTACGGTGGTAAGAAGGTTGCGATGGACAAAGTATTTGGGCAGGAGGGTGGTGATTCCTATGCAAAGTTGAAGTGGTACGTAGATGCTTTGGCGACTACTAATCCCAATAGCAGAATTGATTTGCAAATCGAACCCACTTCCAACAGATTTGTTCGAGTTTTTATTGCCCTTCACACATCTATCCTTGGGTTTCAACACTATCGCCCTGTGATCTATATTGATGGAACATTCGCAAAAAATCGTTTTAATGGCTACATTTTAGCTGCAGTTACCAAGGACGGAAACGACGGTATGTTTTCATTTTCACATCTTACGTTAACATTCTAATGTTCCTGCTAACACTTCACAAGTGGTTTATCGAAAATATCGCGGCAAACGGTGCGATGCTGCATCATTTATATATGTCAATTTTCATTCGTCAATTATGTGTAGACATTTCTGCAAATGCTAATGCAATATTGATTTATGCATCAACATAACTAATTTTGTATTTCTTTCTTTTTTTGTTAGGTCTTTTCCCCATTGCTTACGCAGTTGTGGACATTGAGAATGATCATAATTGGGATTGGTTTCTGCAAAATTTGAAATTAGTGGTGGATCCGATAAAACGTTACACCTTTATTTCGGATAGACATGCTGGAATTCTAAAAGGCGTGAAGAATGTTTTTTCCACCGCTCATCACTCATTCTGTGCTTGGCACTTACGATGTAATCTGAACTTGAGAATACGGAACGGGGCGCGCCAATCACGTTATTTTCAGAGTCTTATGTTTACGGCGGCACGGGCATTACCCGAGAGTGAGTATCACGCAACCATTGAACAAATGGTTGAGATGGGTGGAACCAATGTGGAGAGGTTTTTCCAATCCCTTAATCCGGAATCATGGGCAGATTCTTTTTTCCCAGGGGATAGGTATTTTGTTTACTCTTTTTCAGTTGAAATGTTGAAACACCATTAACCCTGTTATCGACACACTTTAAGTTTACTCAGTTATTTTTTCACATTTAATCATATCTTCTGTTATGGAAGGGCATTCTTTATAGTGTTCCGTCATTCTGCTACATGTTACCACATTTAGTGAACTGTTCTAACACGACACGATTTATTATAAGCATTCCTTTAAATGTTGTGACATTCGTTATAATGTTTTCTTACAGGTATGGCGCCATCACTTCTCAACTGTCTGAGAGCTTCAACAACATGGTAAAGAAAGCCCGCGTCCTCCTATTACAGCATTGTTGGATACCATAAGACAGAAGATTATGAACAAGATGAGAAAGCATAGAGACGCCGCTATTGGATAGAATACATTTCTTTGCCCATCCATTAACTTGGAACAGCAAGCGAAATACAAAGTTGCGGAGACTTGGAGATACGTTGAGGCAGCCTCACTTATTTATGAAGTATATTCGACTCCACGCCATTCCGTAAATCTTGGTACTCTCACATGCTCTTGTCGGCGTTGCCAAGTAGATTCGCTTCCGTGTCAACATGCAATGCTATGCATCAACAAGACTCGTGGTGATAGTATATGTTTTTATGATCCCGTCTGGACGGTGGAGGCTTACAGAAACACATACCAACATTGTGTTTACCCCGTTCTAAATTTTGACGAACCCTATACTTTTGATCCATTAACCAAGACTCTTCCTCCACTACTTAAAAGGGCACCCGACAGACCACGGACAACACGGTTGCAGAGTTTCGGAGATGTTACGAGGAGAAAAAGAATATGTCGCAGGTGCAACCAACCCGCTTATCACAACAGTGCGACATGTCGAGCTCAACTGTAGTTCACATTTTACTAAATGCTTTAACATTCAACAATATGCCTCAACATGTAAGAGACTGTTTGTACATTGTGTTGAATGTATTAGTAAAATCTTTTGGTCTTAGTAAATCGACTTAAATGTCTTAGTACATATTTTTTTGTCTAGTGAATGAATCCTTACATTCTACTAAATGTTCAGTGAATGAATCCTTACATGGCTAGTTATTATTTACAATGTGTCAACATTATGAAGTTTTTCGAGGACATTCTGATTAATGAATGAACATTATTAAATATTTCCCAAACATTTGGAGGAATGTTCTAACATTTCTGTGTATGTTCTTTCCTGAAACAAACTCTTTGTCGTCAATGCATGTCACATATGTTCCAGAAGAAAAATAACAATATATTCAAATTTACTTCATATTGTTTCCACATAAAATATCCCATTCCAAATCATTGTAAGTACTTAACATCCCAAAATAATTTACAAACCATATTTGTTTGTAATCTAATCAAGAATGAAGTCGTTTCGGGTTTAGTGATATGAACATAACCCGTTACTTGAAAAACTACTTCATTTTTTATTAAAAGATCTTTTACAAAAAAAAACATCTGTGGGGGCAACCACACTTTCAAGCTCGGGCCATCCTACAAGATATCGTATTCTCCTTCAATATGTTGTGGGTGAGCTTAGCCCTCTTCCTTTGTGCCAGGGAAACCCAATCTGGGTTTTGTGTACGCTCTTTGGGTTCTGTTGTCATGCAGTCTTCCACCAGCTCTTCAATTTTCAAAATTACAAAGAGACCGCAATCCGGGCTGTTCACGCCACAAAAGAAATGTTAAAGCATAACAAATAATGTTTCCACAGTCACAGACAATACTGAAACATAATGTGAAATGAGACTACATTACTAATAATTACGTGACTTTTTATCAATTGTCTGAAAACATGAAAGGTTTTTGAAATAACATTTCGCGGAATGTTGGAACAATTTCAAACCAATTAAAGCATTCATCATAATGTTGGAACAAATAAAGAGTGAAAACACTTACTTTTCTCCCTGTGTAGGGAATTCTGGCTCCCCAAGAACATCTGCATATTTTTGTTAGGTTCCAAACATTGTGAATCCCACTTCTTCCATTACATCCTCCACATATGCCGCATACTCCCTGGCATTTTCGAAACACTCCTTGGCCATCTTCTTATCAAATGACATCGAATCATAATGGGTCCACTGATGGAGAAATACATTATATATCAAGAGTGTCCAGTGCCCCCCCTTGCGGTGTCTCCCGTTGTTGGTTGACAGATGGGTGCACACACAAATAATATTTCCGGTTTCCCAGCATTATTACTCAACGTACGATTGAGCATTTGTTCGATGGAAGCTTGGTTTACCTCAGCCTTTATCATTGTCTGTACCACAAACACAAAGTTATCAAAATGTTCACTCATATAAAAGATGATAGGAAAACATCCTAATCACTTAACTTACATAGATTTCGGATGGGAGGCATAACACACTTTTTTCTTTCAATTTCTGGTGATTAGTGAGGAAGGAACTCGCCCAGTTAATTATTTGTGAATCGCATTCGAGATTCATCATTAACATATCGAGCTGCTTCCCACAGATGTCGTTAATCCCGTCACTAAACCAGACCTTCGTACTGCAAAATTTGGAATAAACAGTGTCACCTTTTCTAATGTTAGGACATTTCAAGGAATGCTGGGACATTACAGTAAGCGAATAAAAATGCTGCAACACAAACACTAATGTTCAAACATTAGTGTCAGTGCATCAACATTACAGTAACCTACTCGTACCTTTTGTCACTATTCCTGAGGAATTCTTCCAACAGACCCTTTTCTTGTTCCTTCACATTTTTCTAGACTGGGCTTTTTCTCCAGTTTCCAAGCTTCTGACCTTTCTCCTATTCTGACCTTCCGGCTCCCAACTCTACAATGTCTTCTACATTAATTGTTTTTTTTTCTCGAGTTGCTTTGCTTTCTCGGTCATAGTTCGGGTTCGTGGCTGAGTTTTAACCCTCTTAACCAAAGAGTTTGGTTTGTTTTTCTCTTTCTTTTCAACAACTTCAGCCATTTCAACCTTTGGCTTATCTACAAAATCGTCTTCAGAAGAACTTTCATTCTCCACGATCTCATAGTTTTCATATTCTTTTGCCACCTCACAAACCTCTGAAAAGAAAGCTGAAGGCCAAGTCAGCTGAAAGTCAACTTCTTCCATCTCATTTTCGCCTACATTCAAAAAACTTGGAAATTGCTTTTCACCTGTTCCCACCACCACACGTTTAACTAGTCAACATTCGATAGAAAAGCAAATCTTATCATAAATAATTCTCCAATTCTTGATCAATATATATAAACATTATCACGGATGTTCTAACATTTTACGTATTTATGTGGAGAAGAACACTTACTTGTTTGTTTCTTATTTATTACTTAGCCGACCACTCTACTGTTGTTCGTGGTAAAAGACATCGTGGGAGTACGATAGAACTCTTTTACTTACCGTTTATCAAAAAACTTGTAACGATTTTATGTTCATACCAATCATCTGACAAGTAAGTAAGAATTTCAGAGAAGATATAATGATTCCACACAAGTTACTACGTTGTTTAAAAAAAAAACTAGAAATAAAACCAACTTAAATCTAAAAAAACAATATTCTTTTCTTTTATCCATGTAGACTGCATTAAAAACATTATGTTAAATGTTGAAGCATTCTGGTTTTTGCTTCAACATTTTTAACTTCTTTTCAAGCAAAGACAAGAATTTCAACAGAAGTAAAAAATTGCGTGAGCATTTACTCACTTGACCCAGCTACTTGGCTCTCTGTTTGCTCCTGGTTTTGCACATCCCCTGAAGATTGACCCTTTACAAACTCATCAGAAATTGCCTTCTTACCCTTGTTGTCTATTTCCGCTTCTCCAGTTTGGGCTTCGGCATTATTTTCTTGTTTGTTGCGGGCTTCTACATTTACTTGTTCGGGATTTTTTTGTGCTACTTCCTGCTCTACTGCATTTTCTCCACCATCTCCACTCTCTACCTCTTGGCGACCCTCCACCTCCTGTCCACCTTGTACGTCCTGCCCACCCTCCACCTCCTCTCCACCAATCACCTCCTCTCGACCAATCACCTCCTCTCGAACATCCACCTCCCCTCTGAAACCAAAATCAAATTCTAAAACATCATTCTTCTCTTCTCTCTCTTTCTATATCCTCTCCAATTCCTCTCTTAATACTTCTCTCTCTCTCTTAACCAACTCATTCTCTTATCTCAACCTCTCAACTTCCTCCTTCAATTTTTCAACTTCCTCATCATTCATCTCCACCACCACCCTCTCAGTGTACTTTAACAAATCTTCCTCTTCAACAGTCTCCGACACCAACTCCACCTTCACCTACAAGGATGGATACATATGGTTATTATCTCCACACTTCCCAAAATATGCATACATCTAATTGAATGTTTAAACATTCACGAATATGCTCCAACATTCCAAACAATGTCACTCAGACATCAATTATGTTATAACATTTATTCAAATCACATAGACATTATAGTAAATGTAAAAATACATTACTTGCTCCTCTTCAATGTTATCCAATTCTGCTTCCAGTCCTGTAAGGAAGAATGACTCGATCATCCATCGTGCTATTCTAGGACTTACCCCTACTTCCTCTACCAGGTCTTCATGGATCCTAGTATGCATGCAATACCAGTACTGCAAATAAATTAAACACAGATAGGTCAGAAGTGTTTTTCTGTATCATCACAAGGAATGAAAAAACATATTATAAGATTCCCAAACATTCTGCAAAATGTTTCAGCATTGTATAAGTCCCCCAAATAATGATGAGACATATTAGATAATGTCAGAACAAACTAATTTGACTTGTATCATTATAAGAAATTATGAAACATTTGAGTTCATGATCAGGACTACTTACGGGAAGCAGAGTCAAGCAGCTTGAAGCTTTGCTCGGGTCTTCCGAGTGCTTGTTAATTTTCTCCATCATGAAGGAGTGAATAGCTCTCGGCCATGAAACTCTATTTATCATTCTCTCCGTTTGGAGATTGTGATAAAAACTCCCGACAACCGAGGAGCCGGCAGCTGAAGCAAACAGGAATGTGGCTGCCATGTGCATAATCCAGAGTTTCAAGAACTCAATGGCAGGAGCCTTTGTTCTTGCAGCCACACTCAAAGCCCTTTCGATGCTGGGGCCGCCAAAAGATGCAGACTTTCCCTCTACAATACAGTCTCTGAAATACTTGCTCAGAAACTGGTCCTTTGTGGCATCTAGGGTGACATTGGTTGGGAATGCTTCATATACCTGTCCTTCCATGGGGACTCCCAACAGCAAAGAAACATCTCCGGAAGTGAACTCAATCATCTTCCCTCCGATGTTGAAGGCTTGGCTCTGTTTGTCGAAGCAGTTGAGCAGATCAAATATGGCTTTGTTAGGCTTCTCCATCACATTCTCTTTTCGGAAACTCCCACTGGTCAGTGCCTTAAAGAAGGCCCCGAATGGGGAAGCAAACAACATCTTCTTTTGCTCGTCAGTAATGTCCATCATTGATTCCCGCGCCACCTTAAAAACTGCTTTTAAATTACATTTGTAATTTAAAGTAGTTTTCTTTTTCTGCTCCCTAGCCTCTGTTGGTTGAGCCTCCACCATCGGCTCTCTCGTTTTCGATGTATACGCTCGATGCTTCACACAAACAGTAACAGATATGTCAGGGCATTCAACCAAATGTTCAACACTACACTTAATGCTACATCACGATAGATAAAGAGATCATTTTGCAATGTGTCTACACAATAAGCCTAGGCCAATGGTCTACACAATAATGACAGATCATTATGTGAAGTAACACTTTACAGAATGACAACACACTAACAAATATGCCAAACCATTAAAAGAAATGAGAGAGCACAAACATTAATTAGAGGACATTCTCACATATGTGTGTAGAATATCATACCTTAGCCTGTTTAGGACTCGCTACTTTCTTGCCTTTTTTGCTAGGCCCAGCGGATGATGGCTCTTCACTAGCCCTCTTTCTAGGGCTAGCCCTTACTGAAGTTTGTTGTCTGGTTGCAGGACCATCTCCTTTTTTGGTTGCAGCTTTAACCATCTTTGTAAATTTATCTGCAAAATTTGTTATGTTTGTATTAGACACCCACATGTTTGAAACAAACCCAAAATGTATGTACACAACCAAAATGTCTAAACATAATACTAATTTCTTTTACACAATCCTGAATGTTAAAACAAACCATTCATTTCATCAACAAAGACAAACACCCAAAAATCCAAAATAAAGTACTAAATTTCTCCACAGAAACCTAACTTTCGTATCACACCCCTAAATGTTAAAACAAACCTAACCTAGAAACTTGATGAAGATTCATAAACACCCAAATTACCTTCTGTGAAGATGCATGCTTCCGAAATCACAAACAACAATCAAAATGTCTAAACATAATCCTAAATTTCTTTAACACAACCCAGAATGTTAAAACAAATCATTCATTTCATCAACAAAGACAGACCCCAAAAATCGAAAACAAAGTACTAAATGTCTCCACAGAAACCTAACTTTCGGATCACAACCCTAAATGTTAAAACAAACCTAACCTAGAAGCTTGATGAAGAACCATAAACACCCAAATTACCTTCTGTGAAGATGCATGCTTCCGAAATCACAAAACAACAACCAAAATGTTTTATCACAACTGTAGAGCAACTTAACCCTAAAACTTTTTTTAAAAACAACCCAAAATGTTTTATCACAAACTCAAGATCAAAGTACTGAACTTGAAAGAATAAACCCTAATTGTTTGAAAACACCCCCAAATGTTCGAACACCCCTAAAACTGTACCAACAACCCTAAAACTTTACCAACAACCCAAAAATATTACCAACAAACAAAGATCTGAAAGAAGAAACCTCAAAAATGTTCTAACAATCCTAAAAATTTACCAACAACAGAGAGAGGAACAAGATTTAGAGGAAGAACAGAGACGTACCTGTGTTTGATGATGCTCGAACAAGAGAGAGAAGCATCGGATTTGTTGAAAGAGAGCGAAAATAGAGAGAGAAATGAGTAGATCAAGTTGCTTAAATAGCTTTGATAGAGAGAGAGAATCGCCGGTAACGTTTCGATTCTCAGGGGTTAATGGCTGAAATGGTTTCGGTTGAAAAAGAGATAGAGAGAGAGATAAAGATGGACCGTTTTGAATGAAGAGAGATAGAATTTGATCGAGATAGAGAGAGAGATAGAGAGGAATCGTTTGAATGAAGAGAGATAATGGAGAGGTTTTTTGTGTCTAATCAAGAGAGAGAGTTTGAATGAAGAGAGAGAGCGCGGAGACCGAGAGAGAAAGAGAGAGGCTGGCATGTGGGGTTGGGTCAAATCAAGTCTGGGAGGGAAAGAGAGAGGCTGGTTGTTTGGCAGGAAATGAGTGAGGGACATAAGAGGTAACCATTTCTTTTGGAGGGATAGAGAGGTAATATCACATTTTGGGGTTTTTTTGAGATATAATTCTCTATTGGGTTGGATTTCCTATTTGGGCTCCTTTTTTGGGCCTTAGATTTATCCTCTCATATCGGAACCCTTGCCCCTCTTCAGTTCACCAAGTAGCTAGAGTGCCCAGTTTTTTGGGCATTTTAATGCCCAGCTGATGTGGAATCACTAAAAGACAAGGTTTTTTCGAAGTTTGATTACGGTGGGGACCGCTTTTGTTTCTAAATAAGGAAATATGTCACCCTCCAAGTACCAATTTCTAAGTCACACAACTATAACAATTCTAAGATTACATTAAAAATATCTATATATCATGGCAAAAATCTCGTTTTCCTTCTTCGGTTGTTTCCTCTTTACGTTTATCATCCTCTCTATTCTGGGTAAGCTATCGTTTTATATCAGCCTAGTTCCCTTGTCATTCTTTATAGCAAACAGAGATCCATAATTGGAATATCATGTAGTAAATTTCAGATGTCAATAGTATTTTTATGTTTTTATATTATGTTGTGTCGGCATTGCAGAGATAGGTACGTTGCAGCTGATAAACCCTTGCCCATCCGACTCTGCAATGGCATTAGGACCTAAAGATTGCAAAGGAAAAGCAGAACGTTACTGTGAACCGATATGCAAAAAGATGGGTACCATAGCACAACTCACCGCCTCTGGTTGCTGGATCGACGAACCTTGGGACCCAAAGTCAGCATCCTCTTGTGTATGTTGCTACAAATATAAAACAACATCATCTTCCTCCACAGTACTACTAGACCTGCTTCACAATTCAGTAGCCAAGTCCAGCCCGGCCCAAGAAATGCTATCAGCTGAAGGTCATATTGAAGAGATGGTGTGATGCATACATGTTAAACGCATAGTGTGACAGTGTTACCATGGATGTTAAGAATAAAATGGAGAAGATCGGAAATCGAAAATAGGCATTCTTCATAAAATTGTAATCATGTTATGATGTATCTGTGTTATTCCTTGTTCGTCTGGTAATTGTAATCGTGCAATGATACATTGTGTTATTCGTTAAAACAAAATGTTTTACACCATCCATTTCGAACCACTTTCTTTCTATATAAATCAGGGCCGCCCCAGTCTTCGGAAGACCTAAAGGCGAAATAAAAACGAGGCCCTTTGTACACTAACACCAAATATTAAATTAGGCAAAAGATTTGTCAAGAGAACTTTTTCCAAACCTAATTCATTAATTTTTCTAATGTTGTCATTCCTTTTTGGCTTTAGATGCCACGATTCAGAAGTAGTTCACTTCCATAGAGTAAATTAAGTACAAATACTATATTTGAGTAAATTGGAAAAATAATTCTTAAATACATAATTATACCATAGTAGTATTACCTAAACTTACACAAATATCATAATGGTGTGTTTGGATGATAAAAAATCTTGAATCAGTGGGTTCATGAGTCCAAATGATTTCTTTTGGGTTGTTTGGTAATTTATAAGAATTATAGTGTTTCTACAAAAGATGATGGTCTTTGGTATAGAGGAGAGCGATATCTGGTATGGTCGGTGCGTTAGAAAGGTCAATTTATGTATTTGCTCTTCCTTTACCAAATTAGTTTAAGAGAGCGTTAAAAGGATCATTTAATAAATAAAGCTAAAATATAAGGACTTGAATAAAAATTATCAATACATATAATATTCTATTCACTTGTAGTTTTGTGTCACATAAATAACTCAATCTTAATATCGATCACTACTATCATCATCGCCATTAATACTAAAAAACTTGCAAAATACATAAGTTTACTACCATTGTCGTCTTAGTTACAAGCTTTTAATAATGCCTCAAGATATCATGGATGAGGAACCACCATTAATGAAGAAGGAGGCAACCTACATATCAAGAAAGAAAACGAAGACAACGACTTAAACGAGGGTATCGACTTAAACGAGGGTATCGACTAAAACGAAGATGTAGACTTAAACAAAGACATGAAGATAATGTTGAAATATCTTTCTATATATTAAGATATCTCATATAATAGATATTAGGAAATATCAAATATTAGAAACTAGTAAGAATTAGGAACTAGTAAATATATTAGTATAAACTATTAAGAAACTAGTAAAATATTAGAAACTAAAGTTAGAAACTAGTAGTATTATAACTCTATAAATAGAGTCTTATATTTATTTTGTAATACATCAAAGAATAAAACAAGTTATTTGATCAATTTCAACTTGGTACCAGAGCCAACGGTCTTAAATCTGTTTTCTGAATTTTTTTTGTCGATTGAAGGAGAAAGAACCTTCATCTTCATCTTCTTTTTCTATCTTAATTTCAAAGAAGGAAAAAAAATCCTTCATCAGTTTTGGTATTAAAAAGAAGGCAAAAAGATAAAACAATAACTTTAATTGTTATTGTGTGATCTATATTGTCTTACAATTTACAAAACTTTGAGTTGGTAGAACACATCTTCTCAAAGATTCAGTTTCTAAAATTTTCTGATATAAATTTTTCTTCATAATTAATAAAGTAGAAAATATGGATTAGATAATTGGTACAATTGTTCAGTCAGGAGGATCCTTTAATTCAGTGATTATGTTGAATGAAAAAAATTATGATATGTGGTCTCAAATCATGGAGATGCATATTGCTGAAAAAGAAAAACTTTCGTTTATTCGAGGTAATTCATTACCACCTGCTGAAGATGACGTTAAATATGAGAAGTGGTATGCAGAAAATCAAAAAGTCAAGTGATGGTTGTTGATGTCTATGACTCCAGAAATTATGAAGAGATACATTCGTTTACCTACAGCTCGTGATATTTGGAAAGCTTTATCTAAAGCTTTTTATGATGGATCTAATGAATTGCAAGACTTCTCTTTGAATCAGAGGGCTATGTTGATCGAAGCACATATGCCATTATCTTATTGGGGAGAAGCACTTCTTGCTGCAACCTATTTAATTAATAGAGTACCATCTAGTACTATTGAGTTTAAGACTCCTTTTCAAGCTCTATCGGATGTTACAGCTTCTCCGACAGTTTCAAATTTACCTCCCCGTGTCTTTGGGTGTGTAGCATTTGTTCATCTTCATGAGCACCAACGTACAAAATTAACTCCAAGGGCATTAAGATGTGTATTTGTTTGGTACGGTGCAAATCAGAAAGGATACAGATGTTATCATCATCCAACTAAACGAATGTTTGTTACATCGGATGTTATCTTTCATGAAGATTCTAAGTATTTTTCACCTAAGTCTGAACTTCAGGGGGAGAAGACTAAGCAGGAAGTTTTGACTCTTGATTATGAAGAAACGGATAATCATGTAGAAGAGAACAAAATTGGATCTAATATTGAAGTAAATTTGATTCCTGAAGAAATAATTAGAACTGAATTTGAAATTCCAGAATTAGCAACACTTGAATCGGTAATGCAAAGAAAGTGTTAATGAAATCGTTGAACAAATTGTGGATTCACCTCCAATTGAAGTCGTTGAACCAAGGGTTAGTAATACACCAAACCAATCAGTTGTCGAGGATGTTCCCGAAGCAACTTCCGAACCACCTAGGAAAATACTACCGTCACGTCAAACCAGAGGTATTCCTAAACCGACATATGAACCTGAGCTGTCTAGTAGAGTCAAATATCCTAAGAGTCAATATGTGTCAGATCATCGGTTGTCAAAATCAAATAAGTCATTTGTAAATCAATTATCTACTGTATATATTCCTAACAATGTACAGGAAGCCTTATCTGATTCAAAATGGAAAGCAGCTATGAATGAGGAGATGAAATTCTTACAAAAGAATGACACTTGGGAGCTAGTTGATCGTCCAGAAGATAAAAAACCAGTGGGATGTCGGTGGATTTATTTAGTGAAGTATAAAGCAGATGGTACAATTGAACGTTACAAAGCGAGACTAGTGGCAAAAGGCTACACTCAAACTTATGGAGTCGATTACACAGAGACATTCGCTCCAATTGCAAAAATCAACACTGTTCGCGTCTTGTTATCCTTAGCAGCAAATTTAGATTGGCCACTACAACAATTTGATGTAAAGAATGCGTTTTTGCATGGGGAACTATTAGAATAAGTCTATATGGACCTTCCACCGGGATGCAAGATACCAGAAATATATAACCAGAAGGTATGTAGATGAAAAAGTCATTGTATGGATTAAAACAATCACCAAGAGCGTGGTTTGGAAGGTTTACAAAGGCTATGAAGGAATTCGGTTATCACCAAAGTAATTCTGACCATACCTTATTTACAAAAAGGCAGAAAAGAAAACTCACAACACTTATTGTATATGTTGATGACATGGTGGTTACTGGGGATGATCTTGAAGAACGAAAGGCTTTACAGAATTACTTATCTAAAGAATTTGAGATGAAAGACTTTGGTCCGTTGAAATACTTTCTTGGAATTGAAGTATCTCGATCTAGTAATGGAATTCTCCTATCCTAAAGAAAGTATACTTTAGATTTGTTACATGAGGTGGGTATGTCAGCGTGTGAGCCGATTGATACACCTGTCGAAGAAGGATTAAAGTTGTCAGTGGAGCCTAATCAGATACCGGTTGATAAAGGAAGATATCAACGACTGGTTGGAAGGTTGATGTATTTGCCGCACACGAGGCCAGATCTTGCATATGCGTTAAGTATTGTTAGTCAATTTATGCACAATCCCGGTGAAAAACACATGAATGCTGTTTTACGCATTTTGAGATATTTGAAGGCGGTTCCTGGAAAAGGTATTTTGTTTACTAAAAATTCGAGTTGTCGAACTATTGATGTATATACTGATGCAGATTGGGTCGGGGAAGTAAATGGTAGGCGATCAACTGCAGGATATTTTACCTTTGTTGGTGGAAATCTTGTTGCATGGAGAAGTAAAAAACAGAACGTTGTTGCACGTTCAAGTGCAGAGTCTGAATTTAGAAGAATGGCTGATGGCATATGTGAAGCGTTATGGTTAAGACTCCTGTTGGATGATTTAGGATATCCTTCTGAAAGACCAATTCAATTATATTGTGTCAATAAAGCAGCATCTGATATTGCTCACAATCCAGTCCAGCACGACCGCACAAAGCATGTTGAGGTGGATCGATGTTTCATTAAAGAAAAGTTGGAAGACAATATTGTAGAGTTACCAAAGGTCTGATCTGAAGATCAATTGGCTGATGTTCTTACCAAAGCAGTTTCAAGTCGAATATTTTCGAAAATGGTAGACAAGTTGGGCATGTGCGATATCTATGCACCAACTTGAGGGGGAGTGTTGAAATATCTTTATATATATTAAGATATCCCATATAATAGATATTAGGAAATATCAAATATTAGAAACTAGTAAGAATTAAGTACTAGTAAATATATTAGTATAAACTATTAAAAAACTAGTAAAATATTAGAAATTAGTAGTATGATAACTCTATAAATAGAGTCTTATATTTCTTTTGTAATCTATCAAAGAATAAAACAAGTTCTTTGATCAATTTCAACTGATAATATGTCTCAGGTAATGAAAATCTTTTTTTTTTGTCTTTCCCTATGGTTGAACAAACACTTTCAGGGTTTTTGGCCGTTTTTGTTCTAGTAAATGATTTTCAATTGGGTTGAGTGAAAGACAACAAATTTTGGCCGGCTCGGCTATAATTGGTCTATTTTTTCATCCGCTCTGGACGTAATTTGTTTAACTTTTCACTGGTTCTGGATGAAAATTTTCACTATTTTCATTCACGAATTGTTATTTATGCTAAGCAAAAGTTCTTCAAAAATTACTGTAATCATCGTTAAAACCATAAAAATCTATGGAGAAATCAAGCAATAACCAGAGGTATGAACCCTTCTATGGAGATGAGTGTTGTGTTAGTCATCTAGAATTTAGGGTTTCCATCTCTACCTCTCTCTTTGATCGAACAACATCTCTATCTCTCTCTTTGATCGAATAACGTCTCTATCTCTCTCTTTCATCGAATAGAATTTTAGGGGGGTCTCTCTCTTTGATCGAACATGATTTTAAGGGAGGGACCAACTTTTAATTTTGGGACATTTTGGAAAATAGTGTTTATCTCTCCTATCCTAAAAACAATGTTCTCCCTATCTAATGCACCGCCTTTACAAAACATTGCTCTACCTATACCAAAGACCAAAATGATAAAGAGTACAAAATGGACGGAGTAAGTTGGGAGTGAAATCAGACGTGGGTCCCCCACGTCAGATTTCATCAGAGTTGGTCGTGGGCACGTTACTTTTAGGACTCAAATGGGATCGTTTATGTTTGAGTCCTTCCAAATCCCTATTCTTCATATTTAGTCCTTCCATGTTAATTAATATGGACTGTTGATTGACATCAACGGTCCAGATCTATGTAGCCCAAATAACCTTCCTCCCTTGTCTTCTCTCTACCCAAAACGAAAACCTAGCCGCTCCATTGTTTGTGCTCAAGAAACTAAGAGGTGGAAGGTTTTTTTTTATTGATTTTACACTAATTTTCTAGGCGTTGTTGTGCAATTCTTTTGGTGAAGCCTTGAGCTTATTTTGAGACGAAATTTCAATTCTTTCTCTTCCAATTTCAAGCACAAAAAAGACCAAGGTTCTTTTTTAGGAGTTTCTCTTTTATTGGAAGTTTTGAGGTATGTATTTATCTTCTTTTAATGCTTAATTATTTATTATTTTATTTTGTTTTTTAAATTATGAATGAATGCTTAATTAAATAATTTCAAAACCCAAAAGAAGTTAGAGAGTGATATAAATTGAGCTATTTTTGTTTTTTCTTTTAGTTTGAAGTTTTATTAATGTGTATAGAAATGAAATAAGATAATGAGAATTTTGATGTTTTTGACTTGACTTCTAAAGATGGCAAAGAAGATGTTTGTTCTATATAGTAAGTACAGTGCCTGGAGCTGGGATGGAATTTGATAATGTTCATCAATTATATGATTATTGTCTTAGTTACGCAAAAAAAAAGTGGGATTTCCAATTAGAAAATAACCTAAAAAAGACCATCTTAGAATTTTAAGATACGTTACGGTAGCAGGTGGTAAGAATGGAACACATAAATCGAAACGAACTAATCTTGTTGCTCCCTAACCTAGTTGTCTAAGTGGGTGCAAAGCCAAAATTAGAGCTAAGTTACAAGATAATGGAAAGTGGGAAACTACTATTGTAAGAATTGAGCATAATCATATCCTAAATTTTGGAAAAGATCGGCACTATAGATGTAATAGGAAGATTAATCCACATGTGGCCAGGGAATTAGATATTTGTGATATAACAGGAACCAGACCTTGCCGAACTTTTAGACAACAAGTGGTTGCAGCCTGTGGTTATGAGAACGTCTCATTTAATGCAAGAGACGTCATAAATTACATCCAGAAAGCAAGGACGTTACGTCTTAGGGATGGAGATAGTGCGGCGATTCAACAATATCTTTTAGCTATGCAAAGAAAAATAATGGTTTTATTTTTGCGGTGGATTTAAATGATGAAGGGCGGTTACGTAATGTATTTTGGGCGGGTAGGAGGAATGGAGAGGCATATAAAGAATTCGGAGATGTGGCGACGTTTGACACCACTTACCTCACAAATATGTATGGCCTTCCTTTTGCTCCTTTTGTTGGAGTAAACCACCATGTATAATTTATTCTCTTGGATTCTGGTTTATTCTCTTATGTAGACACAAAAACTTTCTCTTTGTTGTTTAGGATTTGGCTTTCCTATAAGGAAAAAGCCTCAGATGCCATTATTACGGATCAAGATAAAGCTATGTGAAATGCAATTGTTAATGTATTTGAAAATACAAGACATTGATGGTGCCTTTGACATGTAATGAAGAAAGTACCTGAAAAACTTAGAAGGTACAAAATTTCGACTCTATAAGTTATAACTCTTGATATTTTATTTCATCTTTTCATTTAATCCGTTATATGTTAATGACTTGTTCTTTTGTATCTGCATATGTAGTCTAACATGGAGTTATTAATGGGAGTTTATCATCCTCAAACTTTATTCTCTGTCGGGTATAAATGATGGTGATCATAATAAGTGAAGGATTGAATAAGAAAAACAAATCAAGTCTAACAAGATTAGACATCTTGAAATAGAAATGAAAATATTATATTTTTTACCAGACAGAGTAACGGTTTAGTTTGTTCGATCTTTCACCGATGCTGACTTAAACAAACGGTTAGAGTAACAACTTAGTTTGTTCAACTTGAATGAACGAATAAACTTCTTTCAGCTGGCTAGAGACTCGTGCTCATAACGTCTTGTAATTTAAATAGACAGAGGTGGAAAGCAGAGACGGAACCAAGACCCGAAATCGAGGAGGGCCGATATTAAATATTCTTTCAAAAATTGTACTCCAAAAAATGTTTTAGGTTTACAGTTTCACTTGGATCGAGGAAAACATTGTCAAACTATGAAAATGTTGCAACTTTAAATGATTCTTTTCATTTACTTTAGAATTCATTCATGAGATAAGATTAATTAATGTCATCGATTAAAAAGTGTTAACAAAAATATCAAAATAACAAAAATCTCATAAAAAGATGGTCAATCAAGGTTTTGAACTCACGTCCCTCTTGTTGCCAAAGAGGCATAGCTACCACCGGGCCTTTCCTGCTATCTGTTTACCTTCTGAGTTTAATCAATATTTAATGCCATGATAGTACTTCTTAATTGGAAATGCAGCCAGCCAAAGGGGGCCATGGCCTCTCTTGGTCTGGCTGTAGATACGTCTCTGGCTGGTGGAAAGAAGATTGAAGTATTATTATAATTCTTTTGATCTTAGAAGAACAACTTTTCTCAACACTGGATAGCTATTAATATTTCTCTCTTGAAACTGTAGAAAATAAACAAATTCAAGTGTATACAAACATGGGAGAAAGCATCTATATACAGGGTCATGAGGAGGTTAAAAATTGAAGGTGTTTGTCCAGTCGGCTACCCCAAAACCAACTAGATGAATTCTTGAGCCCAAAGTCTAGAATACCATTGGACACTTAATCCTTGCAACCCAATTGGTCAGATAATAGGCAAAGACAACCATATAGGCACCCATGATAATTTTATCTATAGGCAGCCCAAATGCCTCTAGCACTTAATATGGGCATCCAAATATATAACAAACTAACAGAGAATAAGAGGAATCAATATTTATTTTTTGAGCAATACCTTTCTTTTTTGGTTGAAATGAGGAATCTGTACTTCGCACATGTAGGTTTGATTTTCTAACTCAGCAAAGAAGGAGAAAATGGGCTCATGCGGTGGGGTGCCCAGTGCGGGCATGGCGCCCATCACGGGCCTGAAACCGTGTACCTAACAGCTCACCTCTTTGTATTCTATTATGTTAATCAACAACTAAATTGTGTGCATATACCTATGTTAACTTAAAATAATGCAGCGATATCAGCATGATTAATATAAAAAATAAATAGAATAATGTTTTCATTAGTCGAACAATTTATTTGAAGTGGGTCGTCTGATGTTTTATATAGACATTATACGAAAAAATTTCAAAATTAAACCTCAAGCTTCTCCATGTTAAGGATATTCAACCAAACAATGACACGGTGGTATACTGGTATCAATAGTACTATAATAGTACTCTTTAATTTAATAAAATGCCGAAAACGTTCTTTATTTATTAATGAAGTAAACCATTGGGATCAATTAAATACTAATTAATCTTCTTCCACAAAGGGGTTCTTTGCTATAAGTAAAGGTTTGTAGTGGATGATTGGTTATCAAACCTCAAAAAAAGAAAAAAGAAAAAAAGATAACACTCAAAAGTATATCATGGCTAAAATCCCCATTTCTTTCTTTCTTTGCTTCTTCATTGGCTCAATCATCTTCTCTCAATCAGGTAATTTGTGTTAATTACATTAGTAAAACAGATCACTCTGATCTAGCTTATAAATAAATAGCTTAGATCTTTATGTAATTGGTAAGTTTTTTAGTTGAATAGAAATGAGATCTTACTCTCTCGTTCTAGTTATGAATAATATATAATTTTTTTGTAATTTGTTTGAAGTCCATTGTGAAAAAAGTTCTAACTGTTGTAACGATTGTTGCGTGGGTGCAGAGAAAGTATCGGTACTAGGGGCGGAGGAGATTAAATGTGGAAGTGGAGAAACAAAAGAAACAAATACATATTTTTCTTGTAACGCTTGTAAATTTGTATGTATTATAGATTGGCAACAATGTAGAAGTTACCAATGTAAGATGAACAAAGAAGGCAAAGGTGATTGCACTCGGTGCATGAAGTATAGGGGAGCCTAGGTTACTAAGTAACTAAGATGATGCTTTAATAAGTTTGTTTTATGTTTGATGTACTACTTTGTCATGTTCTTTTGAAATTTAATAAGCCTCACCTCCACTTAGCTAGTATAAGATACTTTCTTTATGAAGTCACCTATAAATGCATGTTTGGAGTCCAATAGTTCTGTACTTTTTTGAAGTTAAGTGGTCAAATCATAAGTTTGGTTTATTGTTAGAGGGATTTTGCTCAATTGCCCGGATCTGAGATGAAAAAAGCAATTTTACCCCACCTTAATTTTTTTTTTCAAAAATGTCCCTTTTCTACTTTTTGATTTTTTTCTTTCCTTTTCACCCTTCATATAAAAGAGATATCTAGAATTTCTAGATATCCCTAATTTTACCTAAATCTGAAGCCACAACCGAGTTTTCTTCTTTTCCTTTTCTTGGTTCTATCTTCCTTGCCTGAAATATTTCTCCCAATCTAATATCATTCGAAATTTCTCCTCTTTCTTCTATTGGTTAAAGAAATATCATCTTCATTAAGGTATGGATATTGCGGACAAGTATTTGGAAGCGAAAATCGAATCGCGATTTCTCTTGTTTGTCCGCCGCAATTGATGAACCCTAATGTAGTTATCTTTTTCTCAACCTAGTTTGTCGAGTCTTTCTTTTTCTACTAACAACTCTCTTCAGATTAGACAACACCAACAGTCAAGTTTTGATCTTTTATTTCCAGCTTAGGGATTTGATGAAAATAAAACTAGGGTTTTGATGAAGTGAGGAATTTAGGGCTTTTGATTGAATTGATCATGGTTTTGTTTCAATTAATTTGCTACTATTCACAAGTGGTTATAGCATTCTAATAAGTAGGATCTTGGTTATTAATTTTGTATTCCTTCGTAGGGTTCCTTTACTGATAGCTGGTTATGGTTATATTTAGAGATTTACTTGAATCGCTTTCTCTCGAACTAAATACGATGCCTTTATCGCGAAGACGATAGTTCCAAATTGCAACTCCTCTACTTGAGACACCTGAGCAAGTTGACTTGATCTCCCACCTTTAGAGTCAGCTGGGGCCTTAATAAGAGGTTCAGATGAAGAGCTCTTCTTCTTTGACTAGATAGATAGGTTGGGAGCTTTTTCTATAAAATTTCTCTCTCCACTTGATATTGTAGAGATAGATTTTCTCTGGAGATAACTCCACACATTTCCTGTTCTTATTAGTGTCCTTATATAGAGAACTCTAAAATTAGAATCACATTCTAATTAGGATTCAAATAAGAACTCCAGAAAAGATAAGAGTCAGAAACCTTTTCTGAGTAGGATTCTCAGATGGGAGTTCTTTCGTATATGGGACTCCCCTTGATGTGGGCGGCCAGAGCAGCCCCTTTAGTGGGTTGGGCATGCTTCCCAGTTCATATGGTCACCCATAACATTGTCGGTCCATCTCTCTTGATTCGGGCTCCCTTTCAGACCCGATTCTTTCTATCTTTGTCCGGATCCTATTCGAATTTTTTTGGCCTTTCAAATTGAATCTAACCCAGCTTATTGAACTATTCCCTCTAGTCAACTCTCTCTGATCAAGTCACCAGTCTTTGGTGTAACCCGTTATAAGATTCGGTCGATATTAGCCGTGAATAACTGAAGTGATCCGACGATCATAGTTGGCTTCTAGCTAAGCATTACGATCCCTAATTCGCACCCCTTTAGAAGGACATTTCCTTCATACCTAAAGGACATTCGCACCCCCTCAAATGTACGATTTTGTCTTTATTTGGCCATCACCCTCCGTGGTGTCGGGTTTCATTCCACTCAGGAGCCTCAGACACTTACTAATCTTGAGCGTTCTCTCATAGGCGAGGCCCAGACACTCTCGCAAGAAATGTGAGACTCTCACAATCCCTCATCCTCAGTGAGTCCTCGGCTTTGATACCACTTGTGACACCTCAAGTTGTGGCAACTATCGATATTGTCCCACCTTTAGACAAGGCCCAAACCCACAAGTACGATATTTTGTTCTAGGCAAAGGCTCCACGAGCCCACCCAAAAGGCCTCAACATTGGCGAAGACACCCGATTCGCCTACACATATGTACAATTTTGTCCTCAGTTAGCAACCACCCCACCTTGGTGTCAGGTTTTGGTCCACAACGGGTGGCATTGACACTTACTAAGCTTGAGCTTTCACTTACAGTCTAGGCTTCAGACACTCTCGCAAACGATGTGAGACTATCACAATTTTCCAAATACACTTTTGATAATTTTTTTACTTTACACTACAAAAGTCGGGCCTTTTGTGACAGACTATTTTCAACGGAATTTCGAAAGTCGTCGTAAAAGGTCACTATTTTCGATGAAATTGCATAATTCCGTCAAGAAAATTGAGAAATTCTGACGGTTTTCCTCTTTTACCGTTAGAAAAACATGCAGGATAGGCGGTAAAGTTTGTGGGACGAAATAAGTATTTTTGACGTACCTGATGCCGTCGGAAAATACCAGTGTTCCGGCGGTCTTTGTTTCGTTTTCCTTCGAAAAAAGATTTTCTTGGAAAATATTTCCCTAGCGCGAAAAATTTCTGCCAAATTCTCATATAGTTTTTCCGGGAAAATGGTTTTCGACGGAAATTAGTCCGTCGAAATAAAAAGCCCTGAACAACATCTAGTCCCCTTTCCTCGCAATATTTTTCTCTCTCCAACAGTTTATAAAATAGCCATAAATCAACAACCTATATTTTCACTCGATTTCATTAGTTCAACTCTCAATTTCACTCTCGATTTCTTCCTCTCTCTCGATGGATTCACCTCCCTTATCTTAGTTTTAAGAAAACCTAAAGCAACAACACCTTACTTTTTCTCTCGATTTCACTCGGTCTTTTTTGTTGTTTCAAGTTATTTAGGGTTGATTGGAAGGTATTGAAGAAGCATCTACAGTTCACTGGAGCTGCGAAAGAAGAAGCATCTACAGTTCGGTGGAAGCATCTGCAGTTCAGTGGAAGCACCTACTTTTCCTATTTTTACTGTTTAATTTGTATTTTTTTCGTTTCTTTTTAATTACTAAACTAGGTAAGATATCATAGAATCATGTGATCTTTAAAAGAAATATCACCACTAGGTTAGGGTAGTTCAGTTCAATGATGCTACAACGTGAGTTTGCCAGTGTCGTTGGTTATACATTGTGTTAGTGAGGTCAACTCCATTGTGCCGGCTTTCGTTGGAGTTATGTAACTTCATGATAACTCGTATGGTTTAGGGTGCTGAATGAAATATCAATTGGACTTTTGATTTTTAGCTTCGGTTTTAACTCGGTTTGTTTTACTGTTTACATTATT
This sequence comes from Eschscholzia californica subsp. californica, assembly GCA_002897215.1. NCBI lineage: Eukaryota > Viridiplantae > Streptophyta > Magnoliopsida > Ranunculales > Papaveraceae > Eschscholzia > Eschscholzia californica. The sequence goes on along the minus strand of BEHA01050398.1, from coordinate 630,142 downwards.
GACTTTGTTATTTCACGGTGTACTTTTATGGAACCAATAGTATTGTTTGCATAATTAGCTTTTGACCTTATTTTGCATGTATGTGACTTAGTTAATGAAATATTCACTAGTTTTAATTTGTTATTCTTGTGAATGTCTAGTTAGAATGCTTGATTTCTATATTGTCGCTGGTTTATCTTATTTTGTCAGCAGGTCTGTAATGTCAATTGTGTAATTGATAATGTTGTTGACGCAGTAGCAGAGGAAACAGGAAATACAATTTTTTTTTAAAACAAACATTTTTCGACAGAACACAAGGTCTCAAATACTTTGATCACCATTTCCGACGGCTTTCTAGGTGAGCCGTCGGAAACTGAATTTTTTTCCAACTAATGGAGCCATCAGAAAAATATTAGTTTCGCCCTTTTTTACGACCACTTTACGATGGCTTGAGCTCGTCGTAAAAACCTTTTCCGACAGCTTTACCTCCGACGGACTCTGGCCTTCATAAATAGTCTTCGTTTTTTGTAGTGTTATTAAAACAACCTTTGGTAGTTACAAGTAGTGGATGGCCCTGGCCTTGTTTCATTAGTGGCTATCGACACTCCTTCAGACTAAAAGCACCTTTCTTATTAGAGTTAATTCCTATATGGCCCCCTACTTTGTGACCAGCTTCCTTTATGGCCCCCTTTTTTTCGTAAATTCAAATATGGCCCCCTTTTTTGATGTAATTGTCCTAACTACCCTTCCTTTAAATCTTCTTTCAAAATTAAAAATAAAAATAAAATTATAATTCCACCTCATTTCCTCTCCACCACA
>BEHA01050398.1:600415-621902 GCA_002897215.1 Eschscholzia californica subsp. californica | reverse complement strand
TTCCGGAATATTTAAGAGGTAAATAGACTCTTTTCGTCCCCTTTTCGATGCCCGCCTGAGGACCCCTGTGAATGTTTTGGAATGAGGATGTTCGCCTTTTGTAACAAGTAGACCCATGATACGGACTAATAGATGTTCCTACTCTTACTCGTAAGTAAGATCTATTCATAGTGGGTCAGTCCCCCACGGCACGGCTTGATAGTTCATTTACTTATTTCTAACATAAATCTTATTGTATCTTAAAAAAAAAAAGATAAATCTTATAGTCCATTTTTTGTTTAAATTTTGGTAGGGTTAGATCTAACAAATTATAAGAAAATCTAAATCTAAATTAGGTCAGTTCGGCTTTCCTTGGTTTAATACTCCATTTCTTTTCATAAGCCTATTCTAACCTTTAAAACATACCCCACACCCTTCTAAATCTTTTGGTTTCTTCTAAAAACTTGGGTTGTTGACTTCTTTTGAATTCAAACAAAATTTTCTATTCTTTCACCTATCTCCCACAATCTACCGGAAGCTTATTTGTCGCCGGAAAACACTTCCATTTCTTTCTTTGTCTTCATTAATCTTCTTTCTCGACTTCGTGCTATTAGCGGGCGGCTCTATTAGCACTCAAGTCATTTTCAGAAAGGGTACCGACGTTAAAGCGACCACTATCCTTTTGAACAAAACCACGCCCAACCAATCAGTTTCTTCTATGGCTCCAACCAGTTCATCTTCTTCTCCGCATTCGACATGTTCTTCCTCCATCTCTTTTTCTTACAAATTTTGAGTAAGACCCTTCTTTTTCTTCATTTTTATTAGGTTTAATCACCCACGACTAGGGGTGGAAATCGGTCGGGCGTCCGCGAGCTTTTTTATTTCGGTTTTCAGGCGGATCGGGCACGGGACTTTGAAGCCCACTATAGGTCGTTGGGCGGATGATGCAGGGGCACCCGGCGTGGAGGCTTTGTCCATGGCCAAACCGGGCCATAGGCCATCCGACCATGAAGAGTAGTTTTTAGGAAGTCCCAATTTTAGTATGATTATTAGAGGATTTAGGTTTAGGAATTTATGTTATTTTAGTATTTCCAATAATTGAAAAGGTCCAGATTTGAGTCTAGCTATTTAGGAAGTTGCAGTATTTTAATTATTTAGGAAAGTCTAATTCAAGTCTATCTAGGAAAGTCCAAAATCCTATAAAAGGATATCTAGTTTGTCCATTATTCTCAGATTGAAGAGAAACCCCTTTGAAGTTTTAATAAAGTGGAGTATTTTAGAGTTATTTAGCCTTTATTTTATCGTTCTTATTTAGATTATTCATCTTCTTTAATTCCGCTGCGTTTTTACATCAAGTGGTATTCAGAGCCATAAATTTTTTTCTTCACTTTTATCACCATGGTTAATACTACTACCACTGCTACACCAGCTAGGGAGAAAACACCAACCTTTTCATCCGAATGGGACAACATTAAAGAACGACTATCTGCGGGTAAAAGTTGGAAGAAGGTTTCAATGAGTACAAAAAGGAAACCACAGAAAAATTCGATAAGATCGATCAACGTTTCGATCAACTCAACGACTCCATCAACATCATCTCCAAACAACTCGAAGGTATGTGTAAAAACCAAACTCCACCTCCCACCACTATCACAACTCAACAACCCTCACCACTACCGACTACCACCAACACCACCCGACTTCCACATCTCGGTTTTTCCTCCGAACCCACTAACCACTCTTCGGCCACACCATTAGCAACCCCCCTCCGATTATTACTCCCCCTTTCATCACATCTTACTCACCAAACACACCATTACAAACACCTACGTACCCCTCCTATACCCACACATCAACACCACCATCGTTCCCCTTCTCCGAGTCAACTACAGGCCTACATCGACCACAACACGAACCCTCCATCTCAGCCGAACACCAACTCCTTACCAACACCCAAACCAACAACCGAAACAGTGCAAACCACCACCAACCAATCGGCCCTTTAGGACCCACCCCAACTTACCAAGACCCTCGTCTTCATTACCCGTACACCCGATACACACCAAACCCTATCAACCAAACCGAGAACCAATCACAATACCAACCTCATCACGCCCACCACCACCTCCAAACCGAACCAAGATACACCACCACCGTTCGTGACCCCGTTACACCACCGATCCACCACCGCCGTCCACAAGAAACCCTATACCAGTTAGGCAACCATGAAACTGAGACGACCCTTACCTTTCATCAACAACCCGACCACATACCACTCCCACGTAACCGAGAGCCATACCAACCAATAACCCGAAACCGAGAACCCAACCTAGCCCTTACCCAAACCCGAGAACCCAACACACCGTTCCACCGTCCAAACACCCAAACCCAACGAACACCCTTTGTTTCCCAAAACCCTCAAATCGACCTCGAACATAACACTCAACCAACCGAAACCGAGTGTCACAATCCCAATTCGTCTTACCGTATTCGAATGGAAGTACCATCATATGATGGTTCGATAAATATAGAAGATTTCTTAGATTACGTCTCACGACTCGAGATCTTCTTTGATGTTATGCAAGTGGAAGGTCCTGAACAGGTACGTTGTGTTACCGGTTACTTATCTAAAACTGCTCTTACTTGGTGGAAACAAGAATCCGAAAATCGACGTTTATCACACCTACTTCCTATATCTTCTTGGTTAGAGCTTAAACCATTGATGTTCTCACGATTCCTCCCTCCGGATTATGAGAACCAATTGTGTGTTGATTATTTACGTTGCCGTCAAGGAAGACGTTCAGTTGAGGAGTATGCTTCAGAATTTCAACGACTAATTACAAGGCTTAATCTCCCCGATTCAGAATCAATGAAAGTGGAAAAATTCAAAGACGGGCTTCGGAATGATATTAAAGATTTGGTTAATTTAAGGTCTTTTAATTCAGTCTCTGAATGTATCAGTGTGGCTCGATCTTTTGAATCAGATTCACGTTCCATCTTCCGGGGACACAGTACTAGAAGTCAATCAGTTAGAACTTTACCGGATGAATTAGATCAAGCAAAACAATCGGAGGAGGGTACTAAAACAGTAGCCGAAAATCATTATAAAAAACCTCCACTAGTAAAGTGTTATCGTTGTTATGAAACGGGACACTATTCTAATGCTTGCCCCTCTCGCGGTAAAGCAAATATTGTAGAGAAGAAATCAGATACCGATTCAGATGAAGAACAATTGGAACGTATTAACCTTATTCCAGACAACGGTGATCGAGTTATGTTACTAACTCGGAGAGTTCTTTTTACACCTTTCGAGAGGACTTTATCTCAACGAAAGAACTTGTTCGTTACACGGGGAACAGTACTGAATAAAGTATGTACGATTGTGATTGACAATGGTTGTGTAGAGAATTTAATTTCTACTAAGCTTGTCAACTTCTTGGGTATTTCTACAAAGATTAAATCAAATCCGTATAAAACAGCTTGGATTCAGTCGGGTACTACTACACGGGTTGATCGAATGTGTTCTATTAATCTTTCTATTGGTTCTTCTTATTTGTCTACAGTTACGTGTGATGTCACAGATATGGATTTATGCCACATCATATTGGGACGACCATGGCAATCTGATGTAGATGCTACTTACCGTGGTCGTTTGAATGTTTATGAATTTTTCCGTGGAAAAAGAAGATTGTGACGTTGTTACCAATTGAAGATGGATCGGAGGAACTACATTCTCTTCAACAACGGTTCGGGACGAACCTCTTGGGAGAAGGGGATGCTGATGCAGGGGCACCCGGCGTGGAGGCTTTTTCCATGGCCAAACCGGGCCATAGGCCATCCGGCCATGAAGAGCAGTTTTTAGGAAGTCCCAATTTTAGTATGATTATTAGAGAATTTAGGTTTAGGAATTTATGTTATTTTAGTATTTCCAATAATTGGAAAGGTCCAGATTTGAGTCTAGCTATTTAGGAAGTTGCAGTCTTTTAATTATTTAGGAAACTCTAATTCAAGTCTATCTAGGAAAGTCCAAAATCCTATAAAAGGATATCTAGTTTGTCCATTATTCTCAGATTGAAGAGAAAACCCCTTTGAAGTTTTAATAAAGTTGAGTATTTTAGAGTTATTTAGCCTTTATTTTATCGTTCTTATTTAGATTATTCATCTTCTTTAATTCCGCTGCGTTTCCACATCAGCGGATCGGGCCTGTCACTTTGTTCCTTCATGGTGTCCGTTGCCTGCCTGTGTCCGCAAGTCCGATCAGGCTTCGGCGGTCACGGGCCGGACGGGCTCGGGTTTTATTCAAAAAAAAAACTAAAATAACAATCATTAATAAACTTAATTTCATTTATAATTATACTATTAACAAAATTACTAAACAAAATAACAAAAAGTTCCATAACCACATTTCATCAATCCAGAGCGATATTTACATCAAGAACATCTAAAAAATAATAAAAAATACATCGAGAACATTTATCCATCTATATCTCTAAAATTGATGTGATCTGTTTGATCAAACAGATCCTTTTATTAGGATCTTTTTTTGAGACATTCACATCACAATATCACATCAAAAAAAAATGTACACGCTAATGTCTAAGATGATGTTCAATGGCTTAACCGCGTCATGTGATCATTGATCATCCGCGTATATCGAAAATCATCTTATTTTCTTAATCCATATGTGGATCAAACAAAGATAATGAAGACTCATGGCGAGACAGTCAACGAGATGAGGAGGAGAAGGCTTCGGCTAAGTGATCTCCAATGGTGTTTAAATTTAGGGTTTCTTTTAGTCTTAGTCTCTTCCATATTGATATTACATGAGAAGGGAGAGAGAGTAACCGAGAGACAGTAGAGACTAGAGAGAGTCAGAGAGAGATAGAGAGATAGGCGGAGAGATGAATGCGTTTAGGTTTAGGGTTGTGGGTAAAAGACAACCCAACTGTTGAAGGCTGCCTATTTATAGGCTCCATGGGACGCCCCTTATAATCCAATGGCTGAGGTCTATTTTCAAGAGACGCCTTACCTCAGCTGTTGGATCTTAAGAAAAATACGCGGGTTCGGATGGGCTTGGATCGGGTGGCGAGCGGACATCTTGGAAAGGGTAGCAGGCGGATCTGTTCATACCTTCCACACAGGTCGGGCGTATCGGATCGGGACACGGATTTGAGGCCTTGACCGAGTCCCGCCGACTAACAACCGCTATAGTGGGCCTGGTATGCCCGACTCGGGCTCCATTCGGTCTTCATGTACTAACGGTTCGGGCAGATTGGGTCGGGTCTCGGGTTCTCGAACCATTTTCCCAGCCCTACCCACGACCCTGTTATTTTAAGAAAGATGGCTAAATGACTTGAAAACTAACACCACTTGAAGAATAAAACAGATTGGTTAAAGAACCCTAAAATCTAAATCATTCGGATCAGAGATTAGTCTAATTGCCAATGATAAGAAACAAACTATCTAGTTTGAATAGCTAAGATATGTCTCAGACATGTAAACCAAGTACTGCGCCCTCACTTTCATTCACAACTATCTTGTAGTCCTCCATTTCTCTTCTTCAAAACTCCAACTTGCGTACACCATCAAAATTTTATAATCTCAAAAAAACTCAAGAAATTATACAAAAGATCAAAAAACAACGACAACCCCCACTATTTCTTTCAAACTAGTTCTATCCGAGAACCCTAAAGAACTCTTGGATTGTTCCATTCCAAAATATTTAAGGCTGGAAGATAAAGCCCAAACCAAACACTAACATTGGAGGCTGATACAACAACCCACACGAAGTCTCCACTCACTATCAAATCCAGGTGCCAAGAGAGAGCGCAAGTGAAATGAAATTGACCTGGGTCACACCAAACCGTTGCCCGCCTATAGCACAAAACCTGGCTTCTTTTAGCATCACCCAGTTTTAAATCGAACAATCGACCGATCCAATTTTAAGTTTCTTTAAGTTAAAAAGGCAAGATATATTTTATCTGGTTAAAAACCCAATATTTGTCTATTGTTTGGTTAAAAACCCTATAACTTTGTATTTTGTCGAGTTAAAAACCCAAAATTTTTTGCAACACTTTTTGAACCAATTACAACCCTCTTGGAAGCAATTGCAAATCTCTTGCAAGTCGTTGGAAATTACAAAAATACCCAGGGAGGCGAAGACAAAAAAAAACGGAGTGATTCGTTTTTGCCAAAACAAAAGATTTACATGAAGTTTTGACAAAATTTCACATTTTAAACAGCCTCGACAACGTTGAGGCTTTAGTCGATAATGAAGGTAAATGATGGAGCCAACTTGATATAAAAAGTCTTAATGGCCTCATTTGGGCGGAATCTCAAAACTTCCGAAATATAATTTTAGAAAGTGATAATATAAATGTAATAAAAAAACATTCAAGACAAAAAAACACGAAGTACAATGGCAATCCAAACTCCACATCCAGAAAATAAAGGAAATGAAAAACAGGTTTGAAGCAGTTCAATTCCAACACACATACAAGAATCTCAATACTCAAGCAGACTTATTAGCAAAATGGGCGAGGAAAAAAAAACAAATCCAAGACATGGCAGAACGTACCTTACTTTCTTGTAAAAATGTATTGTAATATATTTTTATTCCTTGTAGTTTTAATACATAAATACAGTTCAACAAAAAAAAAAAACTCGATATAAAAAGTCTTTGGGCAAAAAGTCCAAAACAAAAACAAAATTACGTTTAAAGTCCAAACTTTATATAAAATGGGTAAAAATCCACTTTTTTTTGTATATTTGTTTTTGCCTCGTACAAATACACAAATTTATCACTAATGTGTTGATTGTTTAGTGAATGTGTAGATATGTGTACGAATATGTTTGTTTTGTACGTAACACAAACCAAATTGCGTGAAGTTTGGTAGTAAAATGTATAAGGTTATTTACGTTTTGTTTAATGCAATAAGGTAACAATGTCATGTAAAAATGACTTTTTTGGTGAATCCAACAAAATGGTATATGCAAAAATGATTTGTTTGGTACATTTCAAAAAAATTATTTTTTTGGACTTTTGGCCTATTTTGTGTTAATAGTGGACTTATTGTGCTATTAGGGTCCATATTTTGGACCTTCCACCAATATTTTAAAATAAAAATCTAAGTTTTTAATCGTGTAAAACTTAAGACTTTGGATTGGAAACCCCCGTCTAATCAATATCTATCAGTTTGTCCTAGATGTTCAAATTTTAAGGTCAAAATCAGTATTTTAGTCCCTCTAGTTATATTTTAGAGTTAATTTTATTTGTTAATGATTTTTTTGTTTCCTTCAAATTTTGTTTAGTTAGAAGGTCTATTGATTAGCTAGAAGCTGTTTAGGAATATGAAATAAATAGGTTCATGTAGAAAGAGTATTTTTTTAGATTGGACTCCAAGATTTATTACATTTCAATGACATTGATACATCATGAATATAATATGCAACATATCATGATTTTGGATAAGCACTATAACTGTCAGTTAAGACATCTTGGGCCCTAAAGGCCATATAAATACCCTTACGGCCTTCCGAGGGGGTCTGAAAGTCCATCTGCTTCTACTTGCCTAAATTACATGGGATAAATGCAAACTGCTTCCACCAAAACTCGATTCCACGATCTCATGGGCTTAAGAGGAGGTGTCCAACCACTACACCAAAGGGTGGTGGACTGCAGAAAGAGTATCGATTCAATATGAACAATAAGAATTAACACTTATTTAATTTTTGAAAACTGCCATCAAATTTTGAGTTTCAGACGAAATTTAACTTTTCTAGAGATTTTCGTTTTTAGAGAACAATTCGATCCGGGTGGGTTTCATCAAACTTGGATGCTTAAGTTGCATGACGAGTCTGAGGTTTAGTGTTATAATCGAACTCATGTTCTTTTCTCCAACAAATACTTTGTACTCCATGAGGATGTGGAATGGGGAACAAAGAGAGATTAGTCTCGATCAGGGGTGGGAATCGGGTGGGTTCGAGCACCCACAAACATTGTTGCACGATTCAGGCGGATAGGGTAAATCTCCTTAACGCCTGCTAGGGTCTATCGAGCCTATCAAGCAGGCAAATTATGAAATTTAAGTGCCCATAGTCCGCCCAAGATCATTAAGAAACTTTAGCAAATCGGGCTTCGCACAATCAGGTCGTGGCTTCTCTTTTATATTTATAAATTTATTGATTGATTTGGTTTACTTTGTTTCCACCATTTCCTTTAATAAAAGTCTCTTAACTACTTTCTAACTTAAAAGAGGCAATGTGGGACTAACAATATCAGGGGAATTGATCCAGTTTACTCCCTTTCATGTAATAAATTTTTAACCCTTTTCTAGCTTTAGAAAATAAAAAAAAAATTTCGGGGTATAAAGACTTAGTCAATAATCATTGACTTAGGGGGCATATTATCTTTTCAGTCCAAAAATTGACTTATTTAAACCTTGTCCCATAATCTTCATCTTTTCACTCCCTCTCTCTTATGTTAGCGGCATTTAACAAAACCTAAATGGAGAAGAACAGAAAAAACCAATAGAGAGAGAAAGAGCTAGGATCCATTTTGTGATTTTCACAATCAAATTAATATTTTGATCGATCATTTCATCAAGAGAAAATGTTGAGACAAGTATCATGTAATCTATTGGGTCGATCGAGCACGACCAAAACTAGTGTTCAATCATTGTCTGCACATCTAATGACCAAAACTAGTGTTCAATCATTGTCTACAAATCTACCAGCTACTGAAACAAATCAAGCTTCAATTGGTGTTTGGGAGAAGGTAGTTCCAAATCTTAAACCACCGACGACTCTCATTTCTTTTATGCAATCTCGTCAACCAACTCCTTCAAGTGTCCCTACCAAACTTACTGTCAATTTCGTCTTGCCTTACCACTCTGAGCTCTCATCCATGGAGGTCAATCACTTTTTCTTTCTCACAGATTGATTCATTCGAGCTAGTTATTTTGTATTTTTGTAATGATTATTGGTTTCTATTTTGAAGTGATTGGGAATTTTGTTTATTGATGTCTTGAACATGCCTTATAAGAACCCTAATTTGTATAATTATTATGTGCAAATATAAACCCTGTTGTTCCTCTGGTTATCAATCGATAAATCGATTTCTCTCTGTTTTGGCTTGATTTAGACAGAGTTTCCTTTCTCTAACTTATAGAGAGATAGACTATTAAAGAAAAATGACTATCAATATTCCTTTCGGATTAACCGAGATAGATGTTAATGTAGTCGAGGCGAGAATAAATTCTCTTTCCTTAAGACATTTTACACCCCCGTAACAGTACCAAACGTTAGGGTGTATGCCTTCGGGATACAACGACTTCCCTTTCAGAGTTTTAAGATGGTACTTCTATAGTCTGAAAGAGGACGAACATTTGTAAGTATTAAGAGCTCTTGGACTAATGCGGATGATTTTCTAGACGCTTCGGAAATTCAAACTTCACTCGAAACTTCTTTCGTCCTTTTCTAGATATTCTAGGCAAACCAGAACCTCTAATTGTTAGAAGGGAAGAGAAGAAGAGAATGAATTTGATGTACTAGATGCTTTATGATTATCACTTCACTCAAAACTTATTTCTTTTTTTTTCTAGATACTCTAGGCAAACCAGAACCTCTAGAATTACTTCCCAATCAGATATTCTAGGCAAACCAGAACCTCTAATTGTTAGAAGAGAAGAGAAGAAGAGAAGAGAATGAATTGATGAGAATTGGAATGGTTTTGAGTTGTTTATATAGGAGTTGAATGGGTGCATTGTGTATGTTGGGTTGAAGGGACATATCACTTCATTTTGTGGACTAAACTGAAAGATAACTGAAATCTTGAGTCGGTTGTAATATGGACCGTCGGATCGCGCTAGAAAACTTGGGGAGAACGCCCTCCATCCGATCAATACCGAAATGTGCCCACAGATGTGAAATCTGACCGTTAGATTGCAGATTTGGCGTAGCCCACCTTGTACCCGACACGGGGTTAACGCCTTCCGTAGGATCTCGCTGATCCAACGCGTGTGGCTGCGTCCCGACACTGTCCTGAAAGCATTTGCGCACAACCGTTTGATCTGAAGCAATTCCGCAGAGGGAACGCCCACCGTCCAGATCTTAAAGCGTCCTCTTCGCTCAAATGCCCCCTTATCTAACTTGTCCGGTTTGACACTTTAGTCCCTAATTTGACCGATCTTCGTCCATACTTTAAACTTGAATTTCTCATTCATCCGGAATCGGATTAGAGTGATTCTTGACTCTAAATTGAAGAGCTCGACGAGACGAACACAATGGTACGTTTCGTTTCTAAGTTTGACGAGTCGGGTCGAGCCAAAAATTGGCTCCGATTCTAACAAACCCTAATTTAGTTTCTAGTCCTTGAGACGAAGGGGGTTCCGGCGAAGGGGACACTTCCCTTCGTCGGTATTGTGTGAGAGGGGGGAGAAATCGTGACAGTGAGAGATGCTGAACGAGAGAAAGACAGATAAAGCGACCTAAAGAGAGAAACAGTGAGAGATGGAGGGAGATGGAGCAGGAAAAGGAAAGTGAAAGAGGGAGATGGAGAGACATAGAGACTGAGAGAGAGGGCAACGGGGAGTCAGAGAGGAGAATAGAGGACAGAGAAAAGGTGACAATGATGTTAGGAAAAATAACCTAATTAACTTGTTGAGGAATATGAAGATAAACGATGTGAAAGTAAAATCAGAGACACCAAGATTATTTAACGTGGCAAAAAACCCCTCCAAGATAGAAGGTAAAAAACCAGGGGACCTAGTCCAGAAATCTTCCACTGTGATTAAATAATGGGTTACACAATTCTTCACCAAACCTATGGTGGATAAACCAATTGTTCAAGATGTGTGGAAACACTCTTGGATAACAATTCTTCCCTAAACTAATAAAAGATTTACCAATTTTTCCCTAAAACAATAGGGGATTAACCAATTCTTCCCTAAACAAATAAAGGATTAAGCGACTCTTCAAGATGTGTAGAAACACTCTTGAATAACAACTCCTCACCAAAACTATGGTGGATAAACTGAACAAAGAAACAAAGAAATAAAAATCTCTTACTCCTTAGGATTTGAACAAATCCTAGATTACTAAAGGCCAAAGAAGATAACTACAAACTAAATTGCTTCATAAGATTAATAATCTTCTTTTCTTCAAACCAATATTCTTCTCTTTCAATCTCTCTTGAAAGAACCACTTCAGAAATCTCTTTTTCTCTGACCTCTCTTTGTTCTCATCTCTCTGATCTCTATCTCTCTCTAATCTGAGAGGATATGATTCGAAAGGATTCTCTACTAACTCTCCCAACTGGGAGGATACTTTCTGACTTGAAAGTATGAATAATTCCATCCCTTTCATTCCCTATTTATAATGACAAATAAGGAGGTTTACCAATAGAAATAGGAATTCCTTTTTAGGCTTGAAAAATATAAGTTTCTATCTTTTCCCCAAACAAGGAATAAGGGAAATCCTATTCCAATTAGGAATCCTTTTATTATAAGGAGGGACCAAAACAAACTCCCCTTCCCGACTTATGAAGAGGGACCTACCATCTCCAAACCTGCAAAAAAAACACGGCTACACAGCTCATGTTTGTCTTTGGGTAATGGTTTTGTCATCATATCTGAACCATTGTCGTCAGTATGGATTTTCTCGATCTTCAACACCTTGTCTTCAAGAACATCTTGGATCCACTGGTATCTCACATTTATATGCTTGGACTTTGAATGGAAACTAGAATTCTTACTGAGGTGGATGGAACTCTGACTATCGCAATGAATAACATAATTATCTTGTTTCATACCAAGTTCTTCTCACAACCTCTTCATCCGTAACATCTCCTTGCAACATTCTGTAATGGAAATATATTCTGCCTCTGTAGTAGATAAAGCTACACACTTTTGTAATTTAGATTGCCATGACACTTCTCCCCCTGAGAATGTAAATAGGTAGCCTGATGTGGACGTTTTGGAGTCTACAACCTTCCATGTCTGCATCTGTGTAACCGACTAATACTGGCTTATCATTACCAAAACATATACGAGCTTTAGACGTACCTTTAAGATACTTCAGAATCCACTTCACTGCTAACCAATGCTCTTTGCCTGGATTGGCAAGAAATCTGCTTACTACTCCAACTGCAAAGGCAATGTCCGGTCTCGTACACACCATTGCATACATCAAGCTTCCTACAGCTGAAGCATAAGTAATTTTCTCCATTTCTTCTTTTTCACTTCTAGTTGATGGACACTGATCATGAGTCAACTTTGAAGTGACTGGCTAATGGACAACTCACTGGTTTTGTCTTGTCCATATTGAACCTTTGTAGAACCTTCTCAATGTATCTTTCTTGTGATAGCCAAAGGTTTCCAGCTTTTCTATCACGAGAGATATGCATGCCAAGAATGATCTGAAGTCGTCTTGTGATACCCTTGATCCTTCATGAATGATTCAAACTTTTTGTACCACTGTCTTGGTGCTTGTTTTAGCCCATATAAATTTTTCTCTAACTTACTGACCAAGTGTTCCTTACCTGTAACTTCAAAACAAGGAATGAAAAATCGAAATATTTCGGTCGAAATGACCGAAATTTTTCGGTTTTTCAAGTTACCGCAACGAAACTTCACTTACAGATGTTTCGTGTCAGGAAATCTCGAAAAGAATGCTAATTTTCGAAAGATCAGGTCAATATATCATACCTATTAGAATCCAAACTTGTTAGAACTGAAAATCAGATAAAAAAATCATACCTTATCTCTCTTTTCTTCATTTTTTGGTTAATTACTCAGTATTTCTTCACCATATCTTCATACTTCTTTATAAAATCTCTTCACTTCTTCACATATTTCTTGTAATAGAGAATATTATCAAAGTTTTAGGGTTTTAGTTTGAAAGAAAAGCTTGAGAGAGATGAGGAGTCGTTTGATCTTCGACGGCACTGGTTTGGAGATTTGATATTAGGGTTTGTGTTGTACACTGAAAAGTGTACAAAATACAACTAAAAATACTTATTGTTAGTCCATGTTAGTTGTTCAATGCTTTGTTGTAGTAAATATTTTGCAGATAATAATGGAAGACACATTAAGGTGTTAAATTTACCAAAAATCTACTTGATGAAGGCAATATATCACCAAAAACTCATCATAAACAAATGAAGATGATCACAAATGGTGGTGGTTTAACTTAAACAATATAGTTGTAGTAACTTTACAACTAATTTGGTGGGAAAAACAAGATATGGTGAAAATTAATCAACTTGGTAGAAAATAATAGTAAAAGTAATTTTATTAGTAAAAAACATGTATCCTTATATAAAGGAAATAAGTCAAGTAGCAATTATTTTAAACACTATTAAGATGGGTAAAAAGTAAATGTGATTTACTACTTGTTGTAAGAAAATGGCTATAAATAGCCTCATCCATCTCATTTGTAATACAAACAAGTTTGGAAGAAAATATCATATATTGTAGTTCTTTCCAAATTTATTTTTCTTTCTCTACTTTCTAGTTTGTGACAAGATGAATCAAATTAATGAAGTGCTCTACAATTTAATGGAAAGCTAAGTTTCATACTTGAGGTTGTGGGGTGATAATACCATGAAGGAATAATTTTCATACTTTTGGAATCACATTTTCAAGTAAGTGAGGATTTTGTTATAATTGATTTGTTTTTCCATGTTTTGGTTTTAAAAGTTTTATGTAAGAAAAGTTGTTTTATGGTGCATCATATCAACTTTCCATACAACATTTTGGAAACACGTTTCATCACAATCTTTTACTTCACAAACCCTCTTTTGAACTCAATACAAATAACATCTCTTTTAGTGAATTTCTACCCGTCAAAGTAATTAAAATAAAAGTTGATTGACACTCTTTTTAACCGTCAAAGTGTGCGGTAGAGCAACCTTATTTTGATGTATCTTATGAGCCGTGTGGTACGAAAATCGCTAACGTATTATTTCTTTTGAAACAAGAGATTTTATTTAACTAAGGTTTGTTCAAAACAAGAAAACTAGACCGTTTTAACTTGTTTGTGAAAATGAAATTTGAAATACTAGAGATACAAAATTATTCCATGCAAGTGAAGGATCCCCATACCCTCAAGACCCACATCATAATTATAAATTATCGAAAGGTAAATCTCTCTTTAGAAGTTGTTAATTTAGAGTAAGTTCCTAAAACAAAAGAAAAATCCATCTCAAAAATTTCCTTTGGACTCAAGTTGGCTTGTGATCTTTAGTACTTCAACACCCCTTCTTTGCACACTCCTTTAAGGCCTATGAAAGACTTTCCCCCTGGATTACAAAACAATATTGACAAAGAAAGAAGAATGACTTGGACCATTTGAAGGACTACTAACTTACTAACTACTAACTCACTAACTACTAACTTGCTAACTACTAACTTACTGACTACTAATTTACTAACACCTACGAGTGGAGTATATCAATTACCCACGTCGTACAAATTTTTCTTTAGTGTAATCTTGTCTCTCTTTATCTATATCTATTATAAATGGTCAGTTATACCGCCTAAATAATATTGCACGTGGAGTATGCTTATTACCCATGTTGTATTTGATTGCTTTATAGTATAAACTTTATCCCTATATATATTATAGTAGTAAGTATCCTAACATAAATATATATAGATATATATATACATATATAGTTGTAATTATATTAACAAATTTCTTCCACTTTCTCATCATTTTCACCATAGCTCCCTTAGGTTCGACATACCCGGATTTGCCATTGAATGTACTACAACTAAACACCGTGCACTTGCGGGAAAATAAGTGTACTTCTCTCAATTTCATAATTAACATCATTGTCCATTTTTAGTACGAAAGAAGTGCACAACAGTTTGTTTTAGGGTTTATTTGTGGGTAATTATAAAGGCGACTTTGTAAAGTATTATTGGCGCCCCTCAAGATCTTTTTTAGAAGGAGACCAAGAATAAATGGGGCGCCAATACAACTTGCCTTTAGAAATTCTCTTTATTTCAAGGGATGACCATATTTTCAGGTAAACCCTCAAAATAACAGATGTTATTTTGTGGGTATTATTTTTCATAAGTATTTCAATTTAGCCGCCAAACCTAACTAATTTAGTGCAGATTAACCCTCCAATTAACATATTTTGTCACATATCTATTTTAGCCCCTTAGATTATGTCTTCATAACAATCTCACCCTCAAATTAACAAATGTCGTTACAAATCCGTCTTCAATAGTGTTATTCTAATATTTATTTTAATTTTTATCACGTAAATGCAAAACCAGTGACATTGGCTGGCAATGTCACAAGATTGCATCTATTTTATGCTTATTGATGATTAAAGAGTTTTGCTATATACAATTGCATGATATTTTTATCGTTTTCATAGATTTGTAAAACTTCCACACTGACCGAAACGTTTCCACTTTTGGGTCGACCGAAATTTCCACCGAAACTGAAGTTTCATTCCTTGCTTCAAACCCTGTTGGTTGTTCCATATACACATCTTCCTCCAAGTCACCATGAAGGAAAGCGGTCTTGACATCTAGTTGTTCAATTTCTAGGTTCATACTTGCAGCCAATCCCAACACTAAACGTATAGAGGACATCTTCGCCACCGGAGAGAAAATCTCATCAAAATCAATACCCTTCTTCTGCCCAAATCCTTTCACCACTAGGCGTGCCTTGTACTGGGGTTGTGAATTTTTTTCTTCGGTCTTGATTTTTGAACACCCACTTAATTTTAAGAATTTTTTTATTTTTAGGTTTTTGAACCAACTTAAAAGTGTTGTTCTTATGCAATGATTCAATCTCATCTTGCATAGCTTTCAACCACTCCTTTTTGTGTTCATCATCTAGGGCTTCTTCATAACACTGCGGTTCTCCACTATATGTAACCATCACATACTCGTGTGGAGGATACTTGGTAGATGATGCTCTCTCTCTAGTCGATCTTCTCAATTCAGCTGGTGGTTCATGTTGAACTTTAATTCCTTGCTCAACATCATCACCCATAGGAACATCTTCATGAGCTTCATCTTCATGATTTTGTTCTTCACCTGCATTATCATGCATAACCTTAGAAGAGATATGTGGATCTAGATCAATGAGATCATTACTATGATTCTCATGCTTCTCAACTTTTCCGAAGTCCTCAATAGTTTGATTTTCAAAAAAGACCACATCTCTACTTCTAATAATCTTCTTATCGACTGGATCCCACAACCTGTATCCGAATTTCTCATCTGCATAGCCTAAAAAGATGCATTGTTTCTCTTTATCATCAAGCTTTGCTCTTTGATCTTTAGGTATATGCACAAAAGCCCTGCAACCAAACACCCTTAGGTGTCCATAACTGACTTCTTTCCCAGCCTACACTCTCTCAGCTACATCTCCATCTAATGATGCTGAAGGTGATAAATTGATCAGATAACATGCAGTACGCATTGCCTTACCCCAGATGCTTTTAGGCAGCTTTGCTTCTGAGAGCATACATCTGATCCTCTCCACAATAGTGCGGTTCATGCGTTCTGCTACACCATTTTGTTGTGGAGTTTTGGGAAATGTCTGTTCATGTCGAATACCATGGGTTTTGCAATACTCTTCAAACGACCCGATGTATTATCCTTCATTGTCAGTGCGAATGCACTTCAATGATTTCCCTGTCTCCCGTTCTACCATGTTGTGGAAATTCTTAAAAACTGTAAGTACCTGATCTTTGGTCTTTATGGCATATGCCCAAACTTTCCTTGAAGCATCATCTATAAAAGTAACAAAATACAAAGCACCACCAAGTGTTTTGACCTTTAAAAGTCCACAAACGTCAGAATAAACAAGCTCCAAAACACTGGATTTTCTTTCAGATGCGTTCCTTTGAAAGGAAACTCTGTGTTGCTTTCCTACTAAACAATAAGAGCAAGTGTTTAAATTTATATCTTTCATGTTCGGTAAGTCTTGTCGTTTAGCAAGGATATGAAGTCCCTTCTCGCTCATGTGCCCGAGTCTTCTATGTCAAAGATCAGTGGAAGAATTTTTTTCAACTGCATTCAATTCTCCTTTAAACAGTTTTACATGAGTCTTGTATAAAGTACAACACTTCTTCCCCCTTGCTATCACCATTGACCCTTTTGTGATCTTCCACTTTCCATCACCAAAGTGACTGTGGTACCCTTCATCATCTAATACTCCGGTAGAGATTAGGTTATATCGAAGATCTGGTATATGCCTCACATTCTTAAGAATCAATGTACTCCCTGTGCTCGTCTCAATTTTCACTTTTCTAATTCCTACGATTTTTGAGAAACCTAAGTTTTCCATCCTGACTTTGCCAAGGTCACTAGTTCTGTAAGAGTTAAAGAAATCCTTACATGGAATAGCATGAGACGAAGCACTTGAGTCAACCAACCATGTTGTTTCTGGTTCTGACTCATCCATACTTAAGCAAGTGTCTCCACAACTTGAGAGTAAGATAATGTCATCACCTGATGCAACTGCTGCAACATTATCTTGTTTTTCATCATCCTTTTTATTTTCCTTCTTTGGTTTCCTGCAATCACTCTTGTAATGACCCATTTTTCCACAACCAAAACATCTAACTTCTTTCTTTGGTTTTGATCTCCCCCTTGACTTATCACGGTTATGAGGTTTTCTACTTTTACCTCTCCCCCGTCTTTCTGTAATAAGTGCCTCTGAATGAGACTCGTCTGACGATGATTTCCTTTTTGTTTCTTCATTCAACAAACTACCTGTTACGTGATTCATACGCATTATGCCAACAGGAACAGAATTGCTAAGAGACACCACCAATGTCTCCCAACTATCTGGTAAAGAATTTAGAAGAAGTAAGGCCTGCAACTCATCATCCAAAACTAACTTCATTGCAGAAAGCTGATTTACTAGACTTTCAAGTGTTGAGCAATTGAGGTTCCTTCTTTATATTGTAATTTTCCTAGCTTTCTGAACAAGTAAGCCTTTTTGGCAGCTGTCTTTTGATCATATAATTCTTCTAATTTCCTCCATAGACTAAAAACGGAAGTCTCCGTCGATACATGATGAAAAACAATAGGTTCTACCCATTGTTGAATAAATCCAACAACCTTACGATCTAATACCTTCTAGTCTTCTTCATCCATCTTCATCGGCTTTGTACCGTGATTTACAATGGGTGCAGCTAGGTCTTTTCAGTATAACAAATCTTCTATTTTTGCTTTCCACATCAAGTAGTTTTCTCCATCTAAACTAATCATGCGATTAGTATTCACTTCCATATTTCTGAACAATAAATCAAACCTGAGCTCTGGTACCACTTGTTAGGAAAAATAACCTAATTAACTTGTTCAGGAATATGAAGATAAACGATGTGAAAGTAAAATCAGAGACACCAAGATTAATTAACGTGGCAAAAAACCCCTCCAAGATAGAAGGTAAAAAAAACCACGGGACCTAGTCCAGAAATCTTCCACTATGATTAAATAATGGGTTACACAATTCTTCACCAAACCTATGGTGGATAAAGCAATTGTTCAAGATGTGTGGAAACACTCTTGGATAACAATTCTTTCCTAAACTAATAGAGGATTTACCAATTCTTCCCCACAACAATAGGGGATTAACCAATTTTTCCCTAAACAAATAGAGGATTAACCGACTCTTCAAGATGTGTGGAAACACTCTTGAATAACAACTCTTCACCAAAATTATGGTGGATAAACTGAACAAAGAAACAAAGAAATAGAAATCTCTTACTCCTTAGAATTTGAACAAATCCTAGATTACAAAAGGTCGAAGAAGATAACCACAAACTAAATTGCTTCACAAGATTAATAATTTTCTTTTCTTCAAACCAATATTCTTCTCTTTCAATCTCTCTTGAAAGAACCACTTCAGAAATCTCTCTTTCTCTGACCCCTCTCTGTTCTCATCTCTCTGATCTCTATCTCTCTGATCTCTATCTCTCTCTAATCTGAGAGGATATGATTCGAAAGGATTCTCTACTAACTCTCCCAACTGGAAGGATACTTTCTGACTTGAAAGTATGAATAATTTCAACCCTTTCAATCTCTATTTATAATGACAAATAAGGAGGTTTACCAATAGAAATAGGAATTCCTTTTTAGGCTTGAAAAAATAGAAGTCTATCTTTTCCCCAAACAAGGAATAAGG
Organism: Eschscholzia californica subsp. californica; assembly: GCA_002897215.1. Classification (NCBI taxonomy): domain Eukaryota; kingdom Viridiplantae; phylum Streptophyta; class Magnoliopsida; order Ranunculales; family Papaveraceae; genus Eschscholzia; species Eschscholzia californica. Next base: position 602,759 of record BEHA01050398.1, on the reverse strand, counting down.
GAAATCCTATTCCAATTAGGAATCCTTTTATTATAAGGAGGAACCCCAACAAATGATGGTCAGAATGGTGGTGGTGGGAAATTGTGGCGGTGAAGGTGATAGAGAAGATGAAGATTGGGGATAATGTTCGATCAAGTTAATTTTTGGACTGAAAAAACTATGCCTCTGAAAATGTTCCAAAAAACATAGATTCCGTAGAGAATTTATTTCCACGAGATTATTAATTATTCCTGAAAGCCGCGACCCCTAAGACCCACTTGTAGAATTTGAATGGAAACGAGTCCAATTATTGTTTTAGTGAAGAAGTAACCTATTGGTTAATTTAATGGGTGCCACCGGGTTCAATCCCCCGCCCCCTCACTTCTTTTCCAATTGAGAGGAAAATTATAAGGCCCAAAATTCGGGTCAAAATATCAAATGAAGCCCAACCCGGAATAATAATGCAAAAAAAACCCAAAAATTTAAAATTACAAAACATTCATGAAAATTTCTAAACAAAACACAGTTTGCTCTCAACAATTTTGTATTTGCTCTCAACAATTTTGTAAATGTATGAACAAATTTGTTTTTGTTCACACATAATTATATATGTTGTCACAGTTTCAAAAGTGTTGTAACAGTTTCAAAAGTATTGCCAACCGTTTAAAAATTGGGTTTTTTTTACATTATTATTCCTGAGTGGATTTTTTTTCGTATTTGGGCCCAAATCTTGGGTTTTTCTTACATAGTGTATTTAAAGATGTTGACGGAGTAATGTATTTTCTTTGTTTGTATTTTGACTTATTCTTTGTTTAATATCTCATTGGAATGACCTAATATCTCATTAGAATGAACTAATATCAGTTACTAGTTCTAAAAAATTTCAGGTTTTTTGTTCTTTCGTCTTCAATTTTGAAAACCATAGTCTCCATAATTAATCAACATAAACAAAGGGGAGCCATTTAAATTTACTTTTGTTAATGAATTCCTACTAAATGAAATATAATCTAAGTAGTTGTAGTTTAATATGGTATAATTCATTTTAGAATTTTTTGGGCTCATAGCCCAAAAAACGGGTCCTAATAGTAGATATAATCCTCTCTAATTCTATAAAGGGTTTTAAAACCAAAAAAATAATATAAATGGATATCTAGTCCATTTGGTCTCATCTAGAGAGAAAACACAAATCTCTAGAATAAATGTTGTTTCATAATCCCTAATCTAACCTTTCCATATTTTATAACTGATTTACCTTCTAAATCTATGCATATCTTTTTCCATATTTATCTCCCATATTTTTATCCAATCATGTTTCTATTCAAAGTAAGGATATCTTCATTATTTTCAGTAACGGAAACTCTTTATTTGATCTCTCTAAAACCGATTCAGTTGACAAACCCCCATTAAACTCAGAAAATATTCTTCTTCTACATTATATTGTTGTCCAGATTCATCATTTATCAGATTTAATACTTTCAAAATCTTTATAACACCATTGTTAATATGTAATATTTCTTCTTATAACTAAAACTTTAATTATTTCGCTCTATTATAAGACGTATCAGATTTATGATACACATCTATAAGATCTGTTTACTAATTCATTAACTTCGAATGTATGATGTTTATTTTCTCTCTCTAAAATTTTCATAACTGTTTAAGATCTTTATGTTTATTCCTTATTCAATGATTCATAACTAAAACCCTAAAATTTTCATAACTGTTTAAGATCTTTACGTTTATTCTTTATTCAAAGATTCCTTCAAAGTTAGTATGTTATGTTTGCATCCAGTGATAATATCATATTTCTTTAGATCTATGTTTAATCTTCTGTTGTTTCTGATATTTCGTGAGATCAGATTATCAATCATCAATCGAATGTTTGATGTTTATTTTCTTTCTCTTCCTTAAAATTTCATTTATGTTTTTGATCTTGATGTTTAATCCTTCAACTCGAGTTTGACATTATTGCAATCAATCATCATAGCAGATATCTTTAGCTTTGTAGTTTAAGCTTAATGATATTCTCATTTTTTTTCTTCGGATCTGGTTTTCAATCCGTTCGGATTTATGAAACATTTGTTCTTTCGTACGGTTACTCATAACAGAATTAAAGTACATGTACTTTATCGCAAATTAAAAGAATTTATAGTAAATTATGGGTAATTTATAGAACATTACCCGTGCTTTAACACCAAAACAGTACTCATTTCATTAGTAGGAATACTTCGCTTTACTATCAAATCTCGTGTACTGTGCAATAAAGTATATATAATTTACGTATATCTTCATGTTCTTACCATTATGTATATAATTTACGTATAAGTACACATAAATTATGTATTATTTACCATTACGTGTACTT
>BEHA01050398.1:575266-598610 GCA_002897215.1 Eschscholzia californica subsp. californica | reverse complement strand
ATATCTTCTATATCAGACTTGTGAACCAAGAATCTGTATGCACTACTATTTTCTGCATATCCAACGAAAATACAGTCTATTGTCCTTGGTCCTATTTTGACCCGTTTAGGTAAAGGCACCAAGACTTTGGCTAGACACCCCCACACTTTAATGAATTTAAAGGATGGCTTTCTGTCGTTCCACAACTCATAAGGTATCTTACCTGTTTTCTTGTGAGGTAACTTATTTAATAAGTAGTTGGCCGACAATATTGCCTCCCCCCACAAGTTCTGAGGTAATCCAGAACTGAGTAATAACGCATTCATCATCTCTTTCAGAGTTCGATTCTTTCGCTTTGCTACACCATTTTGTTGAGGTGTATAAGGAGCAGTAGTCTGATGAATGATGCCACTTTCGGCACAAATTTCAGCGAAAGGGGATTCATACTCTCCGCCTCTATCGCTTCTCAAAATCTTAATTTTTCGATTAAGTTGATTTTCAACTTCATTCTTATAGATTTTGAATTTCTCTACTGCTTCATCTTTACTTCTTAGCAAGTAAACGTGACAGTATCTTGTACTATCGTCTATGAAGGTGATAAAATAATTTTTACCTCCTCTAGTCTAAACCATTTTTAAATCACATATGTCACTGTGAATTGACTCTAATGGTTCTGTATTTCTTTCCACAGAATAAAAAGGAGTCTTTGTCAATTTAGACTCTACACACGTTTGACATTTTTCCGAAGAATTAATATCAAACTTTGGGATTAAGTCCATGTGCATTAACTTTCTCAAAGAGTTATCATGAACATGACCTAGTCTCTCATGCCAAATATTACAAGAATCAACAACATAAGCTAATGCGTTTTCTTTACTCATAATATTTGGAGTTACAGTTGAAATATTCAATTTAAAGAGCCCCCCACATAAGTACCCTTTTCCCACATACATTCCGTTTTTGGATAAAACAAAATTATCGGAAACAAATACAAGTTTGAATCCGTTCTTGCTAAGGAGCGATCCAGACACAAGATTCTTTAGAATGTCTGGTGCATGCAGGACATCATTTAGGGTTACTTCTTTTCCTGAAGTGAACTTCAGGATAACTTTCCCTTTACCCTGAACTTGACTTGTTGCGGCGTTTCCCATAAACAATGTCTCGCCTTCTGCAAGTTTGGTATCAGTGGAGAACATCGCTCTATCTGCACAAACGTGCCTCGTGGCCCCAGTGTCGATCCACCATTCTTTCGGATTTCTAACTAGGTTAACTTCAAAAATAACCGCACAGAGGTTCATATTCTGAAACTTTTCAGCCACATCTTCGATTCCAGTAACCATTGCACACAGGTTCTGGACATCTTCATTTTCAACAAGAGAAGCCTGATGCTTAGGTTTCTTTCTCTTGTTGATCTTGTCATTTTTAGAACGACAATCTTTGGCAAGATGTCCCTTCTTGCCACAGTTGAAGCAGTTGCCGTGGAAACTCTTTTTCGCCGGCTTTCTTGAGCCCACTTCACGGCTCGAGCGTTTCCGCTTTAGTATTGGTCCCCCTTCGATGACGTTTACTTTTGGAGCATTTGAAGACTTCTCTGTCTTCTTTTCTGCAGTACGACTATCCTCTTCTATACGAAGTTTGAGGATGAGTTCTTCAAGGCTCATGTCTTTATTTTTATGACGAAGGTAATTCTTGAAGTCTTTCCAACCCGGAGGCAATTTTTCAATCATTGCTCGGACTTGAAAGGTTTCATTTGTTACCAACGATTCGGCCTTTAATTTCTGAAGAATTATTTGGAATTCTTGAACTTGGGTTATGACTGGTTTAGAGTCAACCATTTTAAAGTCCAGAAACCTTCCAACGGTAAATTTCTTCACTCCTGCAGTTTCGGCTTTATATTTATTGTGTAGTGTGTTCCACAATTCTTTTGCACTATCAATAACACAATACACATTATAGAGCCCATCATCCAACGAATTCAGAATGTAATTCTTACATAAAAAATTTCTATGCTTCCAGGCCTCTACGGCCGAAGTATGTTGGATATCTCCGTCTTCTCGAAGGACTGGTTGGTCTTAAGTCAGATATTATACTAACCCTAAAGTGGTTAGATAAAACATCATCTTCTGTGCCCATCGCTTAAAATCGATGCCCTTAAACTTCTCCGATTTTTCGGCATGGGCAGGACCAACACTTTTCGTTATGGCTTCACCAATTGTTGCCATCTCTGTTTCTGTCTCTCTGACTCAGAAAATTAGTTTAGTATACCGAAGTAAATCAATTGTCTTAAGATTGTTGGTTTCGATGTACCGATTCAACGAGTTGACTCAGCAAGTCTATAACCGAATCACTGGTGAAACTGGTTACTACTTTGATTTTATTTGTAAATTAATCAAAAACACTTTCTTTCCAAATTAATGGAGAAAAACTAAGGAATAAAACAACTAATATCTTTCGTATTTCTAACCGATAATGTCTGTTATCCAGAACAGATGATTCATAGTCGAATCTCACTATCGATTTAAGATCGGAAAGAAGAATTGTATCCTTCTGTGTTTACTGATTTATTACTTTAAAAAATCAACACACTTCTGATTTGGAAAATCAGAATGTCTTTGATTAAGAAATCAGATAGACTAAAAAGAAAAAGAAAAAATCGGAGGATAAGAAAAAGAATAATTTTTTAATCGAGGCGAGGTATTCCTCTTTCCTTAAGACAATTGACGCCCTGTATAGTACCAAACAGTTACCGGCGTTTGTCTCCCATGATACAACGATTAACCTTTCGATTCAATGGTACTTCGAATCAGAAAGCATTCGAACTTGAAAGTATACTAACCTCTGACTTAATGCAGATGGACCAAACTTCTTGCTTATGAAACTCCTTGAAAACTCTGCTAAATCTTTCTCTTAGATACTCTAATATGATCTTCTAACAATGCTTAACACTCTGGAAAAAACGATTGAAATTTGGAGTTGATTTGGGTCCTATAAATGGGTTTCGAATAGATGCATTCATAAGGGACACTTCTGTAGGGTTTAGGGACGCATCTGTTGAGAAATAAAGTGACGGGTCACTTCTTTAGCAACAGATCCTGTCGGTTGAGATTTGAACCATTAGATCTTGCTCAAAAGCGCGGAGAAAACGCCCTCCGTTAGATCACAAAAGATATCACGAAACTAGCCCGACATCTGAAGGAAAATAACCGTTGGATTGAGGTTCGAGAGATGTATCACTCCGTGCCCAACACGGACTTAACCAGATCCGTTGGATCTTGCGCATTTGTGCGGAGCGAACGCCTGCCATCAGATCTGGCCGTGTCCGCTTTGTGTAAATGGTCAACTTTTCCTTATTGCGACTTAGTCCCTGAATCAACCAAACATCGATCAAACTTCAGACTTGAATATCTCATTCATCCGGAATCGGATTTGAGTGATTCTTGGCTCTAAACTTAAGAGCTCGACGAGACGAACGCAATGGCGTGCTTCGTTTCTGAGTTTGACGACTTGAACCAATCCAAAATCGGATCCGATTCCAACATACACATCTAATGACCAAAACTAGTGTTCAATCATTGTCTACACATCTACCAGCTACTGAAACAAATCAAGCTTCAATTGGTGTTTGGGAGAAGGTAGTTCCAAATCTTAAACCACCAACGACTCCCATTTCTTTTATGCAATCTCGTCAACCAACTCCTTCAAGTGTCCCTAGCAAACTTACTGTCAATTTCCTCTTGCCTTACCACTCTGAGCTCTCATCCAAGGAGGTCAATCAGTTTTTCTTTCTCACAGATTGATTCATTCGAGCTAGTTATTTTGTATTTTTGTTATGATTATTGGCTTCTATTTTGAAGTGATTGAGAATTTTGTTTATTGATGTGTTGAACATGCCTTATAAGAACCTTTGATGTGCAAATATAAACCCAAATTTAGTTTCTAGTCCTTGAGACGAAGGGGGTTCCGGCGAAGGGGACACTTCCCTTCGTCGGTATTGTGTGAGAGGAGGGAGAAATCGTGACAGTGAGAGATGTTGAATGAGAGAAAGAGAGAAAAAGTGACCTAAAGAGAGAAACAGTGAGAAATGGAGGGAGATGGAGCAGGAAAAAGAAAGTGAAAGAGGGAGATGGATAGACATAGAGACTGAGAGAGAGGGCAACAGGGAGTCAGAGAGGAGAAGAGAGGACAGAGAAGAGGTGACAATGATGATCAGAATGGTGGTGGTGGGAAATTGTGGCGGTGAAGGTGATAGAGAAGATGAAGGTTGTGGGGTAATGTTTGATCAAGTTAATTATTGGACTGAAAAAACTATGCCTTTGAAAATGTTCCAAAAAAACACAAATTTTGTAGAAAATTATTTTGACGAGATTATTCTTTATTCCTGAAAGCCGCGGCCCCTTTAAAAGACCCAACTTGTAGAATTTGAATGGAAATGAGTCCAATTATTGAAAAAAAAAGTAACCTATCGGTTAATTTAATGGGTGCCATGGGGTTCAATCCCCCGCCCCCTCGTCAATGGTTGGCAGCCCAAGTGGTTCCAAGGTGTTGACATAAACTCCAGAAACCCCTGGAGGTCTCAGGTTCGAATCCTAGAGAAGGTGGAATCTCTGGTTATTTGATTTGGGATTATTAGGGTGTAAATAATGTAGTTGGGCTTTATGCCATTATCTTGTTGGGCTATAGGCCCGGTCTTGTTTCAGTTTGAGTGGGCAGTTATTGAGCGTATCACATCTTTGATGTATCAATGCCAAATGTAACGACATACGTAGATCGTAGTCGATTTCCAAAAAAAAAAAAATCCCCCGCCCCCTCACTTCTTTTCCCATTTAAAAATGTCTAATTTATTTTCTTTGTTTGTATTTTGACTTATTCTTTGTTTAATATCTCTTTATAATGACCTAATATCTCATTAGAATGAACTAATATCAGTTACTAGTTCTACAAATTTTCAGGTTTTGTTCTTTCGTCTTCAATTTTGAAAACCATTGTCTCCATAATTAATACATAAACAAAGGGGAGCCATTTAAATTTACTTTTGTTAATGAATTCCTACTAAATGAAATATAATCTAAATAGTTGTAGTTTAATATGGTATAATTCATTTTAATAATCTAAACAAGTATTATCTGGAAGTGGTGAATTTTCTAACTCAACATTTTGATGGAGAACAATTTGATTACTTTTTGTATACATCTTAACTAGCAAGATTATTAATTTATTATGTTCTTATACATGGATTTTATGTTAGAATTCATTAATTATTAAAACTAAAATTCAAGGACCCACAAATAACCTCTTTGGGTGTTCTAAAAATAAAAAAACTGGGCCTCTGAAATGTTAGGGCCGGCCCTGTTTGCAGGAGGAGCATTTTACAACCCATACTTAAATGCCTAACGGTTATATAAGACCAAAACTTCCGAGGTTGACACAAGGGAGCAAAGGTACTAAGCATCTAAATTTTTTATTTTTGACATTATCAAATCCCAATAAATTGCCAAATCTCCTCACAGATCTCTCCAGCTTATTTCTCTCTCCATCTGTCTCACTGTTCACATTTCTAAATGAACACAAACTGACACACATGCAACAATGAGGTCCATAAACACGTTCTCATTTGCTAAGATTCCATATTTTACTTAGGTTTTATCACTTTACGTCTCTCTTTCTTCTCCCCTTATAATTTCCTCCAAATCTTCCTTATAATTCACCAAGAAGAGAAAACTAAAAAAACCTAATATCAATTATCACTTCTTCTTTGGTCTCTCTATCTCTCATCAAATCCCAATCTGGGTTCTTTTCAAAACCAGCCAAAAATCATAACAACAAGAACAAGAACAATAAGAACTAGCTAGCTCTTTCTTTTTCTTGAATATTGAACTGAAAGATGATTACAGGCAAGGATATCTATAATGTCTTGGCTGCAATTGTTCCTTTATATGTTGCTATGTTTCTTGCTTATGGGTCTGTTCGTTGGTGGAAGATTTTCACACCTGATCAATGCTCCGGAATCAATCGTTTCGTAGCTGTTTTCGCTGTTCCTCTTCTTTCGTTTCATTTCATATCTTCGAACGATCCTTACGCTATGAACTATCGTTTTATAGCAGCAGATTCTTTACAAAAAATAGTTATTCTTACTGCTCTTTTCTTTTGGCAAGTATTTGCCAAGAATGGTAACTTAGAATGGATGATAACCTTATTTTCTCTCTCGACACTTCCGAATACTCTTGTTATGGGTATTCCTTTACTTTCAGCTATGTATGGTGAATTTTCAGGAAATTTAATGGTTCAAATTGTTGTTTTACAAAGTGTTATTTGGTACACTTTAATGCTTTTCATGTTTGAATATAGAGGAGCTAAGTTACTAATTAGTGAACAATTTCCTGAGACAGCTGGTTCGATTACTTCATTTAGGGTTGAATCTGATGTTGTTTCTTTAAATGGTAGAGAACCATTACAAGCTGATGCAGAAATTGGTGATGATGGTAAACTTCATGTTGTAGTTCGAAGATCGACATCGTCAAGATCGATGATTTCTTCGTATAATAAGTCTCATGGGTTAAATTCAATAACTTCAATGACACCAAGAGCATCAAATTTAACAGGAGTTGAGATTTATTCAATTCAATCATCAAGAGAACCAACACCAAGAGCTTCTAGTTTTAATCAAAATGATTTTTATGCAATGTTTTCGAGTAAATTACCTAGCCCTAAACATGGGTATACAAATAGTTTTCAAGGTGGTGTTGGTAGTGGTGGTGTTGGTGGTGATGTTTATTCATTACAATCATCAAAAGGGCCAACACCAAGAACATCAAATTTTGAAGAAGAGATAATGAAGTTTGGGAATAATAGTAATGTTAGTACTAAGAAGAATTTAGGAGGAAGAAGTATGAGTGGTGAATTGATGTTGAATAATCAAGGTAGTTTGACTTCTTACCCACCACCAAATCCAATGTTTGCTGGTGGTTCAACTAGTGGTGTTGGTGGTGGTAAGAAGAAAGAAGGTGGTGGTGGTAATAATAAAGAGCTTCATATGTTTGTTTGGAGTTCAAGTGCTTCTCCTGTTTCAGAAGGAAATCTTAGACATGCAGTTAATAGAGCTGCTTCTACTGATTTTGGTGTTGTTAATTCTTCTAAGGTAGTTCTTCAACAAGAGATTGCTGCTTCCAGAGGTATCTCTGTCTCTCTCTCTTCGATCTTGTATAGCATATCGAAATGATAGGGAACAAAAAAAACTAGGCAGAGGCAGAAATCCTATGTGATGGCTCGCCGTGGTTCGCGATTCAGTGGATCAAAATCAACTGAAGCACAAATCACAGCAAGCCACCTAAGATTTCTGTTCAAAGTCTGTCTGATATTTCTTGTTCCGTGACATTTTCCGAGTATATCATAATGGGAAATGCTAAATGTACTTGAGATCCCGACTTAATGACTCATCCGGGTAAAAGAACAGTCTATATCGTAGTCAAACTTTGAATTTTTTTTTTTTGTCTTTTAATGAAGGTGAGTCATCAAGTCATAAATTAAGTCAATTTTTTTTGTCAATGTAGCACTCTGCGTGATTTAAAACTTGTATCGCTAACAAGTTGCTTTTTGCTTGAACTATTTTGATTCATATTCTTATAATGTAATTGAATTACAGCTGGTATGCAAGATTTTGGGGAAAATGGAAGCTCAGTATCAAAGATGGATACAGAAAAGCAAGTTGATTTAGAAAATGGTTCAAAATTTCCAGTAAATGGATCTCCATTTTTGACCCAAAAGAAGTTAGAAGGAGATGATGATAAGAAGATTATGGGTGGTCATAGGATGCCACCTGCAAGTGTTATGACCAGACTCATATTGATCATGGTTTGGAGGAAGCTCATTAGAAACCCAAACACCTATTCAAGTCTTCTTGGTGTTGTTTGGTCACTCATTTCTTACAGGTAAGCCCTCTATTTAGTTAACAATTTACCAAAAAATATTATTTACTTGAAATTTCATAATTAACATAAAATATGAGATGAAATTCCTAACATCTCTTTTGTGATAAAAAAAAAGTATAATTATAAAAGGCATAATAAATCAAGATTAAAATTCGATGACATTTATTGATTAATTCTACGTGTATAATTTGACGAACTTGAACTTAAAATTAGGTTCATATGATTAAGCAATGACATTCTGATCGAAAATATGTTTGACGAGTAATATGTGTTTAAATTGGTGTGATGAAAAAAAATACCAAATGGGAAAAGTAGTAACATTTGGAATGTATTACTGCTAGCTTAGCTAGAGTTCATATTCAATATTATCACTATTTGGTCCCTACAAGCTTTGAGAATTTAATAAGATGAATTTTTAAAATGTGGTCCTAATATGTAACTTTTATATTACTAATCATAATTTAAGGTTAAAATGTTTTAAATAAGAAAAACTACTAAGGGAAAAAAATGGAAAATGAAAGTTGTCTCAGATGTATTTGAATGTTGGGCTACTATAACATTTAACTGCCCTCATCTATCTATCTATATTCAATTTTTATTCATTTTCTAGTTAACCCAAATTTTTCTATCTTAATTACTTTGAAGGTGGCACATTCAAATGCCAACAATCATCCGAGGTTCCATATCACTATTATCAGATGCAGGACTTGGAATGGCTATGTTTAGTCTAGGTAATCCTCATTTTATACATCTTAAAGTGGATTGAGAATCAAGCCACCCTAGATAGTCCCAGTCATGGTAGTGAGAAGCAACAAGATAAATTTTGTTTATTTGTCTTACCTTTGTTGTTGATTTAACCAGGTTTGTTCATGGCTTTGCAACCCAAGATTATAGCTTGTGGTAAATCAGTCGCGACATTTGCCATGGCTGTCAGGTTTTTGACTGGTCCGGCTGTAATGGCAGCGACTGCCATTGCTGTCGGTCTTCGTGGACCTCTTTTACATGTTGCCATTGTTCAGGTACTTAATTATAATACCCTAAACTCCTATATTACACCAAAACCCAAACCTAAACGGCTAAGACAATAATTAAGGTAATTTTACAATATTTTCAGGCAGCTCTTCCACAAGGAATTGTCCCATTCGTATTTGCTAAGGAGTACAATGTCCATGCGAATATACTCAGCACGGGGTAAGTTTACATTAACTTTAATCCGAATGTGTTTGTATATTTAGATACTTACGTAATAGATATAATCGGAAAACATGTGATTTGCAGGGTTATTTTTGGAATGCTAGTTGCGCTACCAATTACAATTCTCTACTATGTTCTTCTTGGGCTATAAGCAAAAGCAATGCAAGTTGAGGGGGTGGAGATGGAAGATGAAAAGCATCTAAACTACTGCCATAGGGGTCATTGTACAACTTAAGATTTTAACTATGTACTCCTTTGAGTATGGGTCATTTGCCCGTTGCATGGGTAGACATCAATTTTTTTCTCTTTTAGTTATTCTTTTTTCGACTTACGAAATGACCACCTTATTTGAATTAGTTTAGTTTAATTGTTAGGTTAAAGAGTGAAAAATTCAAACCTTGGAAGGGAAGAAATCCAAAGGTTAAAAAAGAAAAAATGTATTAGATTGTATGAGATACTCTTCCAATACCAATGTGAATGAATGCAGTAATTCTTTGTTTATCTTTGATTCTGTTTTAGAGAATGAATCTCTTTAGATATAACTCTTTAGACCTTTGGTCGAACAACCCTGACTAATAAAATGGTATATTTGACAAAAGTGATATCACCTTTTGTCACGCGAAAAAGTGAGTCAGCAAGTCATAAATTAAGTCAAAATTTTTTGTAAGCATAACATTCTGTACATTTAATACTCATGACGATCGACAAGTTGAAGTCATAAGAAGTGGAACTTGGGATATGTGTCAGTAACATCAGACACTACCAGCTAAACTTGCACCTAGTGGTTGATACATTTTATCTATGATAAATTAAAGGGAGAGATAGTAATCTTACAAGATCACTCGTATATATTTTCATTTCACATCTAATATCTCATTAGACTATTAAATTGAACGATTGCGTAAGTTCTGGCACTATTTTTACGGCGGCTATCAAGCCGACAAAACTCCATGTATCTTTAAGAAGATGAGGGTGCAGAAATAATCTAAACCTTGGTTGAAGACAAGGTTTATTTTACTAATCAAGATGCATTGAATTAGTATCTTTGTGTTTTAAATTGTTCATTGCATGTGAGCATTTGAGTAAATAAAACTCATTTATAGTATAAAACTTCTAAGGTTCATGTTGGTTTTACAAAATTTATTCCAATGGATTGATGAGGTTTGGAGACAAAATGGTGTTGTCTCTGGAACACATTATTAAGATATTGACATCTCCATTGCTCTTTTTATTGTTGTTAAGGTCCTTGAAGATCATAGTATTATAATAATGATGATTAGAGAACAATACAATATCAATACAACAGAGTGTACATGCTGGGAAGACTGTCTAGTAAGCTAGACATGGTTGTTATCTGACCTAATAAATAATAAGAGATCAAATAAATAATTTCGAACTTGCACTAATTAGCCCGATAAATTTGTATATTATAGTATCCACGTTGTTATATAATAATATAATTAGCTCGGTAAGTCTGTATAATGACTTGTTTTTCTACCCCTAAAACTTGTAGATAAACCTCTTTATATAAGATTAGAGGTTTTCTATAATCTAAACAACTTCTACTAATAAAATACTAGAATCCCGAAATTATTAATACCATATTGTGCTATTAACCTAAATTACTAAAATTAAAAACTTTAGTTTACCTGAGATACTTCCCTATTTAAGTCTCCAACACTACAAAAAAAACTTGCTTCGAGTTTACTGATTGCACTTGTTTGTTATCACGACTCCTTTGAAGACTATATCATAACCAATTAGCTGATATTGTGTTTTAACAAGTGATTGCACCCCCTAAGTGAAAATTCTGGACCGGTTCCAACAAATGAGTGAGATACATTATTCTCCTCAACTTATCTCCAATGAACCAAATTCAAGAAAAGATGGATGGAGAAAAAGAAAAAAATTGTAGAAATATTAGAAGCAAAATGTAGGGACCTAAAACGAAATTTTGTTGTGGTTAACTTTGGTAATTCATTTTCGCTTCCTAAATATGACCAACTCTCCAAAATGGCCTTCCAAGGATAACTAGCTTTTCGAAGTTGCTCCCTGAAGGAATATTCCGTCAGTTAACTTTAACTGTTAAATTCACGATTATATAATAATCGGAGATATGAACATAATGTAAAGACACGATAATTTAACGTGGTTCGGTCGGATACTCAAGACCTACATCCACGGAGAAATAATTCTTTATTAATAATTCACCACATACAATTGTATGTGGGAGTTGATCGGTTACATTGGTCAGACATAACTCGATGAGTTTTATTCCTAGAACCCTCTCCTATTTATAGATGACTTAGGGTTTAGGGTTTCCTAGTTTCTGATTACTAAACTAGGAAATAATACAAAATCTATCTAATATTACTATTAGATAATTACAAGAGATATTTTGAATATAAGAAACTTAATCTTCACATATCTTCAGTATATCTTCAATATATCTTCAATATATCTTCAAATATCTTCAATATTCTGAATTCTTCTTGATCGTCGGATCTCGTCTTCTCGATCCGTCACGTACATACACGTGTTACACACGTATATTATTACTGCAACTTATTTTGACCGCCGGATCTTCTATTTTCTATCCGTCTTGTGTAACGTATCCTATTACCCCCCCGCAAGTTGGAGCACGTAAATTTTGAAGTGTCCGACTTGGAGAGAGAAAAAAGGAAATCTTCTTGTAACTCTTAGATTGGGGATGCGTTGGAAGATGATTGAACGATGATTAAATCACAACCAAAAGGTTGGTAGATGCGGTCAAACAAATTGAGCGAAAATCAATGACAACGAAATTACATGTACTTTTCTCATGTATGTAAAGTTGGTCATTGTATGAAGAAAATGTCAACAACTAAAAAGTTGTGATGATCAATATCTTGGCGTATAAAAACGTCAAGTATGAACTTTAAGAGTGACAACAAAATAATGTTGTTTTGTTTAAAATCGACAAGAAATCAATGTCGGAATACCAAAAAACATTAGATAAGTAACAACCAAAACGATGGTCGACATGAAATTCATTGCCAAAAAAGGCAAGATCACGGATATAATTCCGAAATTAAAAATAGAGATATTCTATTCATGGAAGAGATATTCTATTAGGTGAAAAAAATATTCCACAATATAATTTGGTGGGAAAGGTCCAAAATAGAAATGGAAAGAAAATAATCATTAGAAATATATGATTATGAAAATTTCGCGGTTGAATTCCGGAATGAAAATCCAAAATAGGAATTCTTTCTCTGTTGAAAGAAAAGTCCAAAATTTTGGTAGAGAAATAAAATCGTTATAAACAAAGGATGACTTTGGAAATGTCACGGGTATATCCGGAAAGAAAAATAGATCGAATGAGTCTATGTTAGTGTCACAAATAGAAGGATGAATTTTGGGATTACTGACCTTTGAAGATTGATGGTTTACTCCTCTCATTGATAACAGAGAAGACAAATAATCCTTGAGCAAGATGATAATCGTACAATATATCCGGACACAGAAGAAATCCTTAAGCTCTGAGAATCACAAGATAAACTTAGAAAAAAAATGTCAAAGTTATTGACCCATTATTATGTCACAACGACTAAAAAATCGTCGGAAATTTGCGGAAGCATAAAACACGAACAAATAACCTGCTCTGATACCATGTTAAATTCACGATTATATAATAATCGGAGATATGAACATAATGTAAAGACACGATAATTTAACGTGGTTCGGTCGGATACTCAAGACCTACATCCACGGAGAAATAATTCTTTATTAATAATTCACCACATACAATTGTATGTGGGAGTTGATCGGTTACATTGGTCAGACATAACTCGATGAGTTTTATTCCTAGAACCCTCTCCTATTTATAGATGACTTAGGGTTTAGGGTTTCCTAGTTTCTGATTACTAAACTAGGAAATAATACAAAATCTATCTAATATTACCATTAGATAATTACAAGAGATATTTTGAATATAAGAAACTTAATCTTCACATATCTTCAGTATATCTTCAATATATCTTCAAATATCTTCAATATTCTGAATTCTTCTTGATCGTCGGATCTCGTCTTCTCGATCTGTCACGTACATACACGTGTTACACACGTATATTATTACTGCAACTTATTTTGACCGCCGGATCTTCTATTTTCGATCCGTCTTGTGTAACGTATCCTATTATTAACTTCTAATGTTCTCTTTTTCTTTATTTTAAAACAATCTCCTTATCTTTCGTTTCATTTTTGAAACTTGTTCATTAGCGTAATGTGCAAAGTAAAATTGTTTGTATCCTACAAACACTGAGTTACACCTAGTTATTCTATAATTAACATATTGCATGTGCCACAAATTTATTACACTTTTCTTACACCTGAATGTAAGAGATTGTTATCTTCTCATATGACTTTTCTATTAAGAAAATATCTAATTTGAGTGTAGATTGGATCTATGTCAACTCTGCAGAACTGCCACTTTGATTAACAAAATGAGTTTGAAGAAATTTTGTATGCACAAAAGCAGACATACAAGAACATATTTTAATACATTAGAGACATTAAGGAGCTGGAGAAAATTGGGAACTCCCCAATCTCTTACATTCACACTCATCTCTCTCTCTCTCTCTCTCTCTCTCTCTCTCTCTCTCTCTCTCTATTTCTCTTTCTCTCTCTTTCCCTAAACTAATTTGGGTATCTATATTCTCTAATTATTGTTTAAAAAGGCCTCAAGTTAAGCTTACTTTCAAATTTGATTTGTCAAAGTCTTTAAGTTGGGTGTACCTTCTAACTTTTCTCTGGTTGAAGTTTACTTAATTTTCTCTCTCCCCCCTCTCTGTCTCTGGAACAATCAATCTAGGTTTTCTTTCTCTGATTCATCTGGGGTTTGATGGATGTAAAGACCAATTTCCAAGGTTAAGATATAGTAAAAGACAGAAATCTTTGGATTGTAATGGTTTATCTAGTCAAAGTGATTCAAAAGTTCATTTTCCCAAAAAGAAATGAATCCACAAGGTTACAAGTGTGTAATTAATAATTGGAACTCATGCAGTCATAATTAGGGCTAGTCTTGGAGTATTGTAAGTTAGCAATATCTAGTAAGATGAGCTACCACTAGTAATAGGATGTAAAAAGGGTTTAAAAAGTGGCAACTAGGTTAATAGGGTCTTAGTTACATTTTTTTTTTGATGAAGAGGGTCTTAGTTACATGGTTCATGTGTTTCCACATCTGTTTTTTCTTCTCTGGTTGCTTTCTTTTATAGGATGGTAGGCTCACTTGGGATTTCAAATTTGTCTTCACTTGCTAATTAGATCTTAGATTGTGTTACTTACTTTAATCATCTCAATTTCATTTCACATTAACTTTTTATCTAATCTCATAATATATTTAGGTTTTGGGGGTAAGGAAACCATATACTTCAAAGCTTATTTTATAACAGAAAAGTATTACAATAGATTGAAGTAAATACAGATAGATAACATATATACATATAGAAACAGTCATAATCCTTAGTGTGAATCAAATCAGTTTGTAACTTGAATATGAATATGAGAAGATTTTTCTTGATTTGTATCTTTGGTGGGGCTGGCCCTCCTCTTCGCAAATTAAATTGAAGATTAATCTGAAATTCGATTTGAGAGACGATATCATGAGATGAATTTGGTAATATGGGTCTCCTTGAAAGTTGAAACGACTATAAAATATGTTGTAAGAAACTTTTGTTTGATATAGATCATAGCATAAGGCAAATGTAACAATAGTGATTGAGCAAATAAAATTAGCTTCGGTATTAAGGAGATGACATCAACCTAAGAAAATCGTCCATACCAATAATAGTGATGAATAATATCCAAATGTTGCTATGAAGAACTTTAAATTTTCTTATTAGGCAACGGAAAAAAAAACCATGATTTCGATATTTGATGATGAAAACCCAAATGAAAAAACAATATCGCCAGTGAAGAAATTGACATAAACAAATCTAACATTAGATAAAAATACTATCCTGCACATACTTAAGTAAACATGTATTATGAAGCTAAATCAATTTAGCATCATTAATGATAACAACTATAATAGTAACTCAAACTTAAACACTTTATCAATTCTGTAAACTATTCAATTATTCAATTGTAATTTATAAGAGTTATCCAATCACTATTTATAGTTGATCATTAGTGAGAGAACTCATTATTTCTTAGAAGGGGAAAAATAGAAAATAACAGACATTTAATTAGTTAGTTTGTTATTTCCTAACAAACTCTCTAACGCCACCACACACTAACAATCATTATAACAGCACCCCTAGAGTTCTAAAGACACCACTCAGATGGCTTTTATTAATAACACCACAGTTACACCTTCTTCACACAATAACACTTAGTGTTCAGCTCAATTAGTAATGGAGTTAGTTCAGCTCACTGAGTGAGCTCTTGAGGTCGGTCTAGGTTCTCCTATACAAACCAAGAAAAATGGAATAAATGAAATTGACTGCTTTATCCATACCACTTCCCTCCACTTCTGTAGGGAGTCACATCAGATAATGTTTGGATCCGTTGTCGTCTAATGTTCTAAATGGAATCTCAGACGTCCAACATCTAACACTAACCACTCGAGGATCGTATGCATAAACATGTAATGAATTAGTAAAGCCGAAGTCGTACGTTATTTTGTTTCCTTCGAACTCAACACAATTGCACCCTTTGTTGAAGATCGAGAACTCCAAGCGCAATCATCTACTTGAAACACATGAATAATTGACTCGAACACCAATCTTCAGGTTAGCTAGAACAGAAACCAAGATCTTCTTGATCACCAATCTTAAATGGTGAAGATCAAAAGTCCTAAATTGACTAGACAAATTTATGGGAATTTCAATTTCTTTTCTATCTTCTGCCAGAGTATCTAGAGAGATTGATCTAAAAAATTTCCTCATTTTTGTATTTAATTTTGTCTTGTAATAGAGAGTTCAGAAGCCTAGCTTAGGATTCCTTCAAAGGTTCAAAACAGAACTTATCTAAAACTGTAGATAAGATTGTAAGCAAAATTCCATTGTGATTGGGATTCCCAATGAAGATTGAAGAATCCTTATCCATGGGGATCCCTAGCTGGCCAAGAGAGTCCTGCCCCATGGGACTCTCAGCCGAGTGAAGAAAAATCCCATGGAATAAGATTCTCTGGGCGGTCGGCCCTTTGCATGCCCCGAGCATTAGGTCAGGCAATGTAAGCTATCATGGGACGACACCTTGCAGGACTCATGTGCATCCCTTGCCCAGTCTTCTACCATGCCTTATGCACTTTTTCCACTAGTCGTTTCTTTCGATCAAGCCGGTGTTCTTTACGTGTAACTCGTTGTAGAATTCAGTCTTTATTAGCCACGGGTCAACCAATTGAGCCATAGATGGTAGTTGGTTTCTAGCTGAACATTACGATCCTTAAAACACCCGAACTTAATAATCTTCATTATTTCTCTTGTCCTATGAAGTAGGGCACATATTTTCTGGATAGACTTCTCGTGGCTCCCAGATACTCGGCTAACTAGGATATGCGGAAAAGAAATAAGTTGGCTTCAAACTGATGGACCATCTTGTAGACGGATCGGTGACATTCCACCTTTCGGATACGTGAGTTCTGCTGCCCTTGAAAATCACTTAATAAGTGAATATCACTTGTAAGGGGGGTCCAAAGTAAGTGCAAAAAAGTAAGCTCCAACTTGGAGCTTATTTGTTTGCACTTGCTTTCCAAGTACTAAGAAAGACATTTTTATCCTTCTCCGAATATAATAATTACCAATATAATTATAACTAAAAAGAAAATCTTAAACAATTGATAGTTAAAAATCTTTTTATGACTTTAGCGGTGACTCTTTTCCTTCTTCACTCATCCTTCATCTAAGCTTTCTCCTAAATTATTTTCACATCTCTTCCTTCATCAATCATGGAACCACCCAAACTCCATCATGCAACGTAAGTTATTTCTCCTTAATAATTTTTAATTATTTGAAGTTAATATTTTCAACACAAAGTATTCATAAATCGTAATTCTCTTGTATCCAAACTCGCGAGCATAATGAACTAGTACGAAATGCTAATATGTAAATACTTCAAGGTCAAAATAGACAATTTCTCTTTTTTATGACATTTAGAAAGTAATATAAAAATAAAGACCAAACACTTAGAAGTGATGGAAAACAAACGCCATAGCATTTACAAGATTATCACTTAATAAGTGGTAGCACATATAAGTGCTAACAAATCAAACACCCTCTTAGTCTCTCAAATCTTTGTACAAGGCCCTTTTCTCCTTGATTGACTGTATTCCTGAGGCCTCCCCATTGGTAGGCTCTTGTATCCCTTAATTTCATGTGGTTTTCCCATTGGTAAGAGTTCAATTCAATTTGTAGAGTCACTATACTATGTCGTTCAAGCATAAATTCTTTCCCTTTTTAACTAAACACATTTACTCTTTATTTTGCTTATGTCTCAACAACCTATTTCACGGACTTTAGTTATAGTAACCGTCCCATATACCGAAGGGACCAGCATTTAAGAATTATACTTGGCAACTCCTTTCATTCCTCTTGATTTGTTTTCAAGAACACAAATGGTTTTGTTGGCAAAAATGTTGAATCAAAAAGTAAGCAAACAATTCTAATTCCTCAACCATCATATCTTAGATAAAGAAAATTAGAAATCAATAACATATATATAAGTGTAATCTGAAGTCAAAATAGGAACAAATACAATTCATATAATAATTTACACTTATAAACCAAAACTCCATTTTGTGATAAAGATAGGGGAAAACTGCGCGCATATGTGTTATATGGCATTTTCAAAATTTGAGTATAGAATGTTACAAACAAAAGCCAAGATTACAAAATAATATTATCTAGATTAGTAATTTTGTTCCTGGTATGCTATTTGTGCACTGCTTTAAACGTATTCGCGACAACAGTTCGCATCCTCTAATTCGCGTTTTCTTCGCTCAACTTAGATTTTGCTAAAGTGAATGGTGCTTGTCTCGTAGAAGTTTTGTTTGGTTGTTGTTGTGAGGTTTGTAAGTTAAGGTAAGTGTATATAGACATACCTTCAAGAGCTGTAATTGCTCCGCAGATACTTGTTGTGCCGGGATTTGAACCGAACATAAGAAATCCCCCTAAAAGAATTACACATGTTTTGAACTGCCCCAGAACGACTTCGTATAATCTACATAGCTTTGATTTTTCTATGATTTTGATTTTTGTTTTTGAGCACCTCACATGAAACCTAGATGTAATACATGTTGGTGTTCATCAACTTTCTCTTCGTATTATCTATCTCTTCAGATTACTCGGATAATCTTTCATATAATTACTTCGCTTTTTATTTGTTGATCACTCTCTCTCTCATTTTTTTTAATTGTCAGCGTGCCTCGAACCCCCTTGACCTCTAAGGTCGAAAACTAAACTTCTAACTAGTCCAACCAACTGTTCTTGGCCTCTCTCTCATTTTTTATGCTCCTACAAAGGTAAGACCTATTCATTTCTATCAAATTAAGGATTTTGTTGTAAAAGTTAATCTTCATCTTGGTGGCTGTTATTGCTTTTTGGGCATTTGAAATTACATAATTTATGATTTGTATCCCGTTTACAGTCCACTCAGGTATTATCATTCGCTTTGACGAATTCTTATTTTTGCACACCATATGTAATAGTGTGAACTTTCATCTTGAATGTGTCTTAGAGAAACAAAAAGAAATTAAATGAGTGAATTACTTGCATAATGATTAGCATCTACTGTGAGAATCAACAAACGTCGAGAAGTAAGAAGCATCTAAGAGAAAATTGACAATTTAGCTAACTTAATTGCAATATGAAGAATTGTGAAAATTATATAGTTGCACAAGAATAATAATTGAGATCAAAAGGTCAGCTTTATTGATCATTGCAGATGTATTTATAGACTTTACAAGAAAAGAAAATAACATAATTAGAATTACATGAATGGAAACTATAATTACAAAGATAAGTAGATACTAATCCTATTTATAAAGAATATCAAACTATTTTGGAAGGTTGAATTGCCAGTATCTTCTTTCCAATATTACGTCATTACTCCCCCACAAGTTGGAGGTGGGGAAGAAATCTGAGTCAAGCCTAACTTGGAAGTGAACCGGTGGAATTGGGCAGAACCAAGAGGCTTTGTGAAAATATCAACTACCTGATCTGCAGAGTGGATGTGAGATATCTGGATAAGACCACCTTCAAGTTTCTAACGAACAAAGTGGCAATCGAGTTCAATGTGCTTTGTCATTTCTTGGAAAAATGGATTAACATCTATATGCATAGCCGCCTTATTGTCACAAAAAACCTAAAAAGGTTCTGGAATGGAAATTTGAAGGTCCTGGAAAAGGTATTTCAAACATTGGAGCTCAGCAGTGAGGAAAGCAAGCACGCAATATTCTGCCTCAGCAGAGGAATCGGGAAACGGTCGGTTGTTTCTTAGATTTCCAAGACAAGGGACTCGCACCAAGCATTGTGAAGTAGACAGTGGTGGAACGACGAGTAATGGGGCAACTGACCCAATCAAAGTCAGCAAAACCCGAAAGTGTCAAATAGCTAGAACATGAAAGAAGGATCCCATGATCGAGGGTCCCCTTCAAATATCGTAGCACTTGAGCTGCAACAATATCCATATGTGTTGAACGGGGATGCTGCATAAATTGACTTAAATAGTTCGCCGAAAAAGCGATATCGGTCTTGTTACAGTGACGTAGAGAAGTCGACCAGTGAGACGTCGAAATGAAGTGGGATCGTCTAAAGGTGTACCGTCCTTACGTAATAGTTTCAAATGTTGTTCCATAGGAAATAAACTCGGGTTTTCTCCGAGAAGTCCAGAATCACAGGGAAGGTCCAAAGTGTACTTTCGTTGACCAAGGAAAATACCCTTAGGAGACCTAGAAACTTCTAGGCCTAGAAAGTATTGAAGCCGTCCAAGATTTTTAAGAGAAAATCCTTTCTCAAGACATTGTTGAAGGAACTTAATTTCCTTGTTATCATTTCCCGTAATGATGATGTTATCTACATAGACAAGAATGTAAATAGCAATCGGACCATTGAAATAACTAAAAGAGAATGAGCAGACGTAAATTGGGAAAAACCTTCAGCTTTTAAACCGGAGGAAAATTTAGCAAACCATTGTCGGGAAGCTTGTTTCAGACCATATAATGATTTGTTCAAGGGACAAACTCTAGTATCACCGTTGTTGCTAAAACATGGAGGAATTGTCATATAAACTTCCTCTTCCAAGTCTCCCTGGAGGAAAGTATTATTGACATCTAACTGATGCAAAGACCAATCCTGGTTAGATGTAAGGGATAGAGGACACGAACAGTTACCAATTTGGCAACTGGAGCAAAAGTATCATGATAGTCAACATTCAACCTAGGTATACCCTTTGGCGACGAGGTGCGCCTTATATTGTTCGATGGATCCATCCGAACGATATTTAATTTTGTAAGCCCATTTGCAACCAATGGGTTTCTTGCCAGGTGGCAAGGAGGTCAGAGACCAAGTATTATTTGTCTCGAGGGCAGAAATCTCTTCAGTCATCGCCTCACGTCATTCTGGAGAAGCAGAGGCGATTTTATAAGAGTTGGGTTCTTTTGTGGTGATAACGGAAGTGAGAATAGTCTTATGAGAAGAGCTAAAACGGTTAAAGCTGATATAGTCAACCAGTGGATAAGGAGTACTCGAAGAGGCAGTCTCTGAACAGGGCCGGCCCTGAGTTTTTAGTGGCCCGAAGCGAGTTTAAAATTTGTGGCCCCCCTTATAAGGCTTACCAAATATAGTGGTGTAACAATATTATTTTTCCTTCAGATTTTTCAAAACTCTTGCGATAATACAAATATCTTAACATTGACTTACACAAAAAATTTCTCTCAGTTTTTGTGGCGTAAGAGCGGAACCACATCACCACTTGGTCTAGTGGTTGGACACTCACTCTCCATAGTAGAAGTCCCAAATTCGATTCACATGAAAGTGGGAAATTCATAATTTACTTACTTTGGTATAAATAAAATAGTAGAAATATATGGTTCTCATGAGCCATTCCCAGCGTCTCATGCCCAACGGAATGGTGTTCAGGGTCTTTATATGACCCTTAAAGCCCTAGATGTCTTTGAAGTGGTATTTGTTAAACTTATTGCATTATTTTTCATGTGATGTACTGGAGTCCATTTAAAAAAAAAAATTGAAAGAAAAGAATGTTGGCAATGGAGAGATCCAATACTTGACAACTTCATAAGACTTCTAATTGAATCGGTAGATAAAAATAATTAAATCTCCGCAACATAAAAAAAGTTCACTTAACAGTTACAATAAATTCTTTATCAGTAAACAATAATGATCATAATAAAGATATAAATTTGTTGGGTTTTAGGTTCTTTAGTATGTTTGTTGGACTTTAAATCTTTTTGGTTGTACTATATGGCCTTAATAATGCCATGTACTGACCATTGTAGTCCATTTCTTTACGAAAAATTAGCATTTTAATTGCATTTCTATTAACAAGAGAATGTTTCAACAAAAAAATAAATAACAGAGTAAGTAACATTATAACAATTATCAAAAGAAAAAGTGAAGTAACATTATAACAAGGGGCCGTATATATTATTATGTTTAGTGGGAGATAAGTGGTGACCGTTGTTCAACAAAAAAAAAAAAAAAGATAACTGGTGACCGGTGACAGACAAAACAAGGCACTGTGAGATGGTGAGGACTCATGTGTTTCTTACCCTAATGAAGTAAATTATGTGGGACCCACTTGTTTGGGGCCATCAAGTAGATTACAACAAAAAGAGGGCCCACCCATTAGATGATATAAAGAGGATGCCCAGCCTTTAGCGTGGTTCACATCAGTGGCCCATTTTATTGTAACCCACTCGCCATGTGCTGTTGGTTTGGCCCAATTTGCTTCCTTTCTTAATTTTCCTCACCTGGGGGCCCCTAAATTTTGGTGGCCCAAAGCGAGTTTGGGCCAGGGCCGGCCCTGTCTCTGAACTAGAAAGAATATAATCAGCCAAATAAGCAGGCGGATTCCTAGCACGAATGGATCCTGTAGGATTATCAAGTTCCTTCGCGAGAGAGTCAAGTAGTGATGCATTACTGGTGATAGAAGGTAGAGAAGATGCAGAAGCAGGAAAGTCTGGAGAAGATGCACTACCAGAAGAAGCTAAAGGCACCTCTACAGGTGATGAAGATAAACCCTCGCTAGAATCAGAGGAAGTTAAAGTCTCAACCAAAGTAGGAGGCAATGACTCTATGGAAGGAAAACGAGGAGAATCAACCAAAGGCGAGGGCGTAGACTCGACCACAGGTGGAGGTGAAAAAATATTGGGTCGCGGCGGAGACCGGAAATTGTGGGGGCACATGGTCATCCAAAATATTCAAAGGAGTAAAAGTTTGCGAGTTAGATGAAGTGTCATTAACTGACTCAAAAGGAAATTCATTTTCACTCGATATTCAATAGTTTAACTGGAAAGGCAATCTGACTGTTTTGAGCGTCAGAGAGGTGTCCGAGTTTCTTGCAGGTTTTGCTCCCTAGATCATGAGGAGCATAGCGGGATTCAACGTAGTAGTCTTAACCTTTTGACTGATTTTACTAAGACAAATTTTGACATCAACACCTAGTATTATAAAACTTGACTCCCTTCAACATATTCGAATAAAATCCATTAAAATAGAAATGCCCAACTTGATACATACTTAGTTTCATCGTATTATAAC
Organism: Eschscholzia californica subsp. californica; assembly: GCA_002897215.1. NCBI lineage: Eukaryota > Viridiplantae > Streptophyta > Magnoliopsida > Ranunculales > Papaveraceae > Eschscholzia > Eschscholzia californica. The sequence continues at coordinate 575,752 of BEHA01050398.1, read as the reverse complement.
AAGAACTTATTCAATAAATTAAAAATATAAAATAACAATAACAAAACACACACAATAATCCATTATTTTAAAACTTATCAACTTCTTTAAATTCGATCCATAAGTCGTGTTTAATAAGGCCTAGCTCCTTTATAATTACCGGGGGGATAGTATTCGCATGCGATGAAGAGATTACCAGTACCACACTTAATCTGAGCACAACCGACACGAATAGTTGATGCCCATACAACTTGTGTATAATCTGTACATTCATAACCAGTGGCACAAGTATTATTATCATAATTATACCATTGTTGTTCTCCAACCCAAGATGCAACAGCATCTCTAGCCGTGATATTTGAAGGACCCATGAAGATATTTTCACCAAAAGTGTAAGGCTTTGAGTACTCCAATGTGCAGTTCTTATTCTCCCTATTGTAAAGCAAGTAAGCTCTAGCATATACTGCTAAATCTCTACTCCATTCAAGTGGTGAAACTCCTACAGCT
>BEHA01050398.1:542149-574782 GCA_002897215.1 Eschscholzia californica subsp. californica | reverse complement strand
TTTCTTGTTATTAAATATTTCTTGTGACAAGATAAGATTAGTATTTATATCTTCCATGTTTTTTGTGGCTTCATATGAACATTCTTAGTTTCCAAGATTTGACAACCATGCAATGCAATGACTAAAGTTTCCTAAAAACTCTTGATTTCTAATTTGCTTAGGGAGTAAATAAAGGGAGAATGGGAATCATTGAATTCAATATTCCTAAAAAGAAATTGGTTGCAATAAAGCTAAGGAATTGTTAAAATGGGTTTTAGTATATTGCAGATGATGCTAAGCAGTTGAGAAGAGTTCAACACTAACCCTAAAAAGGCACTCATGTGATAAAATTATGCAAAACAAAGTGTTAGATTGGCTACTATTACCATGCTAAATTGGAGATGCTAGGTTCACCAAATGATGTGGCAAGATTCTTTTCAAAGTTTAACTGATTCTGGACCGTTCTTTTTATGAGTCGTTCATCTTTTAACAGTCACGATTCAATCAAATTTTCGAAAGGATCTTGCCACATCATTTTGGCGAACATTTTGTTAAATTTTTTTTGTGAATCTAGCATTTTTCGTAGTAAAATATAATTCCTTGACAATTGGTTTATGCCATTTCATTTTTTACGGACACAAAATCCGTGTTTGGTGTTGTGGATGTGTGTATGTTGTTGTTCGTTGTTTGAATGGTTTTATTTGATGGCTTTTGAGTTTCGAATCAGTGACCCGAGTCTAATCTTATTTTTGTTACATAATTTTGTTTAACTCTTCTTTAGTGAGTTATCAACTTATCATACGTATGAAGGTAAGTTTTGGATTAGCCTCATAACTCAATTTTTTTTGTTTGAATTTGTGAGCGGGTTGAAGGGCCCGACCCTTTACAAAGAAAACCTAAAACGAATTAATAAACCAATAAACATAAACTAAAAAAACCAACATAATTGACAAACCTACAAAGAATAATAACAATGTTGAAAATCAATTATGCCTGACTCTTATAATACCACTTTTATCTTCCTTTACTATCTTCTCTAGACCTGCTGGTAATAAATTCATCATCATTTCCATGAACCCCGTCTGAGGTTTCATTTGCGAAAGGTAGTCAGCCGCGTGATTGATTTCACGGTACACGTGGGTAATGATACATTCTTCAAACTGCCTCTATAGTGCATGGATTTCTCCGACCAATCGGATAACCTGCCAAGGTTTCCTCCCCTCATTCTTCAAAATTAACACTGCTAGAGACGAATCAGTTGTAATCTTCACTCATCGTTTCCCGAATTTAATGGCTAGTTGTAGCCCCAACCTAATTCCTTGCAATTCGTGAGTGATAACTGATGATATTTCTGTATATCCGTTGCTGCTACAATAGTATCACCTTGGGGTTTCGCAATATAGCACCGAACCCACCCGTTGATTCGTCAAAGGACCCGTCGGTATTTTTAAGGGTTTGATCAGTATCTAGACCAGTTTACTTGCATAATGTGGCTGTCTTAAAATTCAATGGGATTGCCAAGTTCCATCTCTCGAGTATCTGTCGGGCCCCGTCAGTCCCACTAGGTTTATTTCCAAGACAACACCTTTACCTTTATATCACTGACTATGGCATTAAAGGTCTGTTGCTCTGATTTAACTCGCCTCAGCACACTCGATTATTTAGCTCCGTTCAGATATGGTAGAAGAACCCGTTGAATACCTGACTTCCAATACGACCGAGTACAGAGTTACCATGGAAAGTAGCCACACACCATTCGATTTCATCAGACCAAATTTCGGTCAGATTTCTACGAATACCCAACAAAATTAATATTTCTAACCAAATCTTTATTGAATAGGTGCATTGAAAGAAGATGTGTTCATCTGTCTCCACTACCGAAAGACACAAAGGACAAATATCATCTATATCGAGACCCAAGCCCGAAGCTTGCATTTTGTTTTTAATTCTCGCTTCATCGCAATGCACGTAACAAATGAATGTTCTGAAATCCCATCCTGACACTAAACTAGATTGCACTATGGAACAGTGTTCCCTTTACGCCGGATAAAATTATAAGTTTCCTTCACTGTGTACTCCCTTGAGCTTCCTACCTTCCATACCACAGTGTCCCTATCCATCCCACCTACTTCAACCCCTTGCAAGGTATCAAAGACCTCTCCAAAAGTGTCCCGAAGGTGTTCAGAGAAGACCCACCGTTAGATAAAAAACTGAGACCAAGATATCCTCCCTCATGCTTTAACCGATTTGTCGATTTGGCAAAGTATTATGTCAGTGATCCCAATGTGTGCCAAATGTCCCTCTAAAAGTAGGTCCTCGTGCCATCATGTATAAGATATTGGACCATGCCTCTAGCCAAGTCCCTGCAATGGAGTATGTCTCCAGCACCAAGTGCATGAGGTTGGCACCTTCAAAGTCCAGAAATTCTTCCTTTAAATTAATTTTTTTTCACCCATCTAACCCATAAAGTATTTTTGTCACTGACAATATCCCACACATGCCTGAAATTCATTGCAATGTTCATGGTTTCTATATCCCGGAGGCCAAGTCCTCCTTCACTTTTTGGAAGACAGACATCAAGCCAGTTTACTGCTGGCCTATTACTACCCTCCTACAGACCTTTCCACAAGAAGCGGTTGAAAATACGATTGACTTCCTTATAAACTCTCTTTGGGAGAACAAACACCGAAGACCAGAACACAAGCATTCTGCCCAATACCGTCTTAATTAGGAGTAAACACCCTGCATAAGATAGATAACGTACCTTCCAAGATTGTACTCTACTTTGGATTTTGTTTATCAACAGTATACAATCTTTATAAGCCAGGCGGGAAGCCAAAAGAGGCAACCCGAGGTACCTAATAGGTAGTACCCCAAGGTTGAACCCCAATATCGATCTGACCAATTCCATTTGCTCCGTTGTCATGCCTGCACAAAAAAGAGAACTCTTTTCCATATTTACTGCAAGACATGTTCTCTTGAATAGACTACTGACTGTGTTCTGAAGAGTTTGGGCTGAAACTACGTCACCTCGCATGAAAACCATTAGATCGTCTGCAAAATAGAGGTGAGTAACTACCGGGTCTTTACAACGGGGGTGTAGTTTCAGATTTCCACTTTGTTGTTGCTTGCTAATTAGGTCTGAAAATACTTCCATTACCATAACAAATAGGTAGGGAGAGAGCGGGCATCCTTGCCTTAGCCCCTGCTTCCCTTCGAAGTACCATGCGAGCCACCATTCACCATGATAGAGAAGCGTGGGGTAGAGATGCATTCTTTGACCCAACCAACAAATCTATCTAGAAGACCAAATTTCTTTAGGATTTTTATCAGAGCTGTCCACCTGACCGTGTCGTATGCTTTCCTCAAATCTATCTTCACCGTACAACGGTCCACGCCCTAAGCTCTTCCATAATCTCTAACTTCTTCATGTGCTAACATAATATTATCCTGAATCAACCAACCAGATATAAAAGCCGATTGATTCTCGCTGACTAATGACGAAGCATATATCTTTAACCTATTAGCCAGTATCTTGGTGATACATTTATATATTACGTTACAACATGAGATCCGCCTGTAATCACTGAGGGACAAAGGGTTGGAAACTTTAGGAACAAGGGAAATTAGGGTGGAGTTTACCTTTCGGATTAATCTTCCAGAACGGAAAAATCTCTATAGAGCCCTAGGAAATCATCTCCCTCTACGTCCCATAACGATATAAAAAACAATGATGAAAAGCCATCCGGACCCGGAGCCTTATCCGAACCTAGGGCAGAGAGATCTTCAAATATTTCATCCCGGGTCGGTATACCATTTAGAAGAGTTGCCGACTCTGAATCATGCACATTCGGAAATACAACTCCGGACAGGATTTCATCTTCCTCTATGTGGGGTGAGTCGGCTCCTAGAAGATCAGTATAGTAGGTAGCGAACTTGGCGGGAATAACCTCCTTGTCAGTAATTTTGCCCCATCAATGTCCTGAACCTTTACAATATTATTTCGGCACCTTCTCTCCTTAACAGAACTATGAAAGAACCTATTATTCTGATCATCGATCTGAGGTTAACCATTTGGCGCAAGGACTGTTGTTTCTTCATTGATGTGTCGGTAGTCATCTTTGATACAAACTCTTGCTCCTTTCCTTTCACTTCTACGTAACTCTGGATCATAGGGTTATCAAATAATTTTTTCTGACAGTCCTGCATGATAATTCTAGCCGAGTCCAACTGACTGGGAAGGTTAGAGAATTTTTCGTTCCCTTCCACTGTATTATTCGAGTTTTAACGGCCTTGTGTTTCAGAACTAACTGATACATTGGATTTCCTTGCACACGAATCGTCCAAGCATCTTTGAACATGTCTATAAAACCCGGGTCCTCCGACCAGCAGTTAAAGAACTTAAACGGTCGTCGATCGGACTGCTTCATAGCTTCAAGAGTCACCACCACTGGAGAGTGGTCAGACCAGCCTGGAGCTAGGAATTCAGCCTTGACTCCCGGGAAGATATCAAGCAAACTAATACTCATAACTCAATGTGATTCTTTCTTTAGGCATTCTTTTGGTTTAAGTTGAGTTGCTTCCTAGTTTGACGCTAAATCTAGAGTTAACAACGTGGGTTGACTAATTGTGACGGCAATCTTAGGTTAGTTTAGTCTTTATGTCTGTGAAAGTCCATGTAAGTTGCTCGAATAGAAGATGCAAATTGAAATAAAGAACACAATAGTTTACGTGGTTCAGTTGGAGGATCACGGCTTACATCCACGGAGAAAGTCCGAATGGCTACATACTTTATTATCCACAATTGTGGTGATTCGTTACAATGATTGATTACTAATCGGATGAATAAACTCCTAGAACACATCTCTTATTTATAGAATTTAGGGGTTCATAGTTTCTCCTAACTAAACTTGGAAGCAATATAATCTCTACTTAATATTACTACTAAATAGTTACAAGACATATCCTTAACATAGGAAAATATATCTTCGATATCTTTTATATCTTCCAATATCTTAGACTCATCTTGGTCGTCGGATCTCTTCTTGTCGATCCGTCTCATATCTCAATATCTTCTAGTATCTTCATATATCATGATCCATATATCCTAATACTGTCTCTTCGATTTAATTGTTTGTTGTGTGATAGTTATTTAGATCCAAGTACTGCAAATTCGGTTTTGTCAAAACGAGTGTCAGTATAAATACCTAAGCACCTATTGTTTCCCGTTAGGTTCCTTTTTCTATTGCTGAAACTGCAATTCTTGATGGCCCACAAAAAAATGGAAAAAAAGAAAGAAGTATGGGTTTAGTGAGATCTTATTGGTGTTACTTGTCCAAATGATCCTGAAAGGACAAAACAAACGACTCGATGCAAATTATGCGAAGACCTTCAATATCATAGGTGTGCTAAGGTTCGAAAAGAAGATCTAAAACAGTCCACCTTGTCCTCTGACCAATTAAGCTAACTGACTACTTGTAAGTATAGTATTCTGATGATCGAGAAGACATGGTTAGGATGACCATCGTCAATTAATTTGCATGCTCATTTGTTTAGTACACTATCAATTAGAGTTTTTGTCCAGTAGCATATGCGAGGTTTTGGTGCACTCAAAATAGATTGCGAATTTGTTACAGAAAAAAATAAGATCTAACATCGATCTTTAAAGGATTTTCCTATCCAAGTTTCTTTGACTTTTGACCTTTAGAAGTCTGATCAAAAGCTATACTACATATCCATTACCGGGCACTTCATTGGTTCTAAGTGGAATTCCCAAAACAACATACTGGCACACACTTTGATGGACAAGATCCACATTGGAGAGAATATCTCTCAACTTTTAATTGATAAGTTGACTTCTCATTGGGGCATTAAATATAGGTTATTTTGTCCATCTTTGGACAATTCTAGTTTGAATCATGTTTCTGTTACTAAAATGAAGAGTATTTTGTCCAATTTACCTGACTTGTTTCATGTAAGACGTCGTCATATTCTAAACTTGGTGGTGGAAGATGGACTGAAAGTTGTTGCATTGTCTCACATGTTACAACATTTGAAAAGTAACAGGGAATTTATTGGGGTTAATTGTTTCATATGAGATGTGGCTTTCATATTCTAAACTTGGTGTTTCAAGATGGTTTGAAAGTTGTTGAATTTTGTCACATGTTACAACATTTGAAAAGTAACATGGAGTTTATTTCGGTTAATGATGTATTTACTGATTAGTTTAATGTACTTTGTGCTTCTAATGGTTTGAGGAAAAAAGAAATTGCAACATGATGTGAAGCATATTTTGAATTCCACATATTTTACGTCGAATTGGATTTTACCTTATAAGTATGTCATTACACTTTTTTTTGTCCGATGTAAAAGGCCCTTTCCCTCTAACAAATTAGATGTACGACGACTTGTTACAAGTTTTTAAAACCATTTGCTAGCAACCAAGTTTTTTGCAAAGAGAATACAGGAAACCCTTCGTTCAGTGATATTGGTGCTTCAATAGAGGCAAAGTTTGTCAAATATTGTGAGAAAACTCCTATTTTGTTTGGTATTGAATGTAATCTTGATCTGAGGATAAAAATTAGGGTTGATCTTGTATATGCTTCAAGATTGTTTTAGTACATTTGCTTATAGTCTTGGGCAAATGTGTCTAATTATGGGACAACTTCAAAGTCTTTCTGTGGAGTACACTATGGCTATGGAATCCTGAATGCTGAGTTCATCTTGTTCCACTAGTTCTCAAGCAAGAGCTAGTGTTCCTTCTTCTAGTCATTATCTCCACTATTGCATAAAATGTGGTTATTCTTCCTGTGTCTACTGGTGCTCCAAAGTCGATATTCTCTATAGCGAAATGAATACCTAGATATTATTGTAATAATCTCATGTCGGGCATGTTAGAATGTTGTGTTGTTCTTACACTCACGCGTGTGCACGGTTTGCATAGTGCAAACCACACAAAGCATTAGATTATTGTTTCTTCATACTCTAGTACGAGAGACCAAATTACTATAAACACTTCACCTTCTTTTTGATTATGTGATGTCGGACTTTCTTGAGCTATTTCACATCTTCCCATATTTATACCCAAACTTCGAAGTTAATGTCTTAGGTAACTAATATGTGGACAATTAACTTTTTTATATGGACAACAACTTTGGGTGTAAATAACAAAATCATGCTAAAGGATCTACAATTAAGTACTTTATTCTTTTTCCTTCTTCATCGGTGCCACACTCCTTCACCTCCTTTTTGCCGTACAACCACCACCAACATATTCATCTTCTCCATCTCCATCGCTCTTCCTTTTCATCTTCATATGGAGATGTGTAGGGAAGTTTTTGCTACTCTTCCAACCACTTTGTACAACAAATATGAAAGACGAAAAAGATTTAAAAGTAAAAGAAGAACAAATATGGAAGACGAAAAAGATTTAAAAGTAAAAGAGGAGTAAAACTATTGATAATCATAAAGAACTACTACTAAATCTACTAGTTAAGAAAACAAAGAGATGAAAGATCAGAATCTGAGTGAAACCTGAAGAAGTAAGTGAAAAATGAAAGAAGAAATTTCCATTGAAGCATTTGATGCTATTTGTTTTTATACCTGGAATTTTCCTCTATTAGAAAAGATGATATTTTTTTTATCTCTTCTCTTTTCTTCTGCAAACAGAGAGATTTCTAGAGAGAGAAACAAAGAAAGAGAGAGTCTCTTCAACTCAACTCAACTAAACTATTGATCAATTTTAACCTAATAGTTTCTGATGTGGTCCTACGAGTTCCATCTCACTCTTCTGAAGGATGTTGAGTTCCTCTGTATGGATTTGGATGCTTCATCAATGAAGCGGAACCAAGGTGTATTATTGCCTCATCTTAAATTCATGGAAGATGGTTGAATATCTCCTTAATCACTCTTCCCATCATTCTCTCTCCCTCCTTCCTTTGAAAAATAATTTAGGGTTTCTCCATCCCCCAAATCAGACCAATTGATTGGGGATTTTCTCTTAAATCATCCTCAATGAATCTCGCAGATCAACTCTAAGAAAAAGTTTAATTGCCAAAGAAAGTTTTAATTGTCGTAGAGATGGTGTGGCCGGTGAGGATGTGCAGGAGCCAATAATAGTGGAGAGAAAGAAGTAAAAAAAAGATATCTACTGTTAGATCCTTCAATTTGATTGTGTTATTTACGCCCAAAGCATATTTGTCCACATAAGAGAGTCGATTGTCCGTCTAATGGTAACCATGTCTTAATCATATGGAACCGGTATAGAGCAAATCATAGCTTGAAATTTAAACCCTTGACGAACCCAACACTACGTTCTTCTAGTTGATACGACAATCGAAACGTTGTGAAATTAAAGTGCAAAAAGCACTCCTGGAGTTGTTACCAATTCCAACACATGTCAATGAAAAAAAAATTCTCATTTAATCACTTGACACAACATTGATTGGTCAAGTGGCAGGGGCGGATCCATGGGGATGCGAGGCGGTTCGGCCGCACCACCTGATCCTCTCGAGAAAAAGAATAGTAATAGTAATTTCTCTTTTTATTATATAAATATATCTTCTAGTGTATTAAGATGACATAATAAAGGCCCCGGCGTAGTGGTTAAAGTGCGGATTGTATTGCTGCTTCGATTGTGAGGACATAAAATCGGGTCCCTCTTCAAGCATTTTAAGTGTTTTCTTGATATATATCCTATAGTGTGTATAGATAGCATCAAGAAGAGTTTGGCTCAGTGGTTAGTGTTGTCCTATTTGTAATACTCTATTTGTTTTATTATATTATGGGTTTATTAAAAAAAAAACTACCCTAAATTTCTGTAAAATTCAATTCAACTATCCTAAACCCTATAGAATTCAATTCATCTATCATAAATCCTATAAACTTCAATTCATCTACCATAAATCCCCACAAACTTCAATTCATCCACCATAAACCTTATAATATTCAATTTATCCATCCTAAACCCTATAAACTTCAACTCATCTACCATAAATCTTTACAAACTTTAATCCGTCTACCATAAATTCTATAAAATTCAATTCATCTACTTGTAATACTCTATTTGTTTGTGGTCCTATTTGTAATACTCTATTTGTTTTATTGTATTATGGGTTTATTAAAAAAAAAACTACCCTAAATTTCTGTAAAATTCAATTCAACTATCCTAAACCCTATAGAATTCAATTCATCTATCATAAATCCTATAAACTTCAATTCATCTACCATAAATCCCCACAAACTTCAATTCATCCACCATAAACCTTATAATATTCAATTTATTCATCCTAAACCCTATAAACTTCAACTCATCTACCATGAATCTTTACAAACTTTAATCCGTCTACCATAAATTCTATAAAATTCAATTCATCTACTTTGAACCCTATAAGCTTCAATTCATCTACCATAAACTTTTAGTTATCATCTTCAAAATCACATTTACGATATGAGGCAGAATGATGATTTCTTACATTTAGATGGGATTGAAGCTCTAAAACATTGGTGTAAACTAATAGAGATAAAACATATCATTTAGTTTATTTGATTATCACTTTAGCACTAACTATGACGCTTGCAACTGCCTCCGTTGAAAGAGTTTTTTCAGCTATGAAGCTAGTTATAACACGCTTAAGAAACAAGATGAGTGATCCGTGGTTGAATGATAGTTTAGTAGTCTTTATTGAAAAATATTTTTTTTAGTCAAATTGACAATGAGTCGATTATGTGAACATTTCAAAATACGAACTCTCGTAGAGGTCAATTGCGTTTGTAATCGCCGATGTATTAATATAATTAATGAATTTAAATATTTTGTTAATTACTATGTTCGTCAAAAAAAATTTTATTTAAGTATATAAATTTGCACCCCCTAAATGAAAATCCTGGAACTGTGCCTGTCAAGTGGTACCAGATCCCAAAGTACAGTGATGCCCATTTTAAATAAAATAAGAAACACAACTTATATTATTGGATTACTTAATATAAGAAGAAGTTTAATGCTTTAAATATTGTCCACTCCCATAACATAAAATCAAAGCAAAAAAACATAAGATAATAATTCAATTTATTCGTATACATGTTTATCATTTAAACAAGTACATAATTATTTCATAAAACATAAACAAATATAAATAAAATCACATGATTTTCCCTAGTAAGGCTTGGCTCCTTTATAGTTTCCCGGAGGATAATATTCACAAGCAATGAAAACATTAGCATTGCTGCAAATAATTTGAGCACAACCGACACGAATAGTCGTTCCCCATACAACTTGTGTATAATCTGTACATTCATAACCAGTGGCACAAGTATTATTATCATAATTATACCATTGTTTTTCTGAAACCCAAGATGCAACTGCATCTTCACCACTTGTACCTTTAGGACCCATGTACAGATTTTCGCCGAAAGTGAAAGGTTTTGAGTAGTCTAATGTACAACCCTTGTTCTGACGATTATAATCTAAGTAAGCCCTAGAATATATTGCTAAATCTCTGCTCCATTCAACTGGTGGAACTCCTACAGCAGCCCTAGCCATGTTATGACCTAACAGTATCTGGTTTGTGAACTCAGTACTGTTAAGTGCATTGTTGGGTTTTGTGAAGCAACTAAGGATGGTAAACAGAGTGAAAGTGAAGAGGATGGATGAAGATGAAAAAGAAGAAGAAGCCATGGATGAAACTTGAAAGTGTGAAACTAGATTGATTTAATTATTTAAATGTTGAAGGGCTTGATGTGGTTTGATTATTGAAGGTGGAGAGTCCATTTATATAGGCTTTTCTCTTTATTTTTGCGTAAAATACAAGATTATTTGCATGTAAAAGTTGGCAGGAAAAAGAGGCCAACTACCTAGCTAGTGTTAGGGTTTGTTTCTTTTAATAGGTTTTGGTTGTTTAAAGTTCAAATTACGTGCTGGCATGGCTGAATTTCATGCAGAAGTTTTGATCCTATACACTGGGAACTTTGCTAGTTATCAAACTACTTCACGTCTTCACCATATGTGGGAAAACAAGTTATGATTGTTTGGTTACAAGCCCAACATTTGCCTTTCGTTTTGTTATAAACCTAAATATTTGTATTTTTTTTTTTTTAAATCTAATAATTTTTGCAACCATTTTCTAAGTAGTCGAATTCTTTTGCAACTAGTTGCATCCGTTTTGTAAACTATTTGCAACATTTTTGCAATCATTTGTAAATTATGAAAATATTTAGGGAATTTAAGATTAGAAAAAATTGAGTGATTAGTTTCACCAAAACAAAAAATTTATAGAGTTTGACCAATTTTTTTTATATTTAACGTTACCCCTAAATCCTAATAGATGCATGGAATAGGTATGAGAAATGAAGATTCGTCAACAAAACATCGGCGAGATGATAAGATAACAACGAAGGGATACGAGAGATCGAAGAAAAAAATAATAAAAACAATGAGGGTAGAACTATTTTCGTACTTTTAATTGTAGTAAAATGGTATCCCTGATTTTCAATTAAAAGAGAGAGGTATCTCTAATTGGACACTAGTGACGAGGGGGTAATGCTAAATTTGCAGTATTTCTAAATAAATTTATTGAGAGTATTGTACTTGTATATGCAGGTATGCAACTTGGTGAGATTCTCTTCATTTTCTTTACATTTTGTGGTGTTTCATAAAAGAAAACTTTATTTTCTTCTTAAGAATAGAAATTAGCCAGTTTTTCCTACCAATTCCCTATTTTAATGAAGATTTGGAGTGAAGAAAAAATAACTACCCCATCACATTTGGGAGTCCTGTGAATTAGCCCAAGAATAGGAAAATTGGTCTAAATTGTTGTAGTTACCAAAAGAATACCCAAGAAATATTTGGATACTACGAACTATAATGCTAGGTAAGAATAAGATGAAAACTCGATAAGTCCGAATAAAAATCATATATGGCTTGCCATGATCTACAGTTCAGTGGATTCGAATTATTGGAAGCACAAATCACAACAAATTACATAAAATTTGTGTCGCGTAATTTTCCGTGTTCCCTATCATTTTCTACAAAAAAAAAAAGTGGATGTATGAATCCTACACTGTTAATATAATTAAAAAAAACTAATATGAAGTCTACTTTTGATGGATAGTAAACTTGTTTCTGTTTCAACAAAAAAACACTTGTACTCTCTATTTTAAACTAAACCGCAAGTTCATCTAATTTTTTTTCTTGGAGCAAGGATTTAACTTTCTCTGATATCGAACCTGAGACCTCCAAGATTTTGGAGTTTATGTCAACACTATCAACCATTTGGAAAACCAAGTTTTGACTCCCAAATTTGCCTATTCGTAGTAAAAATTAATGGTCTTTTATTAAACCACCGTGCCATTAAAAAATAAAAAAAAAAAGTACATATCACTTAAAAGACTTTTGGGACAATAATCAATTAGGGGCAATTTGTGAAAACTTTGAACTTAAGACTAGATAATTTCCTTTATGAACACCATAAAACAGGGAGAATCTCATCCACTTGAAGACCTAACACCATTTTTAGGAACCCTAACACGTAAAGATGGAATCGTGATTTGTGAACTTCCTTATACTAGAGTCACAACCTAATTAGTATCGTTCTGTATCGTCACAGTCGATGTAAGGATTGAGAAATATACAGAAATACAAGAGAGTGAGAATTGAAAGGTGGATGTATCGATTACCCTGTCATTTGAAAAAAATACATCACTTGAAAGACCTTTGGATTAATCATAGTTTGTGAAAACTTTGAAATTAAGACTATATATTTGTAGAACACCATTAAGATTTATGGTCTTTAATTAAACTACCTCCATTTCAGAAAAAAAAAATACATATTACTTGAAGTTGGGTTAATCACAATTTAAGAATCAATTAGGGGCGGTTTATTAAAACTTGGAAATAAAGACTAGATAATTTCCTTTATAAAACACCATAAAATGGGGAGAATCTCATCCACTTGAGGACCTAACACCATTTGAAGGAACCCTAACACATAAAGATGGAATCGCAATTTTTGAACTTCCTAGTCTTCCTTATGTTGGACAGTCTTATTAGAATCCTTCGACTGGTCAACCTGGGCGTAAGAGTGTGAGAATTCAAAAGGTGAATTATATTGGTTAATGTGTACGTATAGCTCTTACGTGCATAGCTCATTTAGAGCATCTCCAATGCAAAAAACTCAAATTATCTTATGTGTCAAAGTTCAATTGTTTTCTCTTTTCTAGATGTCAATATTGAGATCCTCAATTCAAAAGACATCTCTAATGCGACACTCCAAAAACTTAAAAATAACTTGGATGTCATTTCTTAAATGGGTAGATTTGCTTTTGATATTGAGTGTCAATTGAGGTCCTCAAAAGAAATCTCAAATATTAAGTTTCTTCTTGAGATATCTTAACATTAAATTATGCCACATCATTTTGAGATCCAAATTGAATGTTGCATTGGAGAGAGTTTATTACAAAAAAAACTCAAAAAATCCTAGGTGGCACTTTGAGTTTTTCAATTTGAGTGTTGCATTGGAGATGCTCTAAGTATAGATAGAGAATAAAAATATTAAGAAGAAAACAATTGGATCGAGAAGTGTGCACCATTAGATTGTCTTCATTTGTTGGGATAGATTATTCTTCTCGATTTTTCTTTGATCCAATATATTGTTTCAGCATATATTATAAAAATACAAATTTGTATGTATATGTATATATACACGTATATTATTGTTTTAATATACTCTCTCATCCATTTACAACTGAGGATATTATCCAATATAACCTATATACAAAAGATTCGGATATTATTCCAATACTTTCCCGCAAATTGGAGCAGGGGAAGAAATCCGACCCAAGCCAAACTTGGAAACCAATCGATGAATCTAGCTAGTATGAACCAAACAAATTGGTGAAAATATCAGCTACCTGCACAAAAGAGCGGATACAAGTCGTCTCAACAAGACCAGATTCAAGTTTCTCACGAACAAGGTGATAATCGAGCACAATATGTTTTGTTCGTTGGTGAAAAACAGGATTGTCACAATGTGCACTACCGCCATGTTGTCGCAATAAACCTAGAATGTTTTAGAAATTGGAATATGTAAGTCATGAAATAGACATTCAGCCCGTGATGTCCGGCAGTGAGAAAAACAAAGAGACAATTTTATTGGTAAGTCCTGGGTTGGTTTGGGTTATTGGTGCTAAGAATTCTGACGGTGAAAAGAATATTAGTTGGACTTGGTAGGAATTGGTTTGGGTTGGGTTAAAGAGGCGACTACTAAAACTAAAGTGAATGAATCTTTTAATCCGTAAAAGTTGGGATAGATGAAGGGCCAAAGGGTCAGGGTCCTACAAGCCCTAGAGTATGTAGTCCCTGCTCAAGGGCTAAAATTTCATTAGCCATAACATCACACATCGGATATGGTGTGCGTAGAGTAGGTGAAACCTTACACAAAAAAATATAATCAACGGGATAAAGAGGTGGATTCCTCGTACGAACTGGTCGAGAAGGAAGTATATAATCTTGTGGATAGTCGGTCGACAAATGAGCCAATATGAGAATGGAGAAATAGGTGCGTAAGTAGGTGGAATTGTGGGAATTGGAAATGATGATATTGGAAGTGGCTTCCCACATATTCCTAAAACAGTCGTCCTTGTTACCTTTACTTAACTTGATTACTTCCTTTTTTGTTATCACTGACTTGATCAAGGGGGTACCTACAAAGACTCTTTGACGCTCAAGTCAGTTTGTTGTTGCAGGTTAAGAGTCAATGAGAAATCAATGGTAAAAGTTTGGATCCCTTTCCAATGCAAACATGTGTTGTTTGTATAGATTTTCATGGGAGTGCTAGATCACCGACTTAATGAAGGCCACGTGGCAGGGTCGTTGAATCTTTCTGATCATGATCATATGATCATTTATTTTCGATATGGCAAGTGCATATTCAGTGCTATCAGGTCTTTCGTGTAACCGATATTTCTCTTATGCAGAATCGATCTCAAAATGTCGAGCTTACTTCTGCAAACATCCCATTTTAGGACTCATGTTGGAGAGTTGACTCGGATCTACCCTTATGATAGCCATTAATTCATAAGATAGCTAAAAATGCTTAAGAGACTCGCATTGACCTCTCATTTTAAGGTTCAGGGGTTGAGCTCGTCGGGATCCACTCCTTTGTTGGTTCTTTCGAAGTCTCGCTCGTGCGTATTCGAGGTTCCACACGTGCCGCCTAAGTTAATCGGTCAACTTCTTGACTGACCAATATTTTGTTCAGCAGGAGTTCCCCCACTCCCTAGTAGAGTGAAGATTTTAAGGAATAAAAATACTCAATGCTCGTTTCTCTGTTATGGTTAGTCATAGGAAAAGTACATATTTGTCAAAAATCTAATTTAGGGAAATGATAAAGTTACAAAAGATTTTGACAAAAAAAGGTACCCAGCTGATGTGGCGGGTGTGGTTTCAAACTTTGACCAAATCTAGGCCGTTGAGAGATGAAAATCACAAACGCCACATCAGCTGGGAACTTTTTTTTGTCAAAATCTTTTGTGATTCTAGCATCTCTCTCTAATTTAAAGAGGTAAGTCATACCTTAAGCAGAGAAAGATGTGTTACTCTGTCGGATTATCTCTGATTCCCCTTCGGGGCAAAGCATTTGAAGTAGACATGCTTCCTGGCCCTGCTTACGTCATTCGACACTTTTGGGATCACATCAATATTGGGTTAAATATTCTTCCACAAATATACTCGGTAACCCAAGACTATCCCTCGATATTATTGTTCTAAGTTACAGCCTCACCATGTAGCCTTAGCTCAGACATTTTGCCTGGCAGATGTGATCATTCTAACGAATCCTTAATCTCCTATAAAGGGTTTTCATCTTCTTTCTCGGATCTTTCTCACACTCTCGAATCAAATAGTTGAGTCTCCTCTGCTCTCTCATCTCCAAACGATTAAGTTAAGACATCCTTTTTGTCATCCAAAGATTCTTCCTCCCTCAGTTTATCTGTGGTGGTCTAATGATTCTTCTTCGTCAATCAAAATATACTTCCGAAACTAGCAGAAGATTCCACAAGCTAGCTACCTGCACGCTCTCTCATCCTCAATATGACGTGACCAATAGTGATCGTTGGATTGTTCTCTCCACATTATCTCACCACCAAAGGTTTCCTTTGCGTGAATCGCAGTCGTCCTCTTGTTCCTCATCGTTCAGAACCAGTTCATATATCTCCGGGTATTCTTCTAGTCTTGCTATATCTATCATGGAAGTCACATCTTTGTCAACCAATCATTGGGAATTTCACAATTTTTTCACGCAAGCAGTTCACCTTGCCTTCCGACTAAGGCTTTGTATCTCAAACCAGAGGTTCAAGCTTGCGATTCTATGAGGTCTTTTACGATGTGGGCTTTACTTGCCTTTGCACCTTTTCTTCGCTTTTCTAATATCTTATTCTCATATTTTACTTTGCCAGTTGAATCCAGATGTTGTCGGCGATCATTTACACATTGTTAGCTCTGTCAAACGAAGTTGAAGGGAGAGCTCACCTGTCTCTTTCTTATAAAGATAAATTACTTGTGCAGTATATTATAGGGGAGTTCTGAGGACCACCTATAGGAATAAACTGGGCGACCTTTAGAACCTCCCTATATCATATAACATATAGATAGATGACAATAATTAAACATGTAAATCTAATATATAAAAGGGAGATGCTACCGCTTTTGTTTCTAAATGAGGAAATATGTCACCCTCCAAGTACCAATTTTTAAGTCACTCTATCATTTCCCTATATAAAAACAGGTCAGTCGGTTATTTTGGATAAGTCTGGCCGTCCATTTTTATTGGGAGCTTGATAGAGATCACATCCGACGGCTGGTATAAATCCCTCTTTATGTAAATAAATAACTACTGCCCCACTTTCTTCTCATTTCTACTTTTCTCTCTCACCATTTCTTCAACATTCTACTTTTCTCTCTCTCCATAGGATTATTTCTCTCTCTCTCTCTCTATTCTCTACAATTATACTTCTCTCTCTATTCTCTGCAATTCTCTTTTCTCACAAAATTATCGAAGTTTTTAATTTGTAGGAAGTATTTGAGAATGTTAAGGCGTTAGCCAAGAGGGATCTGTCGCGTCTGTAGGACACGGGGGAAACCTAGTTAGTATATAATTGACATCAAATATTCATATTTAAGCAAATAAAATTGTTTCCCGCTGCATCTCTTCTAAAATTCAAAAGATCCATAATCTTCGGGAATCGAACCTGGAACTTTCATGATTTTTGAGTTTATGTCAAAACGCAATATAAGTACGTCTGCCAAAACTTTTTTGCTCATAAGTTTATTGGATTATTGCAGTATTGTGGTGCATCTTTTTGCCGATGCCATTGCATGCAGTGGAACGAAGGAAGAATGGGAAATTTGGTCAAAACTCTCTATAATTTTTTTATTTTGGTGAAAAATGATCAGACGATCAGTCAATTTTTTTAGTCTACAACTCCCTAGGTATTTTTTTAATTTGTGATAGTTTTGCAACACCTTGCAACATCTTTGCAAAATATATTGAAATATTTGATTTTTAACAAAACAAAATACAAATTTTGGGCTTTAACCAAAACAACATAACTCGTCTTTTTAACTTTAAAAAAAATCAAAATTGGTTCTTCGGCCCGAATTCCTTGAGAATAATTTCCTACTCTTTGATGCTCTTTTTGCATATGGAGTCTTTGAAAAGAGAGGAGCATGAAGATTTTACAAGATAAAGATTGTTTATCAGAAAACATTTATTATAATTATAACTAACAAATTAGAAGAAGAAAAAAGTAATAAAAGTTAACGATCACACGGAACTCAAGATATTTACATATTTTGGTTGGTAAAACCTATTACGCAGAAAATAATGACGCTTTGATTTTCATTATGAGTGAAACTATGAATGGAGAATAAAATTATAACAATTTTTCAAAATATTTAGTATTTGTAGCTCCTTAAAGCCTACCTCTCTGCCACCTCTCTCCTAAAAATGAGGAAACAAAGGTGTCCTATACATTGACAATTGCCCTTAATAAAACTAGAGCAAGCCTAAATAAATAGTTTGGGCTAAAATTTCTGCCTACCAACCCCATTAAAACAGTTTCTCATGTTGCTTTTCATATTGGATATCAGCCCATATTCATAACATTTTCGACAGCATTATCATCTCGACCAAATCTTTTTACCATTATAGGAGTATCCACATAGAATACTGCTAGTCTTTTTCTTAAGAAAGTATTAATTGGCCAGAGTTTCTTGTTCCTACAAGGCTTGAAGGATGATATGGCATGTTCTGATTTGAAAATGAGCATGACATGCTGAAAAACTAAGTTTATTGAAGATTAATTCGATTACTTCTCAACTTAACTGGTTGTTCAATTACAAGAGACCTTCTTATATAATGAAGGTTTAGAGAGAGAGATAAACGAAACTTAACCAACTCTTAACTAACACTAACAGACTTCTTAACTAACACTAAACAAAACTACTACTATTCGCGCACACTTCCTGGCTGCCTCGTTGTGATAATGTGGGCACTCCATTTTAAGAGCAGGGGCGCGCATATCCCTGAAGCCGTTAATTCAGTTGAGCTGCTCTTCTCCGTCCTTAAGGTGTTCGACCAAATGCCTAGAGGGTGACTCTCTCTTACAGCCCCCCTCAAACGCATGATCTGAAGTGGAGAGAATCATGAGTTTGCTTCGAATGAAATCAAACTGCGAGAAGATGATACCCTTAGTGAATATGTCTGTCAAATTCTCTTCAGAAGACACAAACTTGATGTTCAAAGTAGAGTTCATAACCAAGTCTCGGATGAAATGATAATCTATCTCGATGTGCTTAGTCCTGGCATGAAAGACCGGATTGGAGGCCAAAAATTTTGCACCCATATTGTCACAGGACAGACTAAGTGGAGTAACAATTGAAACACCAAGTTCTTCCAACAAGTAAGATAACCATAATAACTCAGAGGTTGCCATGGACAAAGCCCGATACTCAGCCTCAGTTGAGGACCTAGAAACAGTAGCCTGCTTCTTAGAAGACCAGGACACCAAGGAAGAACCTAGAAAGACACAGTATCCACTTGTGGATCTTCTAGTATCCGGACATCCTGCCCAATCCGAGTCAGAAAACCCTTTGAGAATGGACACATCTCCTGACTTTATCATTATACCTGCACCAATAGTCCCTTTCAAGTACCTTAACACCTTCTTAAGAAGAATCAAGTTAGCAGTCCTTGGCTCATGCATAAATTGGGACAGGTAGTTGACACTATAAGTCAAGTCAGGCCTAGTCATGGTGGCATATTGCAATGGGAACCAGGCTAGGCTTAGAATCAGAAAGTCCTGACTTGTCCAACAGCTCAAGAGTGTACTTAGTTTGAGTAAGAAGCAATGAGGAGGGAGTTCTCTGAACTTCAATACCCAAGAAATAGTTGATGTTGCCAAGCCTTTTCATAGCAAATTCCTCAGCCAAAGCAGCAAACAACTGATCTAAGAGAGAGGCTGAGGTACCAGTAAGGATGATATCATCCACATATAGAAGAAGAACCATCATTTGGCCAGCAGAGATGAATACAAACATTGAAGTGTCAGAAGCACTTCTAATAAAACCCCAATTTTGAAGATAAGTAGAGAATCTTGTAAACCAAGCCCTTGGGGCTTGTTTCAGGCCATAGAGAGCCTTATGAAGGTGGCACACAGAGGTAGGAGATTGAGGGTCAGCAAAGCCTGGTTGCTGTTTCATATAAACAGTCTCAGTAAGATGCCCATGAAGAAAGGCATTTGACACATCAAGCTGCTGAATAGGCCAATGATGGGAGATTGCCACAGTAAGAATCACCCTAATTGTTTGAATCTTGACCACTGGACTGAAAGTCTCAACATAGTCAATTCCTTCTTGCTGAGAGTACCCTTGAGCTACAAGCCTAGCCTTGTATCTCTCAACAGTCCCATTTGAATTATACTTAACCTTGAATACCCACTTACAACCAAGTATATTCATATTTGAAGTTTTGGGTATGAGAGACCAAGTTTTATTTCTCATCAAAGCTTGAAATTCATCTTCCATTGCCTTCTTCCAATTAGGATCCTTAATAGCACTCTTATAACTTGTAGGTTCTGGGATAGAAGGAAATGGACCCTTATGAACAGAAGCAAGAGCATGAGGGACAGAGAAGTGGGCCACATGGTCAGGGATGGACTTGGGTTTAACAATACCACTTTTCAACCTTGTCTGCATAGGATGGGTGTTGAATTCACTGGGTGCTTCTTCTTGAGGTGGATCAGGTATAGTAGGACAATGTGATGAATGAAGAGAGGGGTCATTAGCTTCTGAGGTCGCAGTGGAAGGAGAGAATGGAAATGCTTGATCATCTAGAGAGTATGTGGAATGGTAAGATGGAGCAGACATGTCCACATTTGATGGAAGTGAAGGTAGCTTGAAAATTTGATAGGTAGGAGTGGTAGTGGTGGCTGTGTCTAGCTTAGAATTGGGTGATAACTTTCTTGTGGCATAAGGGAATGTAAATTCATCAAAAATGACATGTCTTGAGACATATTCCCTTCCTGTCTCAATATCAAGACACTTGTATCCCTTGTGTGTGGGACTGTATCCAATGAATACACATTTAGATGATTTGGGACTTAGCTTATCACTCTTAGTATTCCCCAAATAAGGATAACAAAGTGATCCAAATACTTTTATCATGGCATAATCAGGTTGTTTATCAAAAAGTAGTTCATAAGGAGTTTTATAAGAGAGGAGCTTACTTGGGGTTCTGTTTATGATGTAAGTGGCAGCTGCATAGGCATGAAACCAGAACTCTTTTGGCATGGATGCTTGAAATAATAATGTATTCCCCACAGATGTAATTTGTCTATTTTTTCTTTCAGCCCTACCATTTTGTTCAGGGGTATATGGGCAGGAGCTCCTGAACATAATCCCACACTTAGTGAGATGAGTGTGAAATTCTCCTTTGCTAAGTTCAGGTGCTCCATCACTTTGGAAGCACTTTATTGGTAATGAAAAGAGCCTTTCATTTTGTGTTTGAAAATGCTGAAAGCACTTTAAACTAGCTGAAGAGGAGCTGATGTTGTGCTACTAGATATGTGAAAGGGAAGTCTCTGACTTTTCCCTAGCTGACAAGATGAGCAAACATCTTTGAAATTCTTAGATGTGATCTTAATTCTCTTTTCTCTTTCTAGGTGCATAATTACTTCTTGAGATGCATGTCCTAGTCTGTTGTGCCAAGTCTCAGCAGTACCTCTTGCTAAACAAGCTATTTCAGTATCTTCCTTAGGTGAAACATAAGGATCCATTTGAAAGTCAATGCTATATAGATTATTCACCATTGGTCCTTCTCCTAAGACATCTTTGGACCATAAGTCTCTAATAAGAAATCCCCATGGGAGGAATTCTACACTACAAAAGTTCTCTTTGGTGAACTTTGAAATAGACAGAAGGTTCTTCTGTATTTGTGGGACATGAAGTACTTTCTTAAGATGGAAGGTGTTTGGACCAGTGGCTAGATTTGCTTGGCCTGTGCTAACAATGTTTAGACACTTGCCATCTCCAATCATGACTCCATTAGTACCTTGATAAGGAGTAATAGATTGCAGATTCTCTTGAGTGTGTGTCATGTGGCTGGTTGCTCCTGTATCAGCTATCCACTTTTTATCTTTTTCATTCAAAGATAGATAACTCTTCTCATCATTTTGAATCTTAACTTCTTTCTCGGCCCCAAAATGGGCTTGTTCCTCTTCTTCCTCTTGTAAATTTGAGTTATCTTCCTCCTCTTCTTCATCTTCATCTATTTCTTGAAGGTGAAGATTAGCAAAATTCCTGCTAGCTGATTTTGAATTCTCAGAGGAGAAGTCCTTAAATCTTAACCTGCATTGTCTAGCTGTGTGACCTCACTTGTAACATATCCCACAAGGAACTGTGGTGAAATCAAAGAAAGTGTTTCTTGGCTGAGAAGGAGCTCTCATATTTGACCTAAATGATGGTTTTTGGCCATTTTCAAGACTTTGGGTCTGGTTTGAAAACCTCATAGGTGATGATCTAGTGTTACTTCTGTTTTGAAATTTCTTATCAAAATATGACTCACTTGGATCCTCACTTGTTTCTTGCTCTTTTAACCATTGTTCATGGTGAATTAACCTACTCCTTAATTCCCCAAAGCTAAGTACACCATCTCTATTCTGAATGGTGATAACAAATTGGGAGTATTCTTTCCCTAGACCTTGAAGAGCTATCCTAGTTAATTCATTATCACTGACTTTGTCATTGACTGCTACAAGGGAGTCAGCCAAATTTTTGATCTTACTCAAGAATTCAGAAATGGAGGAAGACCCTTTCTTTAAATTTTGGAGTTTATTTCTTAAAGAAGATTTTTGAGCTTCAAATTCTTGAAGAAATACCATTTCCAAATAACACCAAATTTCTCTTGAAGTCTTTAACCCTAAAATGTCAGAAGCAATTGAATGGGTAATGGTTGCTTTTATGCAAGACTTAAAGAAACTATCTGTTTTCCTCCATTGAAGATAGGCTGGATTTACCACCTCTCTTCCATCCTCTACAACTAACTGAGAGGGTTCACTCAAGGTGCCATCAATGTAGCACACTAAATCGTTTCCAATCAGGGTATTTTCTACCTGATCTTTCCAAACCAGAAAATTTGTTCCATCTAATCTAGCAGATATTAAATTTGTAAGATTCGGATTATAGGTTACCTGATTTTGATTTGGATTCATCTTTTCAATGGTTGAAGTTTGATTTGCTTAATGGTGATGGTGAAGAAGAAGACTGTATCTCTGATTCCTTGATGACAGAAGATCAGCTCCCTTTGATATTCCTTGATTTCAATCTTTCTTTGAAAATCGATTTCTAGGGTTTCTTTTCAGGCTCTGATACCATGAAAAACTAAGTTTATTGAAGATTAATTCGATTACTTCTCAACTTAACTGGTTGTTCAATTACAAGAGACCTTCTTATATAATGAAGGTTTAGAGAGAGAGATAAACGAAACTTAACCAACTCTTAACTAACACTAACAGACTTCTTAACTAACACTAAACAAAACTACTACTATTCGCGCACACTTCCTGGCTGCCTCGTTGTGATAATGTGGGCGCTCCATTTTAAGAGCAGGGGCGCGCATATCCCTGAAGCCGTTAATTCAGTTGAGCTGCTCTTCTTCGTCCTTAAGGTGTTCGACCAAATGCCTAGAGGGTGACTCTCTCTTACACATGCATTGTTTTTTATCGTGTTCTAATTGAGATGCCTCCTCAATATGTAATCTCCTCCTGCTAGAAAACATGCCTCTCGGACCACCACTTCTACGTACAAATAGATTGAGTTATTAGAGCAACTCCAACACCAGTCTGTTGGGGCTCAAAATTCAAATTTTGGGCTTCAAGCCGACTAGTCCAGTGGGAGTCTCTTGGGGCTGAGCTTAGGCTCGAGCCCTAGAGGATCTTCAATTGACACAAAGCTTTGGGCCGACTGAATGCACATGAAGGAAAAAAATTGCTTTAAAAAAAATGTAGCTCCTCAAAGCCGACCTCTCCGCCTCAAGCCGACTAGTCCAGTGGGAGTAGTTAGTTTCTTGTTTTTGTTTTTTTTAAGTCCAATTAGTTTTTGTTTTTTTAAAAATCTAATAAGTTTTTTGTTTTTTACAATCTAATTAGTTTTTTTAAATCTACTTGGTTTTTTATTTTAAAAACAAAAATTTATTTCGAAAATAGTTTACCTGTGTTTCGCACCTATAAAAGATCGCACACATTTTTCGCACACCCACACGCACGTTTCTCACGTCCACAAATTTTAAGCCTAAATACCGAATGCAAATTGAGTTGATTTTGAGGTTGAACTAAGATTTAAAACTTTGGGTTGAAAAACTGGTTTTTTAGACCTAATTCAGACTAGCGTTGGAGTTGATCTTAAGCTTACAAATATCTCATTTCTCTCCACGCTTTTGTGGGTAGAAGTCCATAAAAAGAATAAAATATCAAAATATAACACAACAAAATATTAATCTTTGAGTACATCAATTTAACTCGCAACACATTCTAAGACTCAACTACTTTTCCTATTTTCTCAATCTAAATTTGCAGCTGATAGAAAATTAATGATGGAAGGGGGCAAAATTTACTAGATTGAAACAATAGCTTATGATGTGTTGCTTTTTACCAATAATCTGGTGATAAAGTTCTTGGCGATCTCGTATTGTTATCTTAAAGTAGTTCATATCAGCAATAAGCTTAAATAACTATATGGATATAGAATTAAGAATACCACTATCATATAACCATGAAAATTGACAATTTAAACATCATGAACTGCGAGTACAAATCAAATCTTCTGATCTCAAATAAACCAACAGAAATAGCAAAACATTAGTCTCTCTCTTCACAATTTCTTTCACTAAGGAAATTGAGCTCCAAAGAAGCACAAAGTTATTTCCTTCCTAGAATCCCACTGTCCTAAATGTAGAATTAAACAACAAAAAGAAAAATAACATATAAATGCTCGAAGAAATCTGTTTCTCTTTTCTACTTTCGGACACACAGTGCCCATAAAATCATATCGATCAAGATGGTGACATAAGGGGGAAAATGAAGATTTTGAGCTAGAATAATTCAAAACCGGTGTTGGAGTCAGAAACTTATTAACTCCCTCCCTTCTGCTTGAGAGTGATTTTATCACCTAAACTGAGAGCAATACCTTGGGTCTTGCTCCTTATCCGTATGTACCCACTCAGCTTCCCATCCGATTGTTTCTCGATGCTCACGTTCACCAAAGCGTCCTCGCCAAATACACTCTTCGCGTACAAATTTGCAGCAAGGAATCCACAGTCCCCATCCAATGCCGACCTAAAACAAAAATCAACCCAGAAACAACAATCACAACAAAAATAATGTTAGTCAATATTCGATTCGATGGGAAGCATAAAATATTTAGCTACTCTAAGTACTGGCTCGAGTCTCATGCTCGACCGAGGCCGAGCAGAGTGCAAACTTATTTACTCGGGAGTCAGTCGGCCAAAACCTCTGCTGAGCACTTGTTTATGTGTAAAATATATAGTTATACATTATAAAATTTCTTATAAAGGATAAATAAGAGTAATGCTAGAGAACAAGAAAAACTAGGCAGACTCTGGGCAGAAATCATATGTGGTTTGCCATATTTCGCTGTTTAGTGAATCAAAATCATCAAAAGCACGAATCAAGACAATTCACATAGGATTTCTGCGTAGAGTCTGCCTGGGTTTTCTTGTTCCCTAGCATTTTCCGATGAATAAAGTAGTTACTTTTTGTTATTACTATTTATGGAGTTCCATAAATAAAAGAAAAGAATAAACAATGAAGAAAAGCCAAGGTGTGGAAAGGGAGACTCAGGCTTACAAACCAACTTAGAATTTACGGCATAAGTAGACGAACAATGGTGGTGCGGTGGTGCCAACAACTTTTGCAGATTTATCAGCCAATGAAACAAATGATGTAAATAAGGTTTTAGCAGAATACTGATGCATATTATATTTAAATTCACTATATGATGTGAAATCAACCTTGGGCTCAATATAGGATGAGTAAGGGTGGGTTATTATATTCTATAGTTATCCCTTTTAGCTTTGAAATTAGATTCTATTATTTTTACTTTTTGTAATTGCTGTTCAGAGAGTTAGTACTTTTACGGAGTCATAAGTCATAACTTGTTACTTTTTGTGTATTTACATCTAAAAGTGTCTCTAGAGATATTAGGTATCTCAGGTAGCAAGTTTCAAGTCTTTTACTAGGTTTTGAAGTCTTTACCTGGGGTTGTCTATATAAAGGAGCTCCATCTACGAAATCTAAGTTACTCTTTTAATGTTTAAATTTATGTGAAGTTTTAGTTTGTCATTGAGTGAATCAATTAGTATTTGCTTCTGCCACAAAATTTACAGGAGTTCATTTGGTAGATGTCAGTTATAATGATCAAGTTTTCCAGGGACTGTCAATAAGAAAACACTTGTTTATTGAACGTTTTTCCACGATCATTTCATTTGGTTATCAACTACATGACCAGGACTAAGAACAAACTCAGTAATGGTCCTTGTAGTTGTCGATTCTCAATCGAAAAATAAACAAATGGAACTGAAACAGGGAAAATTGTTCAGATTCGACCCCTAGCAATGGGTACTCATTGATCCCACTAGTCAAACATCGGACTGTTTCCACTTTCCATCGTTGGGCATGCTCACACAGCGTAAGTGTTTAGGTGGAGGATAAATGCAACTTAAGTGGTATAATTCTAACAAGATACTAGATCGGATTGTTGGGCATATACTTTATCTTCTCAAACTGATGCATAGCCCATCGCTGTACCAGACACATCGTTCTTCACCTAGGCACCACCCAAACCCACCAAGACTAAGCACGGCACGCGCCTGCCCTAGACAAACCCCCGCCCTACCCTCTTCAGGCTTCTCCACCTAGACACCGTAGGTCCAGCCCATCTAAGAAGGCATATCTGATACAAAAATTGCTACCTTAGAAAGATGAAGGGAGGTCGACCTAAGCAATGTGCAACTAAATGGGTTCCACATTAGAACTTTTACTCGCATCAAATAGGTATGCATAGAAAGATTACTTGAGGATTAGATATAAATTAAGTGAGAAGAATGGCTTACGGAGCAGTGAGGCACTTCATGTTTGTTGACTTTATGATGTGATTCAAAAACTCTTTCTCATTCTGAATAACAGTGTTTACCGCCACCTGAATTCAAATAAATTGAGTTACATATCAACATAAAAACATCAGATAACTAAACTTATGCATCTTATTTTGGTTTGAGAACAAGTGAAAGGCGTACCTTGTTTTCCCATTCGAACTCGGCCCACATAGTTCTGAATGCCACATCAGAACAGGTAGCAGGAGAAATGTAATCCATGATGTCAATGTGGATATCATTGAGAACAACAACTGTTCGCTCGTGCACATTTGAAGTCTCGTACACAATATTCCCGAATATAACTCCTGTTTCAGTGGAAGAGACTTTAATGTTTGCCCGAATCTGCTTGCTTGATTCTGGAGCAAGTGTGTAGTTTTGAGGTCGTTCAACGAGTTTCAGGTCACCCATGGTTGCTAACTCCAAGCATAAATTCTGGAGGGTCTCCTTTGTTCGATTGATAACTGTGACATCAAGAACGATATCATAATGATGAACTGTGACATATGCTTCAGCGTAAACAGGGTCACTAAATCCTGTCAACTGAAGAATGCGATTTAGTTTGTTCGCGTCATCTCCATCTTTGGTAAATTCCCCAGTAGCTCGTTTAAGATCATCTTGCACCTCATCTTCCAACTCTAGCTGGCTCATTCCCTAGAAATTTTTGCGAAGTCAAGAAAATCAAATTAAAACCGAAATTTCGGGATTCCTACAAGGAACATGTGAAATGGTATTGTTTACTACAAGTGACTGGAGTTAGCTCGTGTATAAGTTTGTAATCGTGAAAAATATCCCGGTTGCTAGTTCGGATTTCTGAAAAACGATAAACAGTAATGAAAAGTACAACAAAATATACTTGAACCTTTTTAGAAGAAACATGCCTAAGAGTTGCACATCCCAGAAGATTAGCTTTTTTAATTCAAGCCCAGATGATAAGCAATGCACTAGTATGCCTAGTTAACTAGATGAAAAAAAATACAAGGGAAAGCTGTAGATAATTTCCAACTTAAAGTCATCACCATGTTGAAGCTAATAAATACTATTTGTAGGGGTGTTTGTTGGTTCGGTATCCGGTATTTTGGTGTCATCCGTTACCAAACCAGTTGGTTTTTGGAAATCTACAACCGTACCAAACCACTCGTTGTTTGGTTCGGTTTAAAAACCGACTGGACCGGTTTGGTTTTTGCACACCCCTAACTATTTGTAACATATCTAACAAGAGCATCTAAAGAAAGCAACTTAGTTTATTCTACCACTATAATCAACTGTCTACCACTCTGGCACAAGCTACAATTGCTGTAACCATTGTCATCCATCCTTTATCAGAAAACGTATAAAAGTTCTACAAGAACAGCAGACATCTATAAGGGTTGCACCTAGAAAATTAAGAGATAGTTGCATCAACTCAATATCCACTGACCAAGCACTACTCTGAAGCACACATGAGTTTGTGGAAAAGCTTACATCAAGCAAGCACATTAACAAGAAAAGCACTGCCGTGGAAAAGAGATCCCAATATATAGAAGGGGAAAAGATGAACGTTTATCTAATCTAAATTGTACAAGAGCATGAGATCTAATCAAAATTCGTATCGTTTAAACTTAGAAAAAAAAACACCCATAAGGCAAACAAAATCAGCACATATGACCAAACTCATCTTGTTTACATCTTAAACATAACAAAGCATCAATATATCTAGAAAAGTAAAGAACAATCATGCTTCTAAACCATGACATGAATGATAAAGGATCATGTGTTAGTGTCAAATGAAACGTGCAAAACAGTCTAGATTGTCAGAACAAAAGCCACGTAAATCATGCTTATTCTATATTTGTCAAGTCTACGGAGATAATTCATGTAGTAAATATAGGAGGGAGCTTTGTTATACCTTCCTACTCTTCAAATGGTAGAAGTCGATGAGATCATCTGGTTGAGCATAAGAAATCTGAGCCTTTGCTTTTATCTCTTCAGTTTCTCGTAGCTGCTTATCTGCAAGCATCTTAACAAAACTCTCGCGGCATGACTGCAACCATATCTTTCTAATTTCATCTCCGGTATTGCAAAGCAACCTTATGCAGAGGGAAATCCTATCATATGAATCATTGTCAATAGGGTGAGCAAGAAATGAGGATTGCCCGAGCTGTAGCATAGAGACCATGACCAATAAAGCCTGAGTTGATGCTTTGTTCACTTCAGCTTTGGATGGCTGAACCTCTTCAAGTCTTAGTATGAGTTTTGTTAATGTGCACGCCACGACTGCTCCAAGGAAAAAGTCGCCAGTAAGAATCAGGGATCTCAGATTCCCAGGTGAAGCCAATGATCCTTGAACAAGAGTTGGTGGAGAGATAGCGGTTTCCGAGGCAGCACTTTGGGTAGCATAGGTCCCATCTGCAAGGATGGCAGGCCTTCTAGAGGAGACTGTGACAGAATTTACTTGCTGAGCTGGTTTGGAAGCATCTTTGCCATCCCCTTCTTCGCTCACTGTATAAAACGGAAGCTCTCCAAGACACTGCTTAATGGTTGCAATGCCACTTTCAACTTCAGAAAGAGAGAGACAGTACTCTCCAATGATCCAAAGAGCACAAGAGCATACACGGGCAGCACGAATCTGGTAAAATGTATCCAAAAGCCTTGTTATTATAGCAACTCTAAGTTTTGGGTTGGTTTCAATAATCTCGCGTACAAAAGCGACAACATCAAGAGCTGAAGCAACATTGCTGTCACCAAGGAAATCCATCAACAAATGAACCACTGTACTTGCCACCTCTGGGAATTTGATTGCACAAGAATGTATAGCTTGGACGAGCATTTGTCTATACTCCCCATTCTTCTCAACTTCGGCGCTTTGGGTCTTCACAACTTCCTTCTTTAATGCCTGAACAACCTCGTCAATGTTTCGTGGAGTTATCAATTCAAGAGCAATGTCAATTGTCTTCCTTCGGATGTCAAGATTAGGGCTTGAAAGTGCTCTGAGCACATCCATGATCATTTCAACCATGATCTCTCTGTGAGATGATTTTAGTTCATTCAATCGATCAAGAACAATAAGCTTAACATTGTTATCACTCTGCGAGAGTAAAAGCTGGCAGTAGGTATTAGCAGCAGCTCTGATAGCAGTCGGTGCAGATGAGAGAGAAACAAGTGTTCCAGCACATTCATAAATAACAGCACTAGATGGTGCATTCAACAAGGATATAATGATCTTTATGTACTTCCCCTTTTCCCCACGATTTGTCCTACAGACTTTGCGGATCAGTTCCAAAACAACCATCTGAAGCAATTCACCCCAGTCAGGAACACTATCAACATGGGTAAGAAGATAATTGACAGCCCGATCCTGAGCACAGGTAAAGAGCATTAAAAATGCATTCCTTTTCGCCGACGGATCTTGTTCTGATGTAAGAGCTTTCTCAATCATTTCAGGTGCATCAACAAGGAGCTGTTCACCTTGTGGAAGTTTATAGATCGACATCACAGCAAGAATTGCATTTCGCCTAATAAATGGATGACGATGTTCCAGATTTGCCAATACAGATGGGATCAAAGGTTCAATTATCTCAGTTTCATTCAACCTACCCAGAAATCTAAGAGTAACACCACGAATATACTCATTCGGATGCTGAAGATTATTTCTTAAATTTTGACAGATCAAAATCATTTCAGGAAGAACTCTTCCTTTCGAATCAGTTTTATCAATGATCTCTAAATACAGTAACAATAGTTTTTGAACTGTGTGATCTTCAGAGGGCAAAACATAACGTACAATTGTAATGAAAAGTTGAGGAAGTGTTTCACCATTCAATAAAAGCATAACAGCTTTCTTCATCGCATCAACTTTAGCAACAACATCGTTTCCTTCAAGTGCCTCTTTGATCTCGTTAGCAAGAGCAGGAGTTCCTTTGTCGAAATGAACAAGTAAACTACAAGATTTCTCCATTTTTTCCCCTCTTTCTTTCTATCTATAACACAAAAATAACAAATTGTTCTTAACCTGATTTAGATCTGTAACAATAAATAAATCCCTAAAATCTCAAAGCTAATTCTTCTGAAACCTAATTAAATGAGAAACTTGTTTCCACTATCAAAACACGATAATAACAAATCAAATCAGTTAGAGAGAGAGAGAGGGAGAGAGTTAAAATATACCTTATTAAGTGATCAGGACGAGAAATTGAATCCCTAGATCGCTGAAAAAGGAGCAAGTTTGATGAATTACAGGATTTATATGAACAGATCTGAAAGTTCGAGTAGAGGAAAAGAATAGATCGAGAGAGGGTTAGAGAGAGAAAGAGAGAGAAGAATGGTGAGTGGTCTCTCAGATCTGCAATTCCGATAATAGCTAGTTTATAAGTAAGGAGGGAGAATTTAGAATACTAGAATAGAGGGGCGCATAAGAGTAAAATCGATAACTTTTCTTAACCTTTTTCTAATTACTAATAGATAATGGACCTATTCAACAAAAAAAAAAAAAAGTAGATAACGGACCTAATGGTAGAGGTTCATAACGGGTCACGTCGAGTCGTTGGCCCATTAGCTAGTGGTTGTTTTATGTTGTCTCAATCTGACTAAGGGCGTCTCCAATGCAAGATTCAAATCCAAAAACTCCAAGAACCACTATCTAAGAGTATCTCCAATGCAAAACTCAAAAAAATCTTTACTCGGTGGGTATATAGATCAAAATAATGTTCAAAAAATGTTTATGTCCAATCTTCCCAAAATATGGATACTCACTTTCTAAACACATTACCGTCAATGTACCACGCTCAAATTTCGCATGGAGATTTATTAGGAAAAAATATGGAGATTTATTAGCAAAAAATATGGAGATTTATTAGCAAAAAATGGATAGAAACAAATCGTAATTTCTCTCTCCTTTAAACATATTTGGAAATCAAATTTTCTCTTTCCTATTATTCGAATCAATCAGAAACCAAAATCCTAACCAAAACGAAACGCCATCAATACGAATATTTCCAAATCAATTTTCTCTCTCTTCTTTACAGATTTGGAAACCAAATCAATTTTCTCTATCTTACGATGTAAATTTTTTTCCGATTCAAATCAATTATCTCTCACTTAACTTTCAGATTTGGAAAGAGTATATTTTTTTAGATCAATTTAACGTGATTTGGGGGTTAATATACAAAACATATATAGCACTTTCTCTCACTTAACTTTCAGATTTGAAAATACTATATTTTTCTGGGAACATTAAAGCAACATTTGTTTTCGTTTTTACTCGTGCATAAATACACATCGAGTACAAATTATGAAACAACTACGTAAATTATGTGTTATTTATGACGAGGAAACCATCATTTGTCGAGTATACAACGTAATTTATCAAATGTGTGTGGTTTTGTTCAATAAATTACACATAATTTCTTTTACATTACACATCGTTTACATTCTGTTACAAAAAAACGTACAAAATCTTCTCTGGTTCAAAAATGGTGCCCATCCATGTACTCTCCAGTTGTAGTCTTGAGCAGGACAAACAACAGTTACACTATATTGTCGAAGAGCATATCTAAATACTTTTGCATCACCAGGAAACAACTGACCAACTTCAGTAAATATTTTATCCTAGCCATCTGTTTTAGTTTCGTTGACTTACTTTGATTTGATGATTCTCTTTGAAATTCCATCTGTTATATCAAATCTACACACATAAATACGCATACATTAAACAAAAAAAAATAATATATTGTATTATAAACTACATGTACAGTTCCGTAAATTATGTATAATGTTTGTCAAATTTTGACAATATTTGAAGGTTCTGAGTAGTTTGGTAAGTTTAACAAGGCTAATGTTTTGGGTGAAAAGTACACGTAATGGTAAACAAAGAATACATAATTTATTTGCACTTATACGATGTTTTAGAATTTATTATAAATTATATATAACGTATAACAAATTACGCGTATTTTACAT
>BEHA01050398.1:518587-536038 GCA_002897215.1 Eschscholzia californica subsp. californica | reverse complement strand
AGTGTTCCTGCCCTGCCGCTACCCAGGCAGGGCAGAGCGTTCCTGCCCTGCCGCTACCCAGGCAGGGCAGAGCGTTCCTGCCCTGCCGCTACCCAGGCAGGGCAGAGCGTTCCTGCCCTGCCGCTACCCAGGCAGGGCAGAGCGTTCCTGCCCTGCCGCTACCTAGGCAGGGCAGACCGTTCTGCCCTGTCGTGCCTGTGCAGGAAAGGACGCTGCGCCCTGCGCGGACATCTTCGTCTACGCGTGTCCCCCTCGCCTCGGTCGACGGGAGCATATCCCTTTTCGCGGCAAACCACGAGCGCGCCTCGGTACCCTAACGTCCGTCGCTTCTTTTGAAGTACGATTCTCCTTGACTCGAGTGCAACTCTCGCTCAACGGGGTAAAACACCGATCAGACGTCCCTGCGTCGTACGTACAAGGCATGGAAATAAAGCACCTCTCGTGGTCATTCGAATTTCAATCTCGACATACCGCCTAAGGCGACAAGGCGAGCTCCCGAGCCGACCTCTTCCACCACGAATCACTTCAATAAAGTTATCTTGTAGTCTTTTCTTCTTACCATCAGAATACTCAAAAATGCAAATATTGCATGACTGAACCCGGCCATGATGATAACCATTGTTACACACATATGAAAATCCTCTAAAAATATTAGATATTAACTTGAACAAAATATTAGAGGAGTGATATGGACGATCCCATATTTTATATTCATCTTTACAATCATCAAGTGTTTTTACCAACTTCCTATTATCACGTTCATCAGTAGTAACTACATTCGACCAGAGAAAACCTTCTAGAGTATACTTATATGCTTCAAAAACCATTAAAGAGGTACCATCAATTGGAAATCTTCCTTTACAGTTCATAAAAGAAATATGATCTAAAGGAATTATCTTTTTGTTTTTATCATTTTCTTCTAAGAAAGCAATTACTTTCTCTTCTTCACCATTTTCCTCCAAAACGAGAAAACCCCATTCCCCTCCATTAATAGTCTACCCTTGATCAGGAGCTAGCTTCAGATATCTACTCATGATTATGAGAGCTAGAAAAGTTGAGAGCAAAGTTGTTAGAGAGATCAACTGAAAAGGCACACACACACAAATTTTAGAGTTTGGTAAAGAGAAGAAGATAGAGGAGAAGAAGAGTAATGAAAAATAGAGTTTAACAAGAGAGGGCTTTGAATTAAAGGTCAAATAATGGTGTTTTCCCAGTCAATGACGTAACTTTCTGAGTTCTCTCTCTCTAGTTTCTCTCTCTCTAGTTTCTCTCTTACTGGAAATCTTCCTTTACAGTTCATAAAAGAAATATGATCTAAAGGAATTATCTTTTTGTTTTTATCATTTTCTTCTAAGAAAGCAATTACTTTATCTTCTTCACCATTTTCATCCAAAATGAGAAAGCCCCATTCCCCTCCATTAATAGTCTGCCCTTGATCAGGAGCTAGCTTCAGATATCTACTCATGATTATGAGAGCTAGAAAAGTTGAGAGCGAAGTTGTGAGAGAGATCAACCGAAAAGGCACACACAAACAAATTCTAGAGTTTGGTAAAGAGAGAAGAAGATAGAGGAGAAGAAGAGTAATGAACAATAGAGTTTAACAAGAGAGGGCTTTGAATTACAGGTCAAATAGTGGTGTTTTCCCAGTCAATGCTGTAACTTTCTGAGTTCTCTCTCTCTCTCAAGTTTCTCTCTTACTGTAATTTTTACGGTAGTGAGCTCTTTCTTACCCAGTCTTTTTGGGTCTATGACGTGATGGCAGAAAAAGGAGGAGAGATGAATAGAAATTTCATCATTTTAGAAAGAGAAAGTTAGAGAGAGAGAGATTTTATTAACTGACTGCAAATTTTAGCACGTTGCACAAGGACATGAATATAGTTTAACATAATTTTCTTTACCTTGTATAATGTTTGAATATATTGTATAACATTTTCAAAGCTGTTTTCGCTCTTGTTCGAGTTCTAAAAAATTTAGTATCAAATATTGTATTGGCCAAAAACGGCATCTGGGCTCAAAGGAGACGGAATTCGTGTTGGGCCTTCCTTATACGCCCGCCTTCATACAACATGGAGTGTGCGCCTCTAGCAACCCAACGAGCCTGGCATGGAAGCCCGTCGAGAGTTCCTCACTAGCAAGCCCAACACGCTTAGTAGGCCCAATCATTCTGGCGTGCTCGCCCTAACCCACTCTTCTAGCGTGACAACCCTAGTCTGACTTGTCAACTCACTCAGACTTCGTAGGGTCACGCCACCACGTGGCTAGCAGTTAAAGAACAAGTCACCTCTATCCCTAACATTTCGCTATACGTTGAGGTCATGGTAGAAGACCGAGTCTTGCGCTACTTTGAGGGAGTAGTAGGCCTCTTCTACCGGGAACACGCGGACTAATGCAGCAGGCATCGTAGGGCTACGACGCCCCATCCAGAGATCAACGGCTACGAAGACACTCTAATGAGATCCTACTATTCTGGATCTAACTAACCCGCGTCCATGGGTGGTTATCCTTCTCTAAGTTCTATAAATAGAGGAGGCCTCATTCTCAGAAGGGATCATCTGACTCTCACTCGAAATTATTCTCTTACTCTCAACATGGCGTTCTAGAAACCCTTTTTGCTCCGATTACATCAATCATTCACCACTAAAGCTCCGACTAGAATCCATCTACTCCGGTGACATCTTATCTAAGTTAGTCAAAGAAGGAGGTTCCGGCCAGAAGTGTCTACGATACTTCACCGAATCTTATTGGAGGCTCTTTGTTCCTTTTTTACCTTTCTAGTCTACCCTACCGCGACTAGAAGCCTACTCTGCCATCACCAGAAGCCCGCTCTACCATCATCAGAAGTCTACTCTGCCGTGACCAGAAGTCTACTCTGCCTAACCAGAAGCCTACTCTGCCATCACCAGAAGTCTGCCCTACCATCATCAGAAGTCTACTCTGCCGTGACCAGAAGTCTACACTGCCTAACTAGAAGTCTACTCTACTGTCCGAGTAGACCAGAAGCTATCCGACTCATCTGTCCGTAGAACCGAGCTCCGGCCACTCTACGAGTCGCGCCACCTCCGATACCACAACGACTCCACTATCATTAGTAACTCTACTTCCGGTGTATTCATTTACTTTATCGAACTAAGTTACTGACTTGACCGTCGGAGGGTCCTTGGTCGACACCATCTCCGGTTCCCCTTGGACTTCACGGTTTTGTTCCTCTTGTGCAGGTCAACAGGTCTCCAGTACCCGTTTCCTACCCAGACGTTGGTTTACCAGTAGCCGATCTTTACTCGGACGTTCGTCTACCCATCTACCCGACTACCAGACCCGACCTTCTGCCCGTCAACCAGTCTATTTGAAGGCCCGAAGCCTAGTTGCTGGTGCCCACCTAACGATCTCTCTAACCATGTGACTTTCTACCCGTCCACAGTTTGGCGCCCACCGTGGGGCCTCAGCAACAACTATCAAAGACGACCTTTGCAATGGCAGATGACATGGTAGCCACCCCGATCGATATTTCAGCTCAGATAGCCGCTCTCACAGCCCAAGTACAAGAGAATGCCCAAAAGTTCAAAGCTCTGGAAGAAGAGAATTCTCTGATGAGAGCAGAAAACCAATTACTTCAAGAGAAGATCACTGAGCTCTCTGTACCAAGAACAACAGGAATAAGGTTCCGAGCTCCAGTTACTTCAATGCAACCTTTCTCAACTCCGGAGCCAGGAAGTTCTTCCTGCCAACCTATCATGCAGTCGACTACCGTCAGTGGTTCTACGACACTACCTGCTACTCAAGCCGGCTCTGCAACACCTTTCATAACGACTCTACCTTCATTCCAGAGCTCTGCTCTGCCCCCACACTCTACTCTTCCCCTACATTCTACTACTACTCCTCTTTTTTCCTCTTCAATGTTTACCATTCCCTCCTCCCACACTGTGGCAGGGGGACAACCCTTAATTCACAAGCTGACATTCTAAACTTGTCTCTTACAGGTACTCCTCTGGAGAAAATCATGGCTAGGAAACTCGCAGAGATGGAGGCAATGATCACTAGGATCCCTGGAGTTCCAGCCCCACTAAGGAAGAGTCTGCCTCAGAGCTACGCAGACTCGCCTTTCGTCGATGCTATTGCCTTGGTAGAAATGCCTAAGAAATTTTCATTCCCCAACATGAAAATGTACAATGGAACATCCGATCCAGACGATCACATCGCTTCATATAAGCAGAGGATGTTCACCCCTGCAATACCCAGAGATCTCAGGGAGGCGTGCATGTGTAAGAGTTTCGGTTCAAGTCTCGTAGGTCCAACTTTGCAGTGGTACACGAACCTGCCCAACAACTCGATCGCTTCCTTTGCCCAACTCACAGACACATTTGTAGAGCAGTTCGCCAGCAGCAAAAAGCTAGAAAAACTATCTGGCAACCTCTACCGAGTCCACCAGAGAGGAGGCAAGCCACTCAGGGGCTTTGTGGGGAGGTTCAATCGAGAGAAAGTGTCGATTCCCTACTGCAACCAGGAGACGGCAGTCGACGCATTCCGAAAAGGTTTGCTACCAGAAGGGGAGCTGTACAAGGAGCTTACTAAATTCAACTGCACTACCATGGAAGATGCCTTGGCCCGCGCTTGGGTAGAAATTCGGTGGGAGGAAGAAGAAGCCCACCGAAGCAAATATTATTCTTATGATGACAGGAACAGGGACCGTCGCCCCAGACGACCAGATCGGAGAACAGATAGCAGACCAGGGGAGCCCTACCAACTTCCAGACGTGGCCCCCCTAGGGAGAACAGAAGGCCACTTGACCCTCCATCAAGTCGCCCAACAGAGAAGCCTCAAGGACCTATTCGCACCAGAATTCCGGATTACAACCTAAGCATTGAACCAGTGGAAGTAGTAGCAGTTATGAAGGGCATGGGAAGTACAGTAAGATGGCCAGGAAAGACAAAGACTCCTAGCGAGAAGAGGGACACTACCAAGTGGTGCGAGTTCCATGGAGATCACGGCCACAACACTGCAGATTGCATAGCCCTTAGACTAGAAATTGCAGAGTTGCTGAAAAGGGGTCACCTTACTGACTTGTTGACAGACAAAGGGAAGAATACCTTGGAACGTCAAGACACCCAAGTCAAGGAACCAGAGCAGCCGATTCCTACGAAGACATGTCTAGTAATCTCAAGAGGTTCTGAAGGGAGTGGAGTCAGCCACTCTACCGCCAAGAGGAGTGCTACAATTGCAGCCAACCCTCTAGCCCACTCTACAGAAGTCACTCCTCATGCTTACACCAACCAGACAATATGCTTCGTAGACAATGAAGCAACAGGGCTCGTCAACCCTCATCATGACGCCCTTGTCATCTCTCTTAATATCGCAAATGTTTTAGTTAAGCGTATTTTAATCGATAATGGTTCGTCTACTAACGTTCTTTTCTTGAATGCTTTGCAAGGTATGGGTTTAGACGAATCTTGCATCTGCCGACGGTCTACTGTCCTGGTAGGGTTCAGTGGAGAGCAAAAGCACACATTAGGGGAAGTCACCCTTCTCGTCTTCGCAGAAGGAGTCAACCTTAGTACTGTGTTCGTTGTGCTAGACTGCCCTTCTGCCTATAATATCATACTTGGTAGGCCATGGATTCATAGCATGAGGGCAGTACCATCTACTTTCCATGAAGTGCTCAGATTTCCAACTCCATGGGGAATACGAGAGGTCAGAGGGGAGCAGAGTTCCTCAAGAAATTGCTACAAAAATGCGATGAAAGCGCCAAAGTCAATCTTATAGCAATTACAGAAGGAAATGCTCGGTAGCACTGATCCAGACCGCCCAAGCATATAAGAATTAGATAAAGTCCAGATCCACCCAGACTTCCCAGATCATAAAGTGCAGATTGGCTCTAAGCTTAGTCCTACGTTGCGGAGCAAGTTGGTCGAGTTCCTTACTGCCCATCATGATTGCTTCGCCTGGTCCCATGCTGACATGACAGGAATCAACCCCGAGGTAATGGTACACAAATTACAGGTAGATCCTAGCCATCCTCCAGTAAGACAGAAGTGTAGAAAGTTTGCTCCAGAACGCAACAGAGTGATAAATGAGGAAGTCAATAAGCTGATTGAAGCAGGGTTTGTCCGAGAAGTCAACTACCCCGACTGGTTAGCTAACGTTGTCGTGGTGAAGAAGAACGGAAAATGGAGAGTCTGTATCGACTTCACCGACCTGAATAAGGCTTGCCCCAAGGATTCATTCCCACTGCCCCACATCGACATGCTAGTCGATGCCACTGCAGGCCACCAACTACTCAGTTTTATGGACGCATTCTTTGGATACAACCAGATACTAATGCACCCGGCAGACCAGGAGAAGACTGCCTTCATCACAGAAAGAGGCATCTTCTGCTACAAGGTCATGCCGTTCGGGTTGAAGAACGCTGGAGCAACTTACCAGAGATTGGTAAACAAAATGTTCGCTGGTATGCTGGGGGACACCATGGAAGTCTACATCGATGACATGCTGGTCAAGTCTCTGGTGGCCGACGAGCATCTAAAACATCTCGAACAAGCATTTGACGTGCTAGAAAGGTACAATATGAAACTCAATCCTACTAAGTCTTCCTTCGGTGTCTCTTCAGGGAAGTTCTTGGGCTACATGGTGACTCACAGAGGAGTGGAAGCCAACCCAGACCAGATCCAATCAGTGATAAACATCCCTTCTCCCACATGCATCAAAGATGTGCAGAAGTTAGCTGGTAGAGTAGCAGCCCTTAGCCGTTTCATTTCACGCTCCTCTGAGAAGTGCCACCCTTTCTTCTCTACTCTGCGGAAGGCCAAAGAATTTGCATGGACTCCAGCATGTGAAGAGGCACTCCAGCAGCTGAAAGGGTACCTAACCTCTCCACCCTTACTGTCTCAGCCTCAAGAAGGCGAAAACTTGTATGTCTATCTAGCAGTTTCTGAAACGGCAGTAAGTGCAGTACTAGTACGGGAAGAACAAGGTAAGCAACTACCCGTCTATTATGTTAGCAAGTCTCTACTCGATGCAGAGACATGTTATAGCCAACTAGAAAAGTTTGCCCTGGCCTTAGTAATGGCCGCCAGGAAGTTAAGACCTTACTTCCAGTGCCACCCGATGGTTGTAGTTACCACATTTCCATTAAAGAATGTACTTCACAAACCAGAACTATCTGGTAGACTAACCAAGTGGGCAGTCGAACTTAGTGAGCATGATATATCCTACCAACCTCGCACTGCAATTAAGTCTCAAGTGTTGGCTGACTTCATAGCCGACTTTACACCTGGTACTCTAATTCAAGCCGAGAAGGAGTTGTTGTGCCTTGCAGAGCAGAAGAAGTTAAAATGGACGTTGTCGGTTGACGGTTCCAGTAACATGGATGGAGTTGGACTAGGCATAGTCCTCCAATCCCCCAAGGGAGACCAAATCCAGTGTGCCATCAAATGTGAATTCAAAGCTACGAATAACGAAGCAGAGTACGAATCCCTAATCCCTGGACTAGCTCTTGCCAGAGACATGGGCGTCCGAAAGATAGAAATAAAGTCAGACTCCCAACTGATAGTCAACCAGACGCAAGGAGCATACCAAGCCAGAGATGCCAGGATGACCGCTTACTTGACCAAGGTAAAGGAAATGCTAGCTGACTTCGAAGAAGCTGATATAACGCAGGTACCCAGACTAGAGAACGGGCACGCTGACGCCTTGGCCAACCTAGGCTCGTCAATCCAGGCCAAGGCAGAGCAGACAATTCCACTTGTCATCCTCCAATGGCCAGCTACGTGGAAGAACTCCACATTAGAAGTAACGACTGTAGACTCCACCGATAACTGGATGACACCCATAATAAGCTACCTGACAACCGACCAACTACCAGAAGACAAAAATGAGGCTCGAAGACTAAGGGCAAAGGCAGCCAGGTTCACTATGCTGGAAGGTCAATTACTCAAAAGGTCCTACTCTGGACCGTATCTCAAATGTGTCACTCCAGAAGAAGCCAAATACGTGTTACCTGAGTTTCATGAAGGGGAGTGTGGAAATCACTCAGGGGGTCGTAGTCCTGCCAGTCGAGTCCTCACAGCTGGCTACTACTGGCCTACCATGCGAGCTGATTGCATAAGTCATGTCAGAAGTTGCGACAGTTGCCAGAGGTTCGCCAACTCTTCTCATTTACCTCCAGAGAAACTCAACTCCATACTCTCACCATGGCCGTTCATGAAGTGGGGTATGGACATCGTAGGAAAGTTGTCCACTGCTCCAGGGCAGCGAGTCTATATGCTAGCCGTAACAGATTACTTCACCAAGTGGATCGAGGCTGAGGCATTCCACCAAATCAGAGATCGCGAGGTAAAAAATTTTATTTGGAAAAATGTCATTTGCAGGTTCGGAGTACCCAAGGAGATCGTTACCGACAACGGTTCCCAGTTCATTAGCTTCGATTTCCAGGACTTCTGCAAGGATTGGGGGATCAAGCTTAGTTTTTCTACTCCACACTACCCCCAATCCAACGGCCAAGCAGAATCTTCTAATAAAACCATCATGAAAACTATGAAAAAAAGGCTTAAAAAGGCTAAAGGGGCTTGGGAAGACAAGCTACCAAGAGTTCTCTGGTCATATCGCACTACTGCTAAAACGCCAACTGGTGAGACTCCTTTCTCCCTAGCTTACGGTTCTGAAGCGGTCTTACCGGCAGAAGCTGGGATACCATCGGTACGCTGCCAATGGACAACCGAAGAGTCAAACTGGGAGCAACTCAATCACAATCTCGACACTGTTGACGAATTTAGAGACATGGCAGTAATCAGAAACGCGGCATACCAACAAAAGGTAGCCCGTCACTACAACAGGAACATCAGGGCTCGAGCCTTCAAAGTAGGTGACTGGGTGCTCCCCAAGGTTTTTCAGAATACCAGAGAAGCTGGGGCAGGCAAGCTAGCACCCAACTGGGAAGGTCCCTACTTATTCACCAAGGTGGTAGGTCAGGAGCATACAAACTCCAAGCAAAAGATGGGCTCAACATTAACAACAGTTGGAATGCCACTCATCTAAAGTTGTACCATTTCTAGACCCTACTTTTTACTTTACTTATTTTCCTCACAAACGCTTATACTGACTTAGGCATCGGAGAGTCGGTTGCCATGCCACCGACTACCCCTCTTATTCCTTCTCTGACAGGCCTCTTAACAAATAAAATGGGACACGCCCCACTCATCTCTGCTGGTCTGCTAGCATATCATGTGTATCTGGTGAGGATGTTTCAACTCCCAAACCAATGAAAAGAAGGGCAGAAACAACCTCAGTATATTAAAGTCTGCCATCCAAGCCACTCGGCAGCACACAACGTGCCAAAATCTAACCCCTCGAAGGAAAACAGGAAGTATCACGAACTCTTAACTCCTTTTTCCACTTTAATTGTTTCTCCCCTTATCATTACTGACTTGGGCGTCGGAGGGTCGATGGCAGAGCCATCGACCATCTCTCCTTTTTTGTGAACAGGTTGGCTATCAGACGGCAGACTCGGACAAGCTGGAAACAAGACACCATCTTCTGTCCTACGACGTCAACCAAGATAACGACCTTAGGCCGGAACAGGCCTACCTCAGTACTTAGTCTAAAAAGGAGTAACACACGATCTCACCTCTTTCGTGAATTTTATTTGTTGTCTAAAAGACTTACTGACTTGGGCGTCGGAGGGT
Organism: Eschscholzia californica subsp. californica; assembly: GCA_002897215.1. Lineage (NCBI taxonomy): Eukaryota > Viridiplantae > Streptophyta > Magnoliopsida > Ranunculales > Papaveraceae > Eschscholzia > Eschscholzia californica. The sequence goes on along the minus strand of BEHA01050398.1, from coordinate 526,364 downwards.
CGATGGCTATGCCATCGACCACCTATCTTTTGGCATGCAGGACCAGCTATCTGATGCGAGACACAGACAAGCAGAAGAGGAACCATCCTTCTCCCATTCTACGATGTCAACCAGAATAGCACCCTAATTGCAGGTAAGTCCTAGTTCGACTCTTAACATGAGGGAGAGTAACACATACCATTACCTCCTTCGTCTGTTCTTCATTGTCACCTCTGAATTTTCACTAAACTCGGGCATCGGAAGGTCGATGGCAATGCCATCGACCACCTACATCTCAGTGTGCAGGATCAACCACCTAATGGCGGACTTGGACAAGCTGGAGAAAGACACGTTTCTCACATCCTACGACGCCGACCAAAACAACAACCTAAGTCCAAAGGGAACTAACTCTGCACTTAGGCTGGGGGGACAAAGGACAACTAGAATTGGCAAATCGACACCTCTGCCCAGACGACGCCTCCGCAGAGACAGCTCAAGCTGGCGATGAGACACTTCCGCCTTGACAACGCTTCCTCCCTCCTAACTCGCACACCTCTGCCCAAGCCAAGACGAACAGACGGCGCACACTTCTGCCCAAGTCAAGACGAACAGACGGCGCAATCTCATTTTACTCACCCTCCACTCAACGAGGCACAAGATAAGCTACAAAGAAGACCGAGGCCAATCCCAGTGACTCGGGTTATCCTGACGTACCACTCTCTTTACCCCTAAAACAATGGGGCACTAGACATGATACTGTAATTTTGGCATTCCTGGGCTACCCTGGCACGCCTTTCCTCAGTTTAATCTACCAAGCACTTACTACATTTTATATGAGCATGTTATGTATTAAGTTCTCAAAGAACTAACACATACCAAATTAGCAAATAAAGAGCAATCACTAAGTTGTCAGTTTCAACAAAACCAAAGCAATTCAAGTGCTGCGGGATTCACTCCGCCAAAAGTCTAACACGCCCCAAGGGCAACCAAAGCACACATATGTCTTATAAACCGGAATTAATACAAGTACTAAGGAGTCAAATGCAAAGAGAGTTCCCGCCAAGCCTGGTAGGCGGACAAAATTAGGCAACTCACACTCCTTTAGCTAGCCTATGCAAACTCAAGCGGCATCGCCAGGTTCCTCTTCATCGACTATCCCCTCCTCCTTCTTGAACTTCTCCCAACGAGCAAGCTCTCCAGCCATATCCCATGTGTGGTGCTTCCCTTGAGCTACCTCGTTGATGACCTGGCCCCGTGCTAACATCGCCGATCGCTCCGCGTACGATTCGGCTTCAGCGGGACATTTACCATGTTCCAAATCCAACTCCGCCATCTTCACGGCCATTGCATCGTAGGAAGATTGCAGAGCTATGTGTTTCTCCGCCCACTCTGCGAGTTGCCTATCTTTCTCGGTTATCAAACCCTTGGTAAGGTTGGCACACGCAGCCGCCTGTCATTCGAATAATTCATTAGTGTAAAGAAAAATTGCATCGTGCCATGTAAAACGGAAGTACAAACGCCAACCTGGTATGCGCGAGCCTCGATCCAATCCAACGCCCGGACAGCTCCCATCTAGAAAACACGAGTGTCGTCCCCGTTCCCTGCTATGCGGGAAAGCACTTGGGGCACATATAAGTCGTCCCCGAATATTGACGACGACGAAGGCATCTCAAAGTGCACAACATTTGTGCTACCCGTTGAAGGCGCCGCAGACCCAGGCGCCGACACAGTAGGAGTAACAAGAGCGTTAGGAAGAACGGTAGCAGCAGGCGAACTTCGACGTGAAGAAGATCCAACCCCCTGTACTGACCCCGCTCCGCGCGGAGGGAGTGGATGTATGACTAAAGCCCTCTTCTGCCTCTTCGCCGACATCGTAGGTTCTGCAACGCATACACTTCCGATCAACAAAGCACAGTAGGAACTGTCAGGCCAACCCGACGCATAAGGGGAAAATGTCAAAAGGCTTACCAATAGGCTTACTAGGGACAAGAAAACTCTCCCAAGTCCTCTCCTCTTTAGGAAACAGCAAACAACTAGCAAGCGGAAAATTGTCTTGGCGCTCAGAAAGGTCGCGGCGGTTACTACGAGCACAATCTGCAAAAACAAACAAAGGGATGTAATGAACATATAACAACAAAACTGTACAACTGCGACGAGGCCAAGCCGAAAGACAACTTACTTGCGCTCCTCCAACCCGAAGGCAACCACGAGATATCACGATGGCCAAACAAACTAGGGCCCCTAGCAAAGAAATAACGACGTTGCCACTTCTTCTCGGAGACGGGCAGACCCAAAACCACAACTGTCTTATCCCTACGAAGGCGGTATTGGTAGCGCCCCTTGTCTAACTTCAGAGAGTAGTGAGCAGCTACGTCATCACAGTGAAATACTCTGTTAACTCGGCCATCATCCCCCAACCTTTGAACACAAAGTAGAAGTCTCCAAGCATTGGGGGTCAATTGCGACGGTACTATCCCAAACTCCTTAAGGACATCGTAGATTGTGAACGGAATAGGGAGCTCTAGGCCGCTTTCAAAGTGATGCTCGTAAAAAGCCACCCAACCCGGCACGTCGTCGTCTACGAACTCTAACGGACCAGGCGCCCGAAGCTCTACGTCATCTGGTATGTCATATTTCTCCCTAAACACTCCATTCAAATAATGATCGCTTAAAGTAGATGAAGGGTTTTTAGGTAACTCTGGCCGCGCTCCGGGAACACTCGAACTACCGTCACTTCGCTCCGAAGGGACGCTGTCAACAAAGGCCACCGGGTACATCTGGTTACTCATCCTACAATTAACATTCCTGGGTTAGAAGGGACCTGAACCTAGCCTGCCGTACACGACCAACCTTAGTCTGGTACGATGCCAAATCCTACCATGCTCGGCCACTCTAGGCTTGCACATCAAGCGCAACCACACGAGGTTGTTGGCCCACTAAGGCATGCTAGAATTTCTACGATGCAAATGTCAAGGTTCACTACAACTAAGGCATGCTAGAATTTCTACGATGCAAATGCTAAAGTTAGCTGCAACTGAAGCATGCTAGAATTTCTACGATACAAATGCCAAGGTTCACTACGACTAAGGCATGCTAGAATTTCTACGATGCAAATGCCAAGGTTCACTACAACTAAGGCATGCTAGAATTTCTACGATGCAAATGCTAAACTTAGCTGCAACTAAGGCATGCTAGAATTTCTACGATGCAAACCTCTAAAGTTAGCTACAACCGAAGCATGCTAGAAGTTCTACGATGCAAACGCTAAGGTTAGCTACAACTGAAGCATGCTAGAATTTCTACGATGCAAATGCTAAGGTTAGCTACAGTTAGGACATGTTAGAATTCCTACGATGCAAATGCTAAGGTTCACTACAACTAAGGGATACTAGAATTTCTACGAAGCAAGTGTAAAAGTTCACTACGCTAACATGGCAAAACAGGCATACTAGAAATCCTACGAAGCAATTATAAGGTTCACTACGCTAACATGGCAAGTAAGGCAAACATAATTTGGTGGAACCCTACTACTACAACAAGATCAAAACACAGAAACATATAAATTCACTTCGATTCTTGCACTGAAAGATTGAAATTTGAGAAAACTACGAAGAACGAACGAAGAACGCGAAAAACAGATGAGAAAATTCGAAACTTAACTTTAGAAAGCTCTAGATTTCTCTCTCCAACTCTTTCCTCCAATGTTTTGCTCCAAAATCCACTCCCAAGTAATGAGGGTCCAAGACCCATTACCCCCTTATATAGGGGTAGTGAAGCTGAAAGAACGGACCACATTGTCCGACCCACGCCACGTGGCGCGTCCCCATCCGTACAAAACGGTTTATGATTGATTATTGCAGAGGAAATCAAGGCGGACTTAATTCACAACACTACTTGAGTTCGTTCGACCAACGATCCGGGAGAGGAAACTAAGAGTCGATCTCTCGCCAAGGTAACCTCTGAAATTACTATATACGCAGACATACGAACGCATACACATATATATATATATATATATATATACGCGTATTTTTTGTGGAAAAACGTATCCGTACATATATATATATACAAAAAAAAAACGCGCCCAGCAGGTCCGGGCAGGGCAGAACGCCCCATATATATATATATACGTATATATCACTTCAATAAACTTAGCTTGTAGTCTTTTCTTCTTACCCTCAGAATACTCAAAAATGCAAATATTGCATGACTGAACCCGGCCATGATGATAACCATTGTTACACACATATGAAAATCCTCTAAAAATATTAGATATTAACTTTAACAAAATATTAGAGGGGTGATATGGACGATCCCATATTTTATATTCATCTTTACAATCATCAAGTGTTTTTACCAACTTCCTATTACCACGTTCATCAGTAGTAACTACATTCGACCAGAGAAAATCTTCTAGAGTATACTTATATGCTTCAAAAACCATATAAGAGGTACCATCAATTGGAAATCTTCCTTTACAGTTCATAAAAGAAATATGATCTAAAGGAATTATCTTTTTGTTTTTATCATTTTCTTCTAAGAAAGCAATTACTTTCTCTTCTTCACCATTTTCCTCCAAAATGAGAAAGCCCCATTCCCCTCCATTAATAGTCTGCCCTTGATCAGGAGCTAGCTTCAGATATCTACTCATGATTATGAGAGCTAGAAAAGTTGAGAGCGAAGTTGTGAAAGAGATCAACCGAAAAGGCACACACAAACAAATTTTAGAGTTTGGTAAAGAGAGAAGAAGATAGAGGAGAAGAAGAGTAATGAACAATAGAGTTTAACAAGAGAGGGCTTTGAATTAAAGGTCAAATAGTGGTGTTTTCCCAGTCAATGCCGTAACTTTCTGACTTCTCTCTCTCTAGTTTCTCTCTTACTGTAATTTTCAGAGTAGTGAGCTCTTTCTTACCCAGTCTTTTTGGGTCTCTGACGTGATGGCAGAAAGAGGAGGAGAGATGAATAGAAATTTCATCATTTTAGAAAGAGAAAGTTAGAGAGAGAGAGATTTTATTAACTGACTGCAAATTTTAGCACGTTGCACAAGGACATGAATATACTTTAACATAATTTTCTTTACCTAGTATAATGTTTGAATATATTGTATAACATTTTCAAAGCTGTTTTCGCTCTTGTTCGAGTTCTAAAAAATTTAGTATCAAATATTGTATTGGTCAAAAACGGCATCTGGACTCAAAGGAGACGGAATTCGTGTTGGGCCTTCCTTATACGCCCGCCTTCATACAACATGGAGTGTGCGCCTCTAGCAACCCAACGAGCCTGGCATGGAAGCTCGTTGAGAGTTCCTCACTAGCAAGCCCAACACGCTTAGTAGGCCCAATCATTCTGGCGTGCTCGCCCTAGCCCACTCTTCTAGCGTGACAACCCTAGTCTGACTTGTCAACTCACTCAGACTTCGTAGGGTCACGCCACCACGTGGCTAGCAGTTAAAGAACAAGTAACCTCAATCCCTAACATTTCGCTATACGTTGAAGTCATGGTAGAAGACCGAGTCTTGCGCTACTTTGAGGGAGTAGTAGGCCTCTTCTACCGGGAACACGCGGACTAATGCAGCAGGCATCGTAGGGCTACGACGCCCCATCCAGAGATCAACGGCTACGAAGACACTCTAATGACATCCTACTATTCCGGATCTAACTAACCCGCGTCCATGGGTGGTTATCCTTCTCTAAGTTCTATAAATAGAGGAGGCCTCATTCTCAGAAGGGATCATCTGACTCTCACTCGAAATTATTCACTTACTCTCAACTTGGCGTTCCAGAAACCCTTTTTGCTCCGATTACATCAATCATTCACCACTAAAGCTCCGACTAGAATCCATCTACTCCGGTGACATCTTATCTAAGTTAGTCAAAGAAGGAGGTTCCGGCCAGAAGTGTCTACGATACTTCACCGAATCTTATTGGAGGCTCTTTGTTCCTTTTTTACCTTTCTAGTCTACCCTACCGCGACCAGAAGCCTACTCTGCCATCACCAGAAGCCCGCTCTACCATCATCAGAAGTCTACTCTGCCGTGACCAGAAGTCTACTCTGCCTAACCCGAAGCCTACTCTGCCATCACCAGAAGTCTGCCCTACCATCATCAGAAGTCTACTCTGCCGTGACCAGAAGTCTACACTGCCTAACTAGAAGTCTACTCTACCGTCCGAGTAGACCAGAAGCTATCCGACTCATCTTTCCGTAGAACCAAGTTCCGGCCACTCTACGAGTCGCGCCACCTCCGATACCACAACGACTCCACTATCATTAGTAACTCTACTTCCGGTGTATTCATTTACTTTATCGAACTAAGTTACTGACTTGACCGTCGGAGGGTCCTTGGTCGACACCATCTCCGGTTCCCCTTGGACTTCACGGTTTTGTTCCTCTTGTGCAGGTCAACAGGTCTCCAGTACCCGTTTCCTACCCAGACGTTGGTTTACCAGTAGCCGATCTTTACTCGGACGTTCGTCTACCCATCTACCCGACTACCAGACCCGACCTTCTGCCCGTCAACCAGTCTATTTGAAAGCCCGAAGCCTAGTTGCTGGTGCCCACCTAACGATCTTTCTAACCATGTGACTTTCTACCCGTCCACAAATATTAAAAAACATTTTAATATAAGTTTAAAGAAGTCAAGAACATCCACCTAAAATCTTGAAAATTCTCAATTTATTCATGTAAAATCTTTACATAATTAGTAAGTGAAAGCTTGTATTGAATAGAGAAAGAAAGGAGACAAAGAGAGAGAAAATATTTAAGTGCTGATGAAACTTAACAAATAAAAATATTCGAATTTACTGATCCAATCATAAGACTTCATCATGTGTAATATTAACTCATTGAAACATAAATGACTTTTTGGACCTTGGAAAATCAAAAGAAAATCCTTGCTGACTTTTGATAATCAAGAAACCGTTAGTTTCAATCGAATGGTTATTACCTGTAGTAGATAAATTAGGAAAGAAGTTTGAAAATGATATAAAAACCATCAAAACAAGTTAGGGGAGATGTGAGGACTAACAGAGAACACCCTTATTAACCGAAATATAAGATGTTAAAAATGGACTATTTATCTATTATTACTTCCCACAATTTTCATTTAAATCAAAAATCTCCATCGATTTTTTTTTTATTTTTTATAATTGAGTATAAAAGTCATTGCAATTACATTTGATACATCAAAGATGTAATAAACACAATAACCGTCAAATTAAACCTTGAAACACAGACGTGCCTAAAGTCCAACTAAACTACTTGTAACGCCCCAAGCCTTAGCAGTTGCCGATATTGTCCCCGCTTTAACCACCCAGGCCCAAGCCCACACGGGTACGGGGTTTTGTTCTTGGCGAAGGCACCACAAGCCTACCCAAAAGGCCTCGGTACTTACTAAGCTTGAGCTTACACATATAGCCCAGTCTCTGGACACTCTTGTGAGCAATGTGGGACTATTACAATCCCCTACCCTCAGCGAAGAGTCGTCCTCGGCTTTGATACCACTTTGTAACGCCCCAAGCCTTAGCAGTTGCCGATATTGTCCCCGCTTTAACCACCCAGGCCCAAGCCCACACGGGTACGGGGTTTTGTTCTTGGCGAAGGCACCACAAGCCTACCCAAAAGGCCTCGGTACTTACTAAGCTTGAGCTTACATAAAACCATATGGGTATAGTAACATCCAAAAGGCTCTGATATTGTAACATCCATAAGTATTATTATGGGTGCCTATAGTAAGGCACCACCCATAGTCCCTCTTTGATGCCCAGAATATAGTTTTAGGGTTTACTTCCCCTTAAGCAAA
>BEHA01050398.1:502333-515329 GCA_002897215.1 Eschscholzia californica subsp. californica | reverse complement strand
TCTTTTGAAGTACGATTCCTTGACTCGAGTGCAACTCTCGCTCAACGGGGTAAAACACCGATCAGACGTCCCTGCGTCGTACGTACAAGGCATGGAAATAAAGCACCTCTCGTGGTCATTCGAATTTCAATCTCGACATACCACCTAAGGCGACAAGGCGAGCTCCCGAGCCGACCTCTTCCACCTCGAATCACTTCAATAAAGTTAGCTTGTAGTCTTTTCTTCTTACCATCAGAATACTCAAACAATCATCAAGTGTTTTTACCAACTTCCTATTACCACGTTCATCAGTAATAACTACATTCGAACAGAGAAAATCTTCTAGAGTATACTTATATGCTTCAAAAACCATATAAGAGGTACCATCAATTGGAAATCTTCCTTTACAGTTCATAAAAGAAATATGATCTAAAGGAATTATCTTTTTGGTTTTATCATTTTCTTCTAAGAAAGCAATTACTTTCTCTTCTTCACCATTTTCCTCTAAAACGAGAAAACCCCATTCCCCTCCATTAATAGTCTGCCCTTGATCAGGAGCTAGCTTCAGATATCTACACATGATTATGAGAGCTAGAAAAGTTGAGAGCAAAGTTGTGAGAGAGATCAACCGAAAAGGCACACACAAACAAATTTTAGAGTTTGGTAAAGAGAAGAAGATAGAGGAGAAGAAGAGTAATGAAAAATAGAGTTTAATTAGAGAGGGCTTTGAATTAAAGGTCCAATAGTGGTGTTTTCCCAGTCAATAAAGTAACTTTCTGAGTTCTTTCCTCTAACGGTCTGCCCTGCCGTGCCTGTGCAGGAAAGGACGCTGCGCCCTGCGCGGACATCTTCGTCTACGCGTGTCCCCCTCGCCTCGGTCGACGGGAGCATCTCCCTTTTCGCGGCAAACCATGAGCGCGCCTCGGTATCCTAACGTCTGTCGCTTCTTTTGAAGTACGATTCTCCTCGACTCGAGTGCAACTCTCGCTCAACGGGGTAAAACACCGATCAGACGTCCCTGCGTCGTACGTACAAGGCATGGAAATAAAGCACCTCTCGTGGTCATTCGAATTTCAATCTCGACATACCGCCTAAGGCGACAAGGCGAGCTCCCGAGCCGACCTCTTCCACCTCGAATCACTTCAATAAAGTTAGCTTGTAGTCTTTTCTTCTTACCATCAGAATACTCAAAAATGCAAATATTGCATGACTGAACCCGGCCATGATGATAACCATTGTTACACACATATGAAAATCCTCTAAAAATATTAGATATTAACTTTAACAAAATATTAGAGGAGTGATATGGACGATCCCATATTTTATATTCATCTTTACAATCATCAAGTGTTTTTACCAACTTCCTATTACCACGTTCATCAGTAGTAACTACATTCGACCAGAGAAAATCTTCTAGAGTATACTTATATGTTTTAAAAACCATATAACAGGTACCATCAATTGGAAATCTTCCTTTACAGTTCATAAAAGAAATATGATCTAAAGGAATTATCTTTTTGTTTTTATCATTTTCTTCTAAGAAAGCAATTACTTTCTATTCTTCACCATTTTCCTCCAAAACGAGAAAACCCCATTCCCCTCCATTAATAGTCTGCCCTTGATCAGGAGCTAGCTTCAGATATCTACTCATGATTATGAGAGCTAGAAAAGTTGAGAGCAAAGTTGTTAGAGAGATCAACCGAAAAGGCACACACAAACAAATTTTAGAGTTTGGTAAAGAGAAGAGGATAGAGGAGAAGAAGAGTAATGAAAAATAGAGTTTAACAAGAGAGGGCTTTGAATTAAAGGTCAAATAGTGGTGTTTTCCTAGTCAATGACGTAACTTTCTGAGTTCTCTCTCTCTAGTTTTTCTCTTACTTGAAATCTTCCTTTACAGTTCATAAAAGAAATATGATCTAAAAGAATTATCTTTTTGTTTTTATCATTTTCTTCTAAGAAAGCAATTACTTTCTCTTCTTCACCATTTTCCTCCAAAATGAGAAAGCCCCATTCTCCTCCATTAATAGTCTGCCTTTGATCAGGAGCTAGCTTCAGATATCTACTCATGATTATGAGAGCTAGAAAAGTTGAGAGCGAAGTTGTGAGAGAGATCAACCGAAAAGGCACACACAAACAAATTCTAGAGTTTGGTAAAGAGAGAAGAAGATAGAGGAGAAGAAGAGTAATGAACAATAGAGTTTAACCAGAGAGGGCTTTGAATTAAAGGTCAAATAGTGGTGTTTTCCCTGTCAATGCTGTAACTTTCTGAGTTATCTCTCTCTCTAGTTTCTCTCTTACTGTAATTTTTAGGGTAGTGAGCTCTTTCTTACCCAGTCTTTTTGGGTCTATGACGTGATGGCAGAAAGAGGAGGAGAGATGAATAGAAATTTCATCATTTTAGAAAGAGAAAGTTAGAGAGAGAGAGATTTTATTAACTGACTGCAAATTTTAGCACGTTGCACAAGGACATGAATATACTTTAACATAATTTTCTTTACCTAGTATAATGTTTGAATATATTGTATAACATTTTCAAAGCTGTTTTCGCTCTTGTTCGAGTCTTAAAAAATTTAGTATCAAATATTGTATTGGCCAAAAACGGCATCTGGGCTCAAAGGAGACGGAATTCGTGTTGGGCCTTCCTTATACGCCCGCCTTCATACAACATGGAGTGTGCGCCTCTAGCAACCCAACGAGCCTGGCATGGAAGCTCGTCGAGAGTTCCTCACTAGCAAGCCCAACACGCTTAGTAGGCCCAATCATTCTTGTGTGCTCGCCCTAACCCACTCTTCTAGCGTGACAACCCTAGTCTGACTTGTCAACTCACTCAGACTTCGTAGGGTCACGCCACCACGTGGCTAGCAGTTAAAGAACAAGTCACCTCAATCCCTAACATTTCGCTATACGTTGAAGTCATGGTAGAAGACCGAGTCTTGCGCTACTTTGAGGGAGTAGTAGGCCTCTTCTACCGGGAACACGAGGACTAATGCAGCAGGCATCGTAGGGCTACGACGCCCCATCCAGAGATCAACGGCTACGAAGACACTCTAATGACATCCTACTATTCCGGATCTAACTAACCCGCGTCCATGGGTGGTTATCCTTCTCTAAGTTCTATAAATAGAGGAGGCCTCATTCTCAGAAGGGATCATCTGACTCTCACTTGAAATTATTCACTTACTCTCAACTTGGCGTTCCAGAAACCCTTTTTGCTCCGATTACATCAATCATTTACCACTAAAGCTCCGACTAGAATCCATCTACTCCGGTGACATCTTATCTAAGTTAGTCAAAGAAGGAGGTTCCGGCCAGAAGTGTCTACGATACTTCACCGAATCTTATTGGAGGCTCTTTGTTCCTCTTCTACCTTTCTACTCTACCCTACCGCGACCAGAAGCCTACTCTGCCATCACCAGAAGCCCGCTCTACCATCATCAGAAGTCTACTCTGTCGTGACCAGAAGTCCACTCTGCCTAACCCGAAGCCTACTCTGCCATCACCAGAAGTCTGCCCTACCATCATCAGAAATCTACTCTGTCGTGACCAGAAGTCTACACTGCCAACTAGAAGTCTACTCTACCGTCCGAGTAGACCAGAAGCTATCCGACTCATCTTTCCGTAGAACCGAGTTCCGGCCACTCTACGAGTCGCGCCACCTCCGATACCACAACGACTCCACTATCATTAGTAACTCTACTTCCGGTGTATTCATTTACTTTATCGAACTAAGTTACTGACTTGACCGTCGGAGGGTCCTTGGCCGACACCATCTCCGGTTCCCCTTGGACTTCACGGTTTTGTTCCTCTTGTGCAGGTCAACAGGTCTCCAGTACCCGTTTCCTACCCAGACGTTGGTTTACCAGTAGCCGATCTTTACTCGGACGTTCGTCTACCCATCTACCCGACTACCAGACCCGACCTTCTGCCCGTCAACCAGTTTATTTGAAGGCCCGAAGCCTAGTTGCTGGTGCCCACCTAACGATCTCTCTAACCATGTGACTTTCTACCCGTCCACAAATATTAAAAAATATTTTAATATAAGTTTAAAGAAGTCAAGAACATCCACCTAAAATCTTGAAAATTCTCAATTTATTCATGTAAAATCTTTACATAATTAGTAAGTGAAAGCTTGTATTGAATAGAGAAAGAAAGGAGAGAAAGAGAGAGAAAATATTTAAGTGCTGATGAAACTTAACAAATAAAAATATTCGAATTTACTGATCCAATCTTAAGACTTCATCATGTGTAATATTAACTCATTGAAACATAAATGACTTTTGGACCTTGCAAAATCAAAAGAAAATCCTTGCTGACTTTTGATAATCAAGAGACCGTTAGTTTCAATCGAATGGTTATTACCTGTAGCAGAAAAATTAGGAAAGAAGTTTGAAAATGATATAAAAACCATCAAAACAAGTTAGGGGAGATGTGAGGACTGACAGAGAACACCCTTATTAACCGAAATTTAAGATGTTAAAAATGGAATATTTATCTATTATTACTTCCCACAATTTTCATTTAAATCAGAAATCTCCATCGATTTTTTTTTTTTTTTATAATTGAGTATAAAAGTCATTGCAATTACATTTGATACATCAAAGATGTAATAAACACAATAACCGTCAAATTAAACCTTGAAACACAGACGTGCCTAAAGTCCAACTAAACTACTGACCAAACAGTCAACGAAATAAATGGCCTAGAGCCCACCTCAAATTCAATAAATGATAGATTATACCTCCTCTAAGAATGGAACCTGAGGCTTCTAGATTTTTGGAGTTTATATCAACACTATCAATCACTTGGGCAACCATGTGTTGACCCCAATTATCTATTTTCCGTACAAGGATTAAAGTAGTGAACCTTTTATTGACCTTTACAGAGCAAGAAAATCCAAATTGCAACTCCTCTAATTGAGACACCCAAGTAAGCGACTTGATCTCCGGCCTTTAGAGTCAGCTGGGACCTTATCGAGAGGTTGAGATAAAGAACCCTTCTTCTTTAACTAGATAGATAAATCGAGAGCTTTTTCTCTAAATCTTTCTCTTCACTAGATGGTTGTAGTGATAGCTTTTATCCAGAGAAAATTCCACACATTTTCTGTTCTATAATGACCCTTAGAACCCTAAAGCTAGAATTTGATTCGAATTAGGATTCAATAAGGGTTCCCGAAAAAATAAGACTCATAATCCCATTTTGAGTGGGATTCTCAAATGGGAGTTATGCCCCATCTGGGACTCCTTTAAGTGGCTGATCAGGGCAGCCCATTAGTAGGTTGGGCCTGGCCGATCCCTTCCCTTTAATCTGATCCTCCCTTTTCAGGCCCAGTTACTTCCATCATTTGTCTGGATCTCATCTGAACCTTTTGACCCTACCAAGTTGGATTTAATCCACTCTTTTACCTCGTTCCCTCTAGTTTTATCTCTCCGATCAAGCCGTCACTCTTTTGATGTAACCCGTTGTAGGATCCAGTCGAAATTAGTCGCGAATCACTAAAGTGATCCGACGATCGTGGTTGGCTCAGGTAAGCGTTATGAACCCTAAATCGTCCAGACTAGATGATCTTTTGGATAAAGTCATCATTGTCCTATCGAACAAATGGAGCGCATTGTCATCTTGGTCGAAGGACACCTCCTTTGGAAGAAATTTTCTTTCAGACTGAAGGACATCTCCTTCACTACTGACTCGACGAATTAGGAGCTTAGTTTGGTTCTTTCTTGAATGAAAAAGTTGGAATTAAGCAAAAGCCCGAGTAATAAATTTCAGTTACCTTTTTTCATTTTTTATTCCATCAGTTTCTAAAACAAAATAAACGAGCTGCTATTATTCTCTTTCATTACTTTTCTTCCATCTCCCTATCACTAAAAAAACTGGTGTTATTTTCTTTCTTTCCTTCTTCCCGTCTCTTCCTAAAATAAAAAGAAAGACTTGCTAGCAAGTAGTTTTAAGAATTTTCTTAATAAATTGGTTAATAAGATATAAACAACAGACATTTTCTACTTCGTAGCTTAGTACCCTTGACTCCTATTAATCTAACCAAATGTTCGCCTAATCACACTACTCTCAAAGGCTCGAAAGTTCACCATCCGTGCTAAAGTACACACTTGTTAGTTTGGTAATTTCTTTATAAATAATAGAAAAACCTAAGGCTCGTTTCTTCTTAGTAATGTTTTTCGGCAGGAGCCCTTTGCCCTACGACCCGAGTCAATCTTCACTCGATTTGTCCAAGAGCCGGCCTTAGTTGAACCCGAGCGATAATATAATGCCCGATTTATGTCGCAATGCTAAATTTAAAAAATGAATCGTGTCGAGTGGTGTGCTTATATTCATCACTGTAGGAATTGGGTTCAAGCTTTCCCCAACCCCTTCTCATCAATGTTGGTGATGTGTGCGTTAGAGTGAGTTTAAATTGAGAGCCTAGTGTTCTACCAGACTCGGTCTACCGCATTGAAGCTCAGACGGGCAGCGGGCTTCAACCCAATTAGTTGTTATTCATTTCTCTATACACTTATTATTCAGAAACCCCCAATTCACCAAAACTAGAAACCCTAAGAATCCAGTAAGTGATCAATTGATCGATCTAGATCTGAAGACGAAAATGGCGAAACTCATACCAAATCGCCTAAAAATCCCATCAATCACTCTTCCATCTGCCATGACAGTTTACTCTCTAGTTCTCTTAACCTACTTCATCGTTGTTTCAGGATTCGTTTACGACGTAATTGTCGAACCACCAGGTATCGGAAGTACTCAAGATCGAGTAACAGGAGCTGTTCGACCAGTTGTATTCCTTCCTGGACGTGTTAACGGTCAGTACATTATTGAAGGACTTTCTTCTGGTTTCATGTTTGTTCTTGGTGGTCTTGGAATTGTTCTTCTTGATCTAGGTTTAGATCGTAATCGTGATAAAAGCGTTAAAGTATTTTTCGCTTCAGTTGGAGTTTCATCAGTTGTTATTGCTTACGTTATGAGTATGCTCTTTATTCGCATTAAAATTCCTGGTTATCTTGGATAAATTATCGATAAATTTAGGGTTTTGATTGAGTTTCTATGTGGAATACTGTATGAATTTACACTTATTATGAATGTTTTTTTTAGTAATGATACTTGTCTCTGCTTGTGTTGAATTGATTAGTTTTCAGTGTAGTTGAAATCTTGTATGAATGAATATGTGCATATCATACAATATCATCTTCCCTTTTAAAATTGATGCATTTTCGATTTTGCTCTGGACTAGCAACATGAAATTCGATTCAATAACTCAAGGCATTTAGATTATAGAGCCCTAATTCTAATTGTCTATGATGAGATGGATCGTTTATCCCAAACCCGAGGGAAACATACAAAAGTATGAATTACATCGTTCCTATGCTAGGTGTCCGATTAGGGTCGATTTAGTTGCTACACAAGTATTTTATTTAAAGGTTATATCTTATAAGCTTATACTACACCTAACGGTGCTTAAGTTTCTTCGGAAGTTCTTTGTTAGACCCTCTTTCTCTCCTCTAAGAATTATCTATCTTATGGCCAAATATATTTTCGTCTAGTTGGTCGGATGCTTTGAGAAGATAGGGAACTAGGAGAAAGAAGAAGACAGAGAAGTTTGGTAGTTTGGAGGAGTCGGTAGAGACTAGACGATAATTGGGAACTTCATAGGAGGTGATTGCGTGACCTAGAAGAGTTTAGACATTTTCTACAGTTTTCATCTTGACCTACTAATGTGAAACTGGTTTACTAGTGATCGAGTTGACCTATTGATGGTCTTACATTATATGCTTATGTATAATCGCACGATCGAGGTACACACCAACATGCTCAACGGCACTGTTCGCCACTGGAGCTACTGCAATAGATTATTTACGTGCATAAAACATATCATCACCTCAGTTATCTATACAGGTTGTGAATGCATAGGAAGCCTCCCGAACGGGTGTCTTATCTTGAGCTTCAAATAATCACCCCGCAGGCCAAAATAGTCTCACAGGTGGTAACATAGTCATTAGGTCCCAAATGAATAGAATATTAAAGTGACTTTAGGTCTGATAACTCGAATATGTATCACTTCTTTGAACACTATTAGGTTTCTTGAGTTCAAATCTGCTCACTTAAGCAGACCTGATGCATCTGCCCATTCTTTTGATGTTCAATAGTTCTTCCTCTATCTAGAATCCGAAGAGAAGATGGATTCAACTGTTTTACTTGAGTTGGATTTTCTGTGTTGTCATTTACAGAATTTTTACGATCATATTCCTAAAGATCTGATTCATCTACATCATACTTGTTTTGGGGAAAGAGAAGAAGACTAATCTAAAGAGTTGTGGTTTTCTCCATCATCATCCTCCCTCCACACGCCAATAAGCCATCCTCTTTCTTCTCTTACATTCCTTCTATTCCTATCATATCATCTAAGGAGAACGAAATATAACAAATCAAAGAAGAAGGAATACTGTAGAAAATAAATAAGGTATCACCCGATTAGATACGGTTTTACAAAACCCAGCAAAGCTCTTTCAGCGTTAGTTCCTGTATTCTCGTCCTGACTTCCTCCATTTCTTTTTGCCAAAGTCTCTCTATAGCTTCTAAGAGCAACCCCAACGTTAGAGCAAGTCAAATGTACGGGTTCCCAATTTTGGGAGCCCTTGAATTTTTTGAGTCTCTAAATTTTTTCAATTCCAATGTCGGGCTCCTAACAGAAGTTTCCAAATTCAAATTACTTGTTTCTGTGATGTACGTGTGTGGGTTTTGATTTCAATTTTTAACTATAAATTATTAATTTGAATGTAAAATTTAAATTTGATATTATTCTAGAGACACAAAGAATTTTAAAAAGATAAAAGAAAAAATTAGAGACAATATGTTTAAAAGAATTTTAAAAAATTAAATGACTTAATAAAAAAGAAGATTTTGTTATGTGATAATGGCTGCCCAAAGTATAAGTTATGTTGTCTGCCGAAAGTACAAGTATAGGTGCTTTTAGCATTATATCCTCTTGTCTCCATGTCTGATGACATCGCGCCAACTTTTTTTTTTTGTTGAGAGAAAAAACTAAACAAAACCACAGAGCCTAACACAAAAACGAAAGTAAAGATTCTGGAAGATCCGAGAGAGCCCGCCATATCCAGGTACCCATATTCATGTGACTCCATTTAGCTAAGATGTCAGCTTTCGCATTACCGTTCCTATTGATGTGAGTGTATATAACTGTGGTGAATTTTCCTTCTAGTTGACGCACTTTGTCAATGAGCTTGCCTGCTTGCCAACCAATATCTGCCTGTTCCCCGTTAAGAGTTTGTACGATATTACTATTGTCGCTTTCAATATGAAGATAATCGATATTCTTTGATGTCGACCATTGGAGAGCTTTGACAATTGCCCAACATTCACATTCTTCTGCATTTTGGCCTCTATAATTACATGCCGAGGGCGAGAAAGTTTGCTTGGTCATCGAACATGATACATCCAATCCCCGCCATTTCTTTTCCATCCATGAAGGGGAGGCATCGACGTTGATCTTAATGAAATGAGCTTTTGGAGGTGACCATTGGGTATTCCTTTCAATTGGTAGAGATGGCAAGTGATTCTTGAGGAGGTTCGAAGTGCTATTTACTTGATCAATTACCATCATAGGAAGAATGTTCGCATTAGAGAAGCATCTGTCACACCTTGCTTTCCAGATCTGCCAAAGAATATTAGCGAAAAGACCACTAATCTGCTCATCAATATCTTTCCATGAAATAATCCAGTCAATAAGATTAGTAATGTTGCCTGAAATGATACTAAAAAGAAACCATACAACTGTAGCCAAATCACAATGTAATAGAGCATGAACCAAAGTTTCAGGGGCTCGACAGTAAACAAAGTCAAAATTTTTGCCAATAAACTGCCCAATTTTACCTCGAACTAGTAAGCTGTTCGTACAACATTTCCAAAGGAATAGTTTGATTTTTGGTTGGATAGGAAGATTCCAAATGAAGTTCCATTCCTTAGTCTCATAGTCATAATGTTCAGTTCGTAAATAATAATACATAGATTTAATGGTAAATTTACCTGATTTGGTAAGCGTCCATCTTGCCGTATCATCCATTTGTTCCTGTAAGTTTATGCTCAAAATAGAGTTACATATATCATCATTAAAGCATTGAGTTATTACATCGCACCAACTTACATTCAATTAAATGAGAGGGTTTGTGATGAAGTTTGAGGAGCGGTTGAAACAGCCGACTCCATCACCTCCTCAAACTCTATCACCTCCTCTTTACTCCCTGTATAAGTAACTAGTGCCCTTTATCGTTAGTACTTGTGTCTCTCACCTTTTACCTATACATTGTCATTTATATCTTTTAAGAGTTAGTAGAGAATCACTTTTGAGATAATGATAAAAGTGTTCAAACTTATTTCACTCCATCTTTGTTCTTTATATTACATCACATTATCAACACGAGTCTCTAGCAAGCTGAGAAGTCGTTATTGATTCGTTCATCCAAGTCGAACAAAATAAGTCGTTACTTTATCCGTTTGTCGACGCCAACATCGGTAAAAGATTGAATAAACTAAGTTGTTACTCTGCCCGGTGAAAGGTATAATATTTTCGTTCCTATTTCAAAATGTCTAATTTCGCTAGACTGATTTTGCAGCTCTTGATATAACGGGTAAGAATTACATGGAATGGGCAGTCGAAGCTAAACTGACTCTAAATTATAAAAATCTTCTGAATACTATTGTTGAAGGAAATAATGCAGATGAAATGTTACGGGTTCATGTTTTAAGTTTTTTTAAACGACACATACAAGATGACCTGAAGTCAGAATATTTGTATGTGGAAGAGCCATTAGCTTTGTGGAATATATTAAAAGAGATCGCTAAAAGATGGTCATCTTTCGAAAAGCTAGAAATAATTTTATAAATCTCCGACTACAAGATTTTTCTTCTATTTCTGCTTATAATTCAGTCTTTGTAAAATTATTTCACGACTAAAAGTGGGAGGTGATATTATCACTGATGAACATATGATAGATAAAACATTGAGTACGTTTCATGCCTCGGATATTGTCCTGCAGTCACAACACCGAGAGCGACGTTTCTCTAAATTCTCTCAGTTTCTTACTTGTTTTCTGGTCAATGAACAGAACAACCAGTTAGTTGTTCATAACCATAAATCTCGACCCACTGGGTCCGCACCTGTGCCTGAAGCGCATGCAATATTATCAAATGGTCATGGAAGGAAACAAATTTACAAAGGAAAACGTGGTTCTGGAAGAGACTAAAAATGTGGATCACACCCGAACAAATGGGAGAGAAACATGCAAACCCCTTACCACCAGAAGTGGGAAAAGGGAGAAAATTCAAAGAATTATGCAGCAAGAAAGCCTGACAAAGTGGTTTTTCGGGTATCCTATAGAAATTTGATTTTGTAACCCCTCTTGAATGTATTTCGTTAATGGATAATGATATGCGATGGGGCCCGCAAAAAAGACACTTTGATGCTCAAGTTAGTCAAGTGTTGTAGGTATAAAGAAATAATTTAGTGAGAATAGGAAAGAATCGCCACCTTTAGAGCAAACTTGATAAGCTTCTATAGGTTTGGAGGGCGGTGCAAACTGAGATGATGCGGTGTCAGAACACCGATTTGATGTGAGCCATGTTTTTTGGTCGTGTATGAAAGTGGATCTTTGACATTGTTAGGTCTTTTGTGTAACTGTCGTTCTCTTCTGGCAGAGCACATCTCAAGGTGTCGACCACTTAATGAAGAATTCAAGGTGCCAAACTGACTTCTGCAGACCTCACTGCTCAATTTTAAGAATCCAGCAGAGCTGACTCGAATCCACCTCTACGCTTGCTTTTGAGTTAACGTGCCTAGAAGAGTCATGATGACCTCCCAACGAACTCTTTGTTTAGAGGAGGGCTGATGTGTTAGCGCTTTGCTGGGTCCATCTCTATAAATGATTTGTTCGTGGGACACATGGGCATCGATATATGTGGCTTCGGAATATCTATTGACTTCGTGACTGGTCAAAGCGAATTAATATTTGGCTCTGCACGTGTCCCCAGTCCCCTCACCCTTTAGCTGAAAGAAGAAAAACCTAAGGAGTATGAAAACTTTAAGATCCATCACCACCTATCACGGCTATTGACATAATCACAGAGCATTAGCAAGAAGTAAATGAAGTCAAAGGTAATATCCATACTTTTAATGTCTTGTTCTATATTCACAAAGTAGGGCTGTTGTGATAAGAGTTGTTGCAGATCTGGATTGTTAGTGTCCACCTAACGACTTTCTGATTGTGTGGAGTTCTTACCATTCACAACTGTTTAATATATTAATATGACGTAAGGTTATATATTAAAGTAATTAAAAAAAATCGTATTTGTAACGAAAAGTTCAAATCCCTTTAATTCATACTAATTAGAATCTTATCCAACGGGCACTCGAACATATCCTTTAGTGTTTTTTGAAAGGCCGCGGCTTTGGGGAATAAAGAAAATTCTCCGGGGAATAAAGACTTTTCTTAAAACTAGTAAAATAAGATTGACTTTTTATGTTTCTTTTTATTGTTAAGGGGCTTCTAATTTTAGAAGATGCTATAAAAAAGGCTCCTCCATCTCATCACCTCTCTCTGCCACTTCGTCTTCTCGACACCTCATCATCTTCTCCGGCGAAAGTCGCCGGCCGGTCAATTTTTCGGCCGGCGACCTTCAAACATAAAAAAAACTTTTTTTTTATTTTCTCTCTCCTCTCTCTCTCTCTAAATTTTTTTTTCTTTTCTCTCTCTCTAGAACATATCACTCTCTAACTTTGAAGGTAATCGTAGGTTCCCGAAATTGATCTCAGTTATTGGTTTTCTCTCTCTAGGGTTTCTTAGATTTATTAGCATGTCAACTCTATTGATATTTTCAAGTAGTTAATCCTTTTGAAGGGTTTCATAACTACTATGTTCATGTTCTAATTTAGTTCAGGAATCTAGGGTTTTTTTTAGGCGTCTCATTCTAGGGTTTCTGAAGAAAAGTTCCCTTTTTACA